>CM067368.1:12956237-13026237 GCA_034401795.1 Chaetoderma sp. LZ-2023a
GCATGACACGTGTGTTGGTCTACAGGGACCAGATCGAATAAGGGTCATTTTCAACTTGGATGGAAGGGATGCACCCGGATCTCACCTTCCATTAATTAAGAGCATTTATGATTTCTGAACTGAACTAAATCGTCTGTGATATTCTTTGAGGATTATATAAGTGACATCGGACAACTACCACGTTGCGCATTTTGAGTCTATATTGCTAAAATGTCTACAAGATGTAAATGCCTATCAAAACTTTCCCTAAAATATTTTTTAAGAGGACTTTGGACAGGTAATAGTACAAGAACGTGCGCTTCAAATCATACCAAATCCGACTTTTTGCCATTTCTCTCGGTTCAACCTTTTCCACGACCAGAAAATAACATGATATTAGGTTATCGTCTCGTCGGTCAAAATGTAGACACGACCCACACCGCTGTCTCAGCGATGTGCACACGATGCAATGCTGTTGGGTGTGATTAAAATCACAGCCATCGACTGTCACAATATCAAACATGGCAATACTCCGGCAGCTGTCGCACATCACGCATGCGCTTATTTACCCTCAGTTTGACTTTAGATATTGATTACTGATTGGTAATGGTCTAAAGATGACACAACAAAGGAGCTTACATTGTAAGCTTTCCAGACCGCTGTTATCATCTGCATGAAAAAGCAGAATGCGGATTGGGCCAAATTCTAAGCGTATGCACGCAAATCTCTCCTAGGAGGGAAGGTGGATGAGAGATAAGGATAGAGAGAATAGCGAACGGAAGGAGGAAAGGATTGCAGTGAGTAATAGGTGGCCCGAGTACGTGTGTTGATGTGGTGTTTGCTTGCATCTATGTCTGTTTTGTCATTCAATTCAAATATGTGTCATGATGTCAACAACTGATCACACAATATATCAATATGTTTCCGCAATGTATCCATAGAATGTGTTGGTGATAGGCGATTTGAATGCCGGATGCACCTACATCACATCAACACAACTTCGTTCTCTGGCTCTTCGCTCACGTAGGTACAGGTGGCTAGTCAGAGACTATGACGATACCACGTCTAGCAGTACCACAGACTGCCCTTATGACAGGTAAGTCACAGCAGAAGGAAATGCGTTATATAACTGCCTTATACAGCCACCTTAGTGAGAACTGAGATGTGTTCACTAAGGACGATGCATTCCCAGTTATAGACAGCGGGGAATCCCGCTTTAGCTATGCCCCGCCCATCTGTAGGTAAGCTCCACCCACGCCTCGACCGTGTTGCGATCAATCGATCCCGCACTCTCTGAATCTAGATTTCCAGACAACTATACAGGTAAGCTGTTGAAACTAATTTGATTGGGTACAGTTGTTGACTATGGCAGCCTCAGCGCGGCAGCGCCCAGCCAAATTAGTTTCAAAACACTCAAATGTTCATTAAATAGTAAAGACATACAATTTGTACAGTAACTCTTAGTCCGTCATTAACTAAGCGTTCTTGACGAACTTATCAACCTCATACATGACATCATTGATTATGACGTCATCCTACACGTCACGTAGTTGATTATGGCGTCATATGATTGATGGATAGGCCTAAACTGGAAAGGTCCATTGTTTTACGAAATGTATTTTCAGTAAAAAGGTCGCTTGCATTTAAGACACTTGGTTTGTTCTGCCACAGAACCACATCTTTTCGCTGCAAGAGCATGTGGTCATAAAAAAAGTCTGCTTGGCTATGAAAAGCTTAAATGTTACGGTGTTTTGGTATTTAAGATTAGGCCTACATCAAACGTGCCCTTCAAATCAACGCGCAATTATTTGACGACGACGACGACGACGACGACGACGACGACGACGACTACGACGACGACGACGACGACGACGACGACGACGATTAGGATGATGATGATGAAGAGGATAGTAATGAGAGTTGTGCTGCTTCTGCTGCTCGTGCGGTTTCTGCAGCTGTCGTTGTTGTTGTTGTTGTTGCTGTTGTTGTTGTTGTTGTTGCTGCTGTTGTTGTTGGTGGTGGTGGTGGTGGTGTCGTCGTCGTCGTCGTCGTCGTCGTCGTCGTCGTCGTCGTCGTCGTCGTCGTTGTTGTTGTTATTAATGATGATGATGATGATGATGATGATGATGATGATGATGATGTTTGCATTTTTCCCAGGATAATTGTTTCTGGTAATACACTACAAGCAGCCGTGTTGACAAGCACCTCACATGTATTTCGTTTCGATCTCGCCTACGGTCTAACACTACAGCAGGTACGGTAATGTAAAACGTGCAGTAAGTAGAAGAAATAGAAAATGCACATCTTTTTTTGCTTTTCCTCATACCCTCCCTCCCTCCCACAGACCATCCGCCATCAGATGTAATTTCAACGCATGGGCGCACAATCAGTTGACTTCAATATTTTAATGTGCTCAATCATGGAAAATCCTTATACCCATAGCTTGTAAATAAGAAAAAAAGATTCACGCAGTTGAGGACTGCTAGTAAGCAATGCATGGGGCAGATTACATAAATTTATTGACCGACCGACCGACCAACTGCCCAAACTCCCGCCTGCCCGCCAGACCGACCTACCCTAGGTCATAGATTGTCCATGAATGTTTGTTCCCACTATGCATTGTAGTCATTATATATTTAAAAGGAACTCATTTCATTTAAGAATTGTTACATTTTTATTTTACAGGCGAAAGATGTGAGTGACCATTACCCGGTGTTTGTCGAGCTGGCGATAGCTACGTAATAAGACATTGTCTGACTGCAGACAGAAATACTAGTATGACGCATTAGACAGGTGGTCTCATTGTACAAGTCGTTCCTCACAGGAAAGGACGTTTACAATTTTCTACGACTACGGCCTTGCATTAAGAATAAGAATAATGTATTTATTTAGGCTAATGATCAGGTGTTTTGCAATGAAGGAATCCACTTTTAGCGATGTCCCGACCATCTTTGGCTAAGCTCTTCCCATTTTTTGCGTGTGTTGGGATCGATTTATATACTTTGAATCCTGAATTCCCATAAGCCCAATTTCATGGTAACTATACAAAAAGGTTATGACAGCAACAAGCCCCAAGTCAAATTAGCTTCAAAATATTCAACAGAATTGTTATTAAGTATAGTAAAGTTCATGACGGAATTATATACGTCATTCATTACGCATTTTGACTGTAACGTCAGCCTACATATGACGCCATATACTTGAGTGACAGAGTGGATTCATCCATTACCTATGTGTTTGTGTATATCTTTTTGACAACTGCGATGCATTATCTCAGAGTTTGTATCTGTATTTGAAGTGTTATGTGTATGTGATGTGATAACAGTTGACAGTAGTGTAGGGCCTTGGGGGACACATATTAAATCCTTTTAAACAACCTTTTAAACGGTTTGCCTTTCGTTTTTTGCTAATCTGATTCTTAATAACTTTACATGCAGCAGCAATCGGCTTGCTGAACAAACAATCATATTCAGTGGAACCCAACCTCGACTGAACTCCCAAAATACAGATACTTACTCATTTGACGTCCTGAGACAGCAGTGGCGTTAGAGTTCACAATATAGGGTTTTCATAACTGTATCTGTCAGAGGTCATATGCATACCCGAATCTCTTATTTATGACCGACCCAGCCAGTCCAATATCTACAATTAATGATGCGTTATGGGCATATCTACAATAACAACATATCCGGTACTAAAATATTAAAGTCATATTGGCATTGTTTTATATTGCCGCACTGCTTAGGCATAGTACATTTATTATCTCTCTTTCAAACATATCTTAATATAATAATTTAAATCTATATTACAAGAATTCACAGACAAAACTGTTTTAATCTGGATTAAAATGTTCTTTATATTCTGTACTATTATAGTATATCTGTAACAATTAAGCATAATATATATGTTATTGTATTTCGACGACCAAAGCTTGCATGGCTGGCGTGATTATATACCCCGTGATATTGTCTATTCTGTATTAGTCTAAGTGTTTATTAAAAGCGCCATGGACTATGTTAACTGGTTTGTAATGTGCCCCATATACTTAAAAGGACCTTTCCAGTTTTATCTATGCTCCAGCCATCTCTTGCTAAGCTCCAGCCACGCTTTGCCAGTGTTGGTATCAATCGATCCCTGCACTCTCTGAATCTCAATTTCCAGAAAACTATACAGGTTAGCTGTTGAATATTTTGAAACTAATTTGAGTGGGTGCTGTTGCTGCCTATATCAGCAACAACAGCCAGTCAAATTAGGTTTATATTCGACAGAATGTTTATTAAATAGTAGACATACAATTCGTACAACGTGTCGGACTATTAAGCGTTTACGACGGACTAAATCCAGTCTTCATGAGTTAATTGATTAGGACGTCAGCCTACACGCCACGTAGTTGATTATGACGTCATATGATGGATGACTAACATGGAAAGGTCCATTGCACGTCTGTTTAAATTTGGTAGTCACATTAACAGTTTGTTGTCCCATAGATGTATGAGAAAACTCTCCTCAGAAGAGAAAAATATGACTAATATAGCAGACTAATAAAATACAGCAGAAATAAAACAGCAGAGGTTGAGACGGAATCAAAGCACTTAACAGTGGGTGTGCATCCGGACCTGTTGGCATGCGCAATGAACTATTCATATATGCAAGTGACATTGTCTCAAAACCGATCACGCACCTAATCAATTCAGCTTTTATGCACCACCTTCCCACCGAAGCTGTAGGTCAAGGCACCCTGATCACGCTATCGAAGCCCATGAAGCCACACTGTCCCAGCCAATCTGCGGCTATCCAATGCTGCACTATGCCGCATCCGAGGCACGATGGATTACGTCACTGGATCATGTCAAAGTCGCTTTAAACGTGGACGCAGCTGCGCAGACATCGCACGGGCTCAACGCATGCTTCTGTCAGTAGTCATCTCCAAATACACAAAATTGGCAGTAAAACGTCACGAGCCGTTGACACATTGAACGCTTAAAATGCTAGATGTGCTACGCTAGGCCAATTGCAATGAAGATGAGCTGAGACTAGTGAGACTACTAGGCCCTACGTGCAGTCGCCAGGCTGAGAGTAAGAATCAGGACAGTGAAGTCAGCCAAGTTTGAGACATCAACCAACTCCCCCACAGGAAGATGGTCTATACCAGGCGCTTTTCTCATGTTACATTGCTGCTGCATTGAAATCTCCGGGGAAATTCTACACGACAAACACCCACCCACCCACACACCCACCCACCCATCCTCAGTGTCCATACTTGGTATGCCGCTAGAAGTGGAATATGCCGACGATGTGAACTTCATAGACGAGGGAAAGAAACGCCTTGACGAAGTATTCCCAATAGCTGCAGGCAAAGTAAATATTGAGGATCTCTTTATGAATGAATCCAAATAACTGTCGACAAAGCATGAAGCTAAAGAAAATGATGATCCACTTCATGGCGGCAAATGATGGATGAAAGGAAAAAAATCAATGGCTCGTTGCTTTGTAGTACTGCTGACATTGCTGCACGCTGCGACATGGGGAACATAGCTCTCCAGTCCTTCTGGAAGCTATGGATCCGTAGGTCAAAGATGCCATTGACAAAAAAACTACATTTATCCAACGCAACCTGCGTATCATTGATGCTGTTTAACTGAAACAGCTGGGAAGCCCCAAAGGCAGCTCTAGACACATGTGGTTCCTGCTACCGTAAACACCTCCGCACCATGACTGGATACCGATGGCCAGACAGCATAATTTCCAACGATACAGGCATTCCAACAATGTTGGAGCAAATTTGACATACAAGTTATCTTCCTCCAGGTCTGGTTTTCGCATCTCACTGAAAGAGCTAAGTGGCGCTGCCATTTTCCACGTAGCTGACGATTTGACCGTGAACCACACAGATATGCGAATCTTTACACTTTCAGCGGTACCCATTGTTTCCCGCCATATGGTGTACACTGCCTGTTATTTAGTGTCCGTCATTTCTACCCATTGCAATAACGCACAGATTGCTGCCTTAGCGCCTTAAAACGATGGGGTTTTTTCATCTCGTATATGAACCGATATAATTAAATAGCAGTCGCGTGTTTTATCCAGGCAAATTACGCGTTTGATAAATTTAAAAGCACCGAAAATGTGCCTGGAGTGCCGCGATCGTTGACACAATATGACTTGGATATATAAGGAATACACGATCATCTACAATGTGTCAATAAAGTCTCACAAAATACACCATTTGCCAAAATGTGTGCTTATCTTGTCTTTCTGCGTTTGCGCTACTCCTTTCCGATAGTGACCCCCTCCCCTGATAGTAATTTCAGGCTAATGGTATGCATGGTGTGACCAAGTAAGCGTTCGTGACGAACATAGCTAAGTCATTCATGAAGTAATTGACTATGACGTCACATTACACATTACATAGTTGATTATGACATCATATAATTGATGTATAAACTGGAAACATCAATTACGTCACTAGTGAGCTGACGTCACAATCATTTTAACGTATAATTCCGTCATGAAAGTTTGTTGTTGTTGGTTTTGTTTATTGGCCGCTTACACCTAGATGCACCTGAGCCATAATTCATGCTGAGCGGTGCTTCCCTGAAGGGCCGTGTTGATTCCTGGAAGCGTTGCTCTAAATAAATGTTAAAACTTAAATAAGCAAAAATTAAGATGTTGCTAGCGGTGTATGCGTTGTCTGTTGTTGCCTGATGAGCTGCTGTTGGCGGGTGTCAGTGTTGTATGCTGTATAAAGGAGCGTTGGATGTGGAATGGACCATGCCAGTTTTAGCTATGCCTCATCTCTAGCTAAGCTTCACCCTCAACTCGCTCGTGTTTGGGATCGATCGATCCCTGAACTCGCTGACTATCACTTTAAACACAGAAAACTATACAGGTAAGCTATTGAATAATTTGAAACTAATTTGATTGTGTGCTGTTGCTGCCTATGTTTATTAAATAGTAACGACATAAAATTCTTGCAACAATGCTTAGTCCGTCATCAATTATGCGTCCGCGATGTACTTATTTGCGCCATTCATGACGGCATTGATTACATGTCACGTAGTTGATTATGACGTTATATGATGGATGGATAAACTGGAAAGGTCCATAATTTTATTTCTCTTGGAGGTGGGATGTAGGTGGAGGGCAGGCTGGTAATGTGTTTGTGTGCGTGCGTGCGTGCGTGCGTGCATGCGTGCGTGCGTGCATGCGTGCGTGCGTACGTACGTACGTGCGTGCGTGCGTGCGTGAGTGCGTGCGTGCGTGCGTGCGTGTGTGTGCGCGCGCGCGTGCGGGTGTTGTTTGTTTGTTTGTTTTATTGGCCGGGAATGTCCGTCCTGAAGGGTGTGAATTGTATATCTTTGATGCATTTATAAATTAATAAACTTCGTGTTGAATATTTTTGAAATTATTTTGACTAGGAGCTATTGCTGCCTTGGGAAAATATATCCACCAGCTTACCCGTATGTAAAGCTATCTCGCGCTAGAAATTGACGGGTGTAGCTAGACATGGCTTGCATACAGTTCGGTGGAAATAAAGATGACCCAAGAATTTTATGGTGCATAATTGTTTGCACTTGGTATTGAATCCTTGACCGGTCTACAATGATAATCCAGTGGGTGCCACCCTGTCACCCTTGAGGAATTTGACAAATTCAAGATGACCGCCATTCACACATAAATACGTAAACACCGATATCTCAGATTGTTTTTTGAATATTTTAGTCAAATAAGTTTTGATCTATAAGTTTTTCATGTCAGGGAATCCAATTTTCATATTTGTATGATGATTGCATACTTCTACATATATATAGAAGTATGCAACGAGGCAGAAGGCATATATTGACCGGTTTTGCTGTTCCTAGATGGTTAGTTTGTTAGCTAGTTTTCAGTAGAATATGGATTACAAATCTGCAAAGCAACTGAAATTGCTGTTCATTGCAAATTCTGAAACAGTCTTTTATTGAATACTATACTATGGATTCAAAATAATAAATGGTAATTTCTTCTTTCCTTTGCAAATTTTCGATAAGTAGTTTAGTGAAAACTAACTAACCATCTAAGAACCGTGAACCTGGTCACTCTTTTCTTCGGTCAAGCCAGGTTGAAGTGAGTCTACAAGATGCTGTTAGTGATCTCCATGCAGCAGATTGTCGTTACTATGACAGTTGTCGGAAGAAACTTACGTTTGGAAGAATAGGACAAGGTGTTGAAATTGCTCACACACATAATACTGATTATGCATTTAATAAACTTGTGAATGGGATCAATAGGGACAAATAAAAAGTTTGGACTTTTGGTGAAGTGCATAAATGCTATTTATTTCATGGTGCAAAAAGATGCTGCAAACCCGCAGATTTGATAACAAATTAGCGTGTTTCTCTGCTCCAGGACTATCAAGTCTTCCCAGTTTCCGTGATACCATGGCAGGTTTGCTTAACCTCATTGAATACAATGATGACGATGTCATGAGTAGGAATATTAGTAAAATAATTCTGCTAGAGTGCAAAGACCTAGAGCCTAATAAGGACAAGCGCACTATGTGTGTAGACCAGACAACAAGCATTGATTATGTCAGCGTAACTCTTCTGTCACTTTTAGAAAATCGTTCCGACAATCTTAGGAGCACCTTGCCTTCAATTGTATTCGGGAATGCCATCACAAATATGATGATGAATCGTTCAATACCAGTTTGAAATGGGGTTTGTGCTATGCTTGACAAGACAAGTCTCATTGAACAGTTTCATTATCTTAGTATCTGCTGTTCATATGAGGAAATGCTGCGATTAAAAGCTTCGGCAGCATCGGCTGCGTCAAAGGAAATACAACTGCATGTATTCGTTCATCAGATACAGGTTTAGGACAAGCCATTGCAGAAAGTTGGTCTAGCCACAACCATATTTACTGCATATCTACAACACTATCGTGTTGACCTCAATATGCAGCAGACTTACCCAGAACATTTTTTTATCAGGATTTCATTCTTCGTCCTAATGAGCTATGTTGGTGGTGTAGGAGGTCTAATGGCTGGCAGTGGGGTGGAAGGAGGAATGAAATTTGGCTGCTATTGTGCCAAAAATGCTCACTGGCAGGTGTTTTCATCAAAACATTGGTGTACTGCTGATCGCTATGTAGGAAACTCTTCGTGAGAAGTCAAGATATTTGATGAACGTATGCAGGAACTCGACGCCAGATCGCAAGCAAGCAGAACAACAAAGCAGTGGGTAGAAAACCTAATATCGCTGGTGTTATTAATGATTATGTTCATTCGAGCTGAACATGAATGAGAGTGGGAACTTCACATCACACATTTAAGGAAACGATGCCATGCTTCTTTGCCAGTGGTCACATTCATTATGCACGGTATGTCCTTATCTACCTCTGATTGATGGGAAATTTACATGGAGAAACTCTAGAGAGATTTCTAAAGGGGGGAACATGTTCAGTGACATAGGCGAGGACTATGGAATGGAATATGGAGAGACATGTTTATAGAAACAACGTTTATGTGCTAAGGACATGGGCCAGGTGGTCTCATTGGAATAACATAGAATGAGAAAGCTGCCCGTCGTCGGGCATTACGCCTACACATATGTAGTAGATGGATAAAGGATATGGTAGATTTGAAATCACATCAGTGGATGCCACTACCCACAATGAGGATATGCCTACACGGATCAAATATGATGAAACTTACAGGCAGGTCATCAGAGAAAGACTATCCAGTGTATTAATCCTATGAATGCTGCAGATCACTCATCTCTTGTGAACATAGTTTCTGGCCGTATATGCCCAGATCGTGTAAATATAGATAACGCTCCGAATATTGGTAAAAGGTGAATGCATGAGTATGAGCCAAGGTGGCCTGAGGGATTCAATCAAACAAAGAGGGTAAAAAGAAAGCAACCGCAACGTCTGTGGAAGAGGTCAAATCTGGACTTATATTCACTCTCGTGATGTTGATGTGAAGAGATAATCAGTTATGAACTAGCAGTAGTTCTGACGTCTATGTTTGAGGGAAAAAACTGGAGGACTACTGATTGCTAAAGCCAAATCAATGTTGAAGAATAACCTGCAGGTAGAACCGGAAGTCCGTGCAATTATGTCACCAGATGCAATTATCATAGATGGATGTGTCATCATTTGGGTCATTTACGGTGATCCAAGGGCAGTGACAAAGACCTAGTTATGAATGTTGTTAAATATGCCATCGAGAGACTTAAAGACAGAGGCAAAATGAACGTAATCTTCGACCGATACAGTGAGTATATTATCAAAAGTGCCACTAGATGCTCCCGTACAGGTCATGTATCTACAGAGCACCAACTGTCTCTAAACTCACCTCTCCCACCCCAGCATGTTGTGCTTACTGTTACATGAAATAAGACACGGTTCATTGATATGATATTTGATGAACTGTTGTCCACAATGAACAGTTAAATATTCCTAACAGGCTCATGCTTACTGGGCAATCATTCATACCTACAGAAGCTTGCCAAGGCCTGGTTATGCAGAGACATGTCTTGAGGACGATGCACGATGAAGCAGATGTCATCATTTCTCATGTGGTGTCATTGACAAGTTCCGGGTGCAATAGTATCACAGTTATTAGTGATCACACAGATGTATTTGTGTTGTTAGTGCATGATTATACAGAAAAGGAGCTGACAACAACAGTTCTGGACGTTCGTGAATCAACTTCCGCACCAGTCTCCAGACAGAGAGATATCGCGTCACTGCTGCTTTCAGCCCATGAAGTCACTGGGTATCATATGGATGCCTATTATTATGGTATTGGTAATGGTAAAACTAGGGTTGTGAATGTACTTGAAGCTGGAATGAGTTGAACAACTTAGGAGACCCATCAGCCGAAATGGAAGATGTCATTTGCGAAGCAACAGCATTGATTGCAGCTTGCTATGGACAGAAGTGTGAACTCGGTGAACAATGCCAGATATACGGCACAAAGTGTGGCTTTCAAGGACTGGACGAAAAGGCGAAACTTTATTGCCAAAGCTATAATCCTTACCACCGACCACAGAGGCATTCAATGAAAACTTAAAGTGGACTCAGTTTCAGGCATGCATTTGAAAGACCGCTCTAGACATAGAACATCCGAACCTGGATCCAGTGTGATTTGTTTGGGAAAAGGACGAACTTACTATGTCTCTCCATGCAGTCTCTCTACAGCAGGGTGTACCGGTTGCACCACTGGAAGTACTCAAAATGGTTCAATGTTCTTGTATAAGTAACCATCTATGCTTATCCCTCAGATGTTCATGCGCAGCTGCTCAACTTGCTTGCAAAACACAGAGCAAGCAAGTCAATATATATATTGAGTATTTGACTCAAATAGGCTTTGAACTATAGGTTTTTCAAGGCAAGGAAGTCAATTTATATACTTGCACAATGATTGGATGCTTGCTTAATATCGAAATCCAAGATGGTCGCCGTTCAATATATGTGTCTGTTCGTTTTTACGGTTGAATGACGGCCATTTCTCAAATTTCTCAAGGGTGACTCGGTGGTACGTGCCATCTGGTTTGCATATGCACCACGACTCGGCTATAATACAATCTAGACGAACAAAAGCATATCAACAGACACCGTTCATAAAACAAATTAATATGAACACATTCTAATTTTATTGTAATTTTATCTTATCTTGCAATAAATACCTTGGGGGTCTGGATCTGGATCAATGGAACCGCGAACAAAACCGTGACTGGTTTTAAAGATCTTACACACAACCGTAACTGCAAACAGGATACACTCTAAGGGCTCGTTGATATCATGAATTATACCACACATCTGTGTTGTGCGTGTAATGATGATATTAAATAAAGTAATAAAGTAAATAAAGAAATAATTGTCCGAGGCGTATCAGTGTTGGTGGAAACAATTTACAGTTGAACCTGTCAATAGCGGCGGACGCCATTCTTTTGGAGCCAAAATATGGTTGTTGTTTGAGACAGGTTATAAATAGATTTAGCATTACATCTTTCCATCACAGAAGGCAGTGGTTAACATATTTTGGGCTAAATCGACCAGAGAAAACGGATCTTTCCAGTTTTAGCTATGCCCCGCCCATCTCTATCTAAGCTCCACCAACACCACGCTCGTGTTGGGATCGACCGATTTCAGAACTCCCTGATTATCAGTTTCCAGAAAACTATGCAGGTAAGCTGTTAAATAGCGCCAGGTCAAATTAGTTTCAAAATAATCAACAGCATGTTTATTAACCCCTCTTTTGTCAACTTAACCCTTCAAACTTCAAACATTCTATTTCAAACCAGCTACGTAGTGGTCATGAGGCATGTCTATTTGCAGGCCAAGAGAAGAGTATTTTTTAATATTTACCACTGAAATGACTGGCTCGGTAACCGAGCCAGTCAGTCCAGTGTTAAATTTTCAAAAATACTCTTCTTTTGCTCGTCAAATGGGCACTGGCTAACCAAAAACTTAAATTTCTTTAACGTTACCCCTTTAATGGTCAAGCCGGCAAAACGAAATTCAGTGGTAAATTTGCAAAAATAGTCTTCTAAAATTAAAATGTCTTGAAAAATATTCACCATCAAAATATTTAATTGATATATCAAGTAGAATTTTGAGAGCTTTGAGGCGCTGTTGACACAAGAGAGGTTAGATAGCAAAGCCATACAATTCGTACAACGTGCCGAACTATTAAGCGTTAACGACGGACTATATCGAATTATTCATGACGTAATGATTATGACGTCAACATACACGTCCCTTAGTTGATTATGACGTCATATGATGGATGGATAAACTGGAAAAGGTGAATGGCTGCCCATCCATCTTCTCTAAAAGACGAATGATACAGTCACAATTTGAAAATGGCAGTAAGATATTGCTGTTGGTGTTTTGTACAATAACCTCATTTGTGAATCTCATACCAGCTATCATTGAAGGATGAAATGAATGATTTCAAGTTTTAAATTCAGTAGTAATAGGGTTAATAATTTATACCGCCAAGCCGACCTTATTCCTATCACTTTAACCCTTCCAGAAATGAAATTACAAATTTATTAAAATGTTGGTGAATATTTTGAAACTAATTTGACTGTGTGCTGTTGCTGCAATAACAACAATATAATAATCATACAAGAGAACACATATTCTAGAGAATTCATAGTCTCGTCGTCTTGCCATTTTAGTTGACTAGACATTTGACATGTTGACCCCAAAATCAATACTGTCCATCAGGACCCCAAGCCCAATATACTAATCATGTTTGCTCACGGTCTCTACATGATACGCACGCACTCACGCAGGAATGCAGGCAGATACGCACGCACGCAGACAGTCCCTCCCAAGCTCACGCACACACGCACACACGTGCGCATGCACGCGCCCACGCACATACAGCGTTCTTTCAATAGTTACGACAGCTATAGTGGCGCGAATAATTATGACTATTATTCTTATACAGTAAAAGCCGCCTATAGCGTGCCTTGTATGAGCCATCATCTCTCACCAAGGTCAATGCACATGCTGTCCCATTGTGATACCTGCTACAACAGACTTACATCTGGTACAGGCTAATGAGATATTTGTCAGCTCTTGAACTACTCATCCTATTACTGTTTTTATTCCATCTATCCTACAAGTATTTGACCTTCTGCGACCTCTTCAACCATTGACACGACCCTCCAGCGCTCCCAGTTAACGGTTAGCGCAATGCCATTCAATGACACGTCTCAGCGGACTTTGAGAGAAAATCCATGTTTAGCTTGATATGTTACGCAAAGAAGTATCTCATATAGTATATCCTAAACATGTTTAGACACTATCCCGCCAATTACGTCAAAATGCTGGAATGACTATGTCGCTTTGGAGCCAAAATGGTTGCTATTTAAAAAATATGGACCAAAGGCAAACCGTATCAAACACATCTGTCTCCTAAATGCATTTGCCTTGTGCACAGCTGACTTATCTTAAAGACCATTTTGGTTCCTCCCAATACTCTATTTTACACAGAAATGGCGGTGAAATCTTGCCGTGATTACCTAGGAATGAAATAGAGCATATATTTTTCTAATAATGTTCTTAACAGATAAACAAATGGAGAGATGCATATCTAGCCACGCCACTCCGATTACTAGCTAACCTCCGCCAACTGTGTAGGGCTACGCGTGCTGGAATCGATTTGAAACATTGAAACCGGAATTCTCTGAATTTAAATTTTAAAATGACTATACGGGTAAGCTGTTGAATGTTTTGAAACTAACAGCTCCTAGTCAAATTTGTTTCAAAATATTTAACAGAATGCTTATTAGGCTATAAATTAATCAGAAAGATAGAGTTCAGACACTTTCATGACGGGCATGCGTTACAACGGAGGATTCCAGTTTATCCATCAATCATATGACGTCATAATCAACTACGTGACATGTGGGATGACGTCACAATCAATTACGCTATGAATGGCGTAGCTAGGTTCGCCAAGAACGCGTAATTGATAACGGACTAAAAGCTGTTGTACGGATTGTATGTCTTTACTATTTAATAAACAGGCTGTTGAATATATTGAAACTAATTTGACTGGGCGAGGTTGCTGCCGTTATGATGCAACAACAGTACCAAGTCAAATTAGTTTCAAAATATTCAACAACTTACCTATATATGTTTCTGGAAATTGATAGTCAGGCGTTCGTGGATCGAGCAATCCTAACACCGGCAAAGTGTGGGTGGAGCTTAGCCAGAGATGGGCGGGGCATAGCTAAAACTGTATTCCTCCATTCTAGTGAAGAAGATACGTCACTTTGATGGAGACGTCAGATAACACGTGACGTATTTAATTATAATCTGACAAACCAAAAAAATATATTACAAGGAAAACTATGCTACAGCAATACGACTTAATTAGCCCTTGTAACCACTAAATCTCCCTATCTCAGGCCTACTTTCAAAAGAGACAAGGCGTGTAAGCTTGTAGAAATGCGGAAACTCATTAATTTCTAAATCCTAACGGAATATTTTCTTAAGTCTATTTCGAGGTCTTCTCAGCCACATGGCTGAGAAGACCTCGAAATAGAATTAAGAAAATATTCCGTAATCTCCATATTAACCAAAATCAAATCGCACAAAAAATGCACATTGCGATTAAACATTTTTGGGTATGGTAGCAATATAATTAGCATTCCGTAAAAATTACGTGTAATGACAGCGATCTTTTTTGTATGATGAAAAAATCTCAAAATCGATGAGACTCGTTTGGTAAATATGGTTTCAACTGGCTAAATAAACGTCATTGAAAATATTATTTAATAAACCCTGTTAATAACCTTGATTTTAAACGAACGATTAACGTGTTTCATATCAAACTATTCCATAACATATTTGCAATTTAATACATATATCTTGGTGAATATTTTCAAACCCAGCAGACTGTGAGCTGTTGCTGCACATGGCAGCAACAGCTCCCAGTTAAATTAGTTTCAAAATATCTCAACATCTTATCGGTATTGCTACATTAACATTAGTATTCTGGGAATTCAGGCTTCAAAAGGTTACTGTATATTGATTTCTTCACATGGCACACCGCTACAGAATTGACGCTGGGATAGTTATTTGTCTGCAATATTTCGCTTTAGACCCGGGTAGGAAGTTCAGTGATACGCTTAGAGGTTATCTATAATATTGCTTATTATTGAAGGATTATTCAATTTGTACACGGGCTCATAATTTATTGCGCGATGCATTTGCAATCTCGTACACTCTCATTTTAAGTTATTTACACGCTACGTATTTATTGAAAGGATGTATTAAAAGTTATTGCAGTTCATCAGAACCTATAGGAATATATAGAGAGCGCACTCTTAATTCAAGATAGATTTGCAAATTATTCTAAGCAGTTCTAGATACCATATTTTATTGGAGTCACAGTAAGACTAATTTCGCATTGTTAGTCCATACCATATTGTTCTCTCGAGAAACTGGTAAGCGACTTTAATTTTAAATGTTAAATATTTTAATATCAACTTGACTGAGAATATATATAATATGTATTTTACGCCATTCTCAGTCAATATATAATAAATAAAGTAGTCGGTTTATACACGTTTTGTCAAGCACATGTTACACACACTTTCCGTGAATAGTGATTGGTGTTAGTTGGCAGGACCATAAATTATGACCAAGGCCAAACTGCATGGCGATTTTCCCGCGCTGTCATTAGTACTGATAGTGATATGGCTGCAGTTTTATGGGCATTGCGCATGTGCTGTCGACCAGCCAGTCTCCAAACCAGTGTTTGGGGTTTTGGTACAGATATGTTAGCCTCGACCGAATGGAAGGCCACACCCTGATGAACCGCCAGAAAATAGTGAGGGTACACCCCCCACCCCCCCTTACAGCTTCTACTCCGTCCAAAACGGGCTCAATTTCTATTTAAGTAATTCAATGGATTATTTGACATTTGTAATTCTGGTTATTTTCGACAATATTTTCTGTTTGGATCTTCCCAAAATGCTCATAAACGCCGACATTATTAGTTGCCACCAATTCTCTGCATACCACTTGTTGGCTCGTGCGTAAAAACAGAAAATTCAAGGAGTTCATTGCACCCAAGTAGTGATTCCAGTATTGACCTGGTCCTTTGTAGCTGGCATTTTGACATGTTGTTATTTTGAAAACGCCGTCGTTATAAACGGTTAATTATAGTACTTTATCGGGTACTCATTTATCTGCAGAACTATGGAATTAGTCACTATCTTAATCCCGCAACGCATATTACTGGGCCTGTACTGCACTAAACATCGGCCCAGTAACCTGAGATATCAGGATAGTCATTAAAAAAGGTTTTTACACTTTATAGTTTATAGAATCGAGTTTAGGGGCTTATAGCCTACATTTTACGCCTTACAAATCCTTAATGTATTCGCACAAGCAATGTAATTTTGCTCATGTATTTTTTGCATACCTGACACATCCGAAATAATTTATGATGAGATATGCGTTGAACAGTCTTTCCTGATAACATTCTGCAGATAAATATCGCAATATCAATTGTTTGCCATGTTAAGATTTATAAAACACAAATGAGTATTTATTAAGTAGTAAATCTATCAAAGACATACAATTCATACTTGACGGACTTCTCTAGCTTCACTACGGAGTATTGCCTGTCAACTATGATTGTGACGTTAACATATATGTGACGTAATCGATTATGACGTCAATACTTGAGTGACAGATTGGATTCATCTATTACTTCCAGAAGGGTTTTATTGAAGCAAGGGTTTGATCCATTGTTTAGCTTATAATATGCTTATTCGTCACATAACCTCCACAACTATGCGGACCAGGTATCGTTAGATATGAATTTAGAGACTGCTAATAGATGAATCCGATCCACTCAAGTTTATGACGTCAGCTGTAGGCTGACGTCACAATCAAACTATATAATGAATGTCGTATCTAAGTCCATCATGAATGCTTAATAGTCCGTCAAGCGTACGAATTCATTCCGTTGAATATTTGAAACTGATTTGCCTGGGCACTGTTGCTGCCATGGGCAGCAGCAGAACCCAGTCAAATTAGTTTCAAAATGTTCAGCAGCTTACCTACATAGTTATCGTGATATTTGGGAAATTCCAGGTTCAATCGATCCCAACACAGGAAATGCGTAAACAGAGCTTATCTAGGAGAGACACAGATAAAGTTGATTCGTCCATTGATTAATCATATGGATGAGAGCTGTTGTTTATAGTAGTCACGTGCAACATACTTCCTATTCAGCACCCGATGCAGGGTGTGTTATATCCATATACCTGGCATTACCTGTCCGGGTCGTACAACGTGCATGTATAGTCAGGCGTAGGTAATCGACATACCCACATAGTTCGGTGTCCAAAGGTGTAGTGCTGGTCAAAGTTTGTTGCCTCTGCGCGTTTAAGAGAAGGGATGAACTGTAGAATGTGTTTTGGCATTTGGTCTGCTTCCCCACGCCACAGAGAGCTGAGGGTTTAGTAGTAAATTTAATGTTTCCATCGAATTCGGCTAAGATGGGGAGAAAGATGACACCTCACCGCCGGTCTCCTCCGTAATTACCAACTTTGTTGGGAAACTAAGTCATCAAGGGTTGCGGGCTGACATCCGCATACAGAGGCAACTCTGGCTATGTCTAACCTTCTAACAACAAATTGTGCTCGACATCCTCGGACAACGCAATCTTCGCAGGAGCATAGCTACGTGGAATGTACGTGGTCTGACGGCAACATCAAAGAGGCAAACCTTACGTGCAGACTGTGAACCCTATAAAATCGACATCACATGCATTCAAGAGACTAAAGTAGCTAAACACTCAGAGCAGCAACTTCAGACAGCCCATAAGCTAATACTCATGGAGCAAAGACAGGACACTTACCGTGGATTAGGCTTCGTAATCGGAACAAAGGGTATTGGACGATGTCATTAGTTTTGGATACGTTAATGATCGCATTGTATTTATCGACCTGGTATGCCAACGCGAAAGTGCACCACCACTAAGTGTCGCATAGTCAATGCATATGGGCCAACTACCGAAAGGGCCAAAGAGAATCCACCTATATGCAGAACAGAGCTCCGCCATTACTATCCCAGCTAGATGGCAACTGTTGGTGTGTGGCGATTTCAACTCCAAGCTGGGTAAACTCGGCATTGCGGACAAAAGTTCAGGACTTGGCTCATGCGTGGGATCGTATGGCGAGGGCACACGCAACAGCAATGGAGATGCACTGGTGGCATTCCTTAGTTACAATGGCCTATTTGCCACAAATACGGCTTTCAAACACCCATGCCGCCACCGGACAACATGAGCTGGACACATTGCTGATCACAAAGCCCCAAAAGGTTCTAAGGCTACAAAAGCTGTCTTCAACCAAATGTATTTCATACTATGCAAGGCAGCAGCAAAACCCCTACTTCGGGATGCTCGTTCCTATGGAGGCACATACCTCAATTCTGACCATAAGACAGTCATTACACGCCTCCATATAAACCAGCTCTACCTAATGTATAAACACCATATCAAGCAAGAGGGTAGAGTCACCTACAACTTACCCATGCTCATCAGCGACACTGACACTCAAATGTCATACAAAAATCCCCTCGGGGAGCAGATATCTAACATCAACGTCAGCTCCGATCCAAACGAAGCCCTAACCAAAATACTGATCTCTATGGAATCATCAGCTACTAGCACCATAGGTGTCCTAAAAACAACAGAACTAGGTATACTGACGACCCTCTCGTAGTAAAAACTGTCAACAGAACAGAAAGTGTTACGTCTGCGATCTAACAAAGTGGCTAAAGTGAAGATCGTACCAAACTATGCCAGGAACGCAATAACATTCTGCGCCATATTATGGAATGCTTAAAAGATCTTGCTATCCAACAAGCAGACGCCTTAGCAGATAAAATGACTGCCACGGATGACTGCTACAAAATGTTTCGGGCAGCCCGAGCCCTGAGAATTGCTGACTACAAACCACCACTAAATGTACACAACTCTGAAGGACACTTTTTCGGGACTGACCAGGGCAAAGCCGAGGCAATTCGAGAATGGTTCAAGGAACAGTTCACTGACCACGATGATGAGCACTTGCACCCATTCTCAGGAGACCCCAGGCCATTACTAACACCAATTAATACAGCAGAGGTTGAGAAGGCACTTAAAGCCCTGAAAAATGGACGTGCATCTGGACCTGATGGCATGAGTAATGGACTATTCAAATATGCAAGTGACATTTTCTCAAAACCAATCATGCACATAATCAATTTAGCTTTTATGCACCACCTTCCCATCGACCCTGTAGGCCAAGGCATCCTTATCGCGCTACCCAAGCCCAAGAAGCCACCTGGGCCCCAAACAATCTGCGGCCCATTGTACTCCTTAAACACATGCGGAAAATCATATCCAATTTTACTCTATGCCACATCCGAGACAAGAACAATTACTTCACCGGATCATGTCAAAGTGGCTTCAAACGTGGACGCAGCTGCGCAGACATTGTATGAGCTCAACGCATGCTTGTGTCTGTAGTCATGTCCGAACACTGGGATTTCCACAAAGTGTCACGAGCCTTCGACACAATTAAGCGCTCAAAGATCCTCGATGTATTACGCCAGGCCAGTTGCAATGAAGATGGGCTACAACTAGTGAGACTACTACTTGCAGACACCAAGCTGAGAGTACGTGTCAAGTCAGTGAAGTCTGTAGGGTTTGAGACATCAATCGGCTCCCCACAGGGAGATGGTCTATCCCCCATGCTCTTCACCTGTTACCTGGCTGCTGCATTGAAATACGTGCGGGAAACTCCACAAGACCAAACCCCCAGTGTAAATACTGGGCATGCCGTTTGCTGATGATGTGGACTATAGATGAGGAAAAGAAACCACTTGACGAACATCTCCCAATAGCAGCAAGCAGACTAAAAATTGAGAATCTCTTTATGAATGAATCCAAAACAGAGTTCGCCCACATATACCTATCTACAAAGCATGAAACTAAAGAAATGACGATCCACTCCGTGGCGGCGAACCATGGAGGAAACGTACAATCCTGGGCTCACTGCTTTGCAGTACTGCGGACATTGCTGCACGCTGCATCATGGGGAACATAGTTTTCCAGTCCTTCTGGAGGCTATGGATTCGTAGATCAAAGATGCCCTTGGTAAAAAGACTACGTTCATACAATGCAACCCGCGTATCCTTGATGATGTATAACTGTAACGGCTGGGCAGCTCCAAAGGCAGGTCTTGACAAACTTGACGCCTGCCGCCGCAAACACCTACGCATCATCACTGGACACCGATGGCCAGAGAGCATAATTTCCAACGATGCACTATATAAGATGTGTAATACGACGCCGCCGTCTGTAAAAATCGCCCATCAAAGATGGTCCATGTTTGGCCATGTGCTAAGGATGCAGGAAGACACACCAGCACAGAGAGACTCGGAATTCGCCCTACTCGGAGCCAGCAAATACAGAGCCAGGAGGGGACGTCATTGCATACATCTGCTAAGCGTGCTACGAGGTGACCTCAAGAAAGCAGGATTAGGTACACTTAACTCAAGAATGGACCTGAGAAAGCTAAGGATTTTGGCTGAGGACAAGACACAGTGACAAAAGCGAAGAAGGACTGATTGCAACTGTAGGATGTTTCTACTACTATAGCTGCAGAATACAGTAATCATATATCATACATACATCGAATTCGGAATGCCATGCTGTCTGGCGGAAGACTGCCATCTGCTTGTATAGAAGGTCAAATGTTGGGTTGAGTTCAAGAGTGGTTTGTGCCCTCTTATACTTTAGGTGAATGCAGTTTTCTCTTTGTTTCTGATAAGAGTTTTGTTAGACTATGCGATGCCCCCCCCCCACACACACACCCACCTTACGCCTCCAACCCCCTCCACACACACACGTACGCACGCACGAACGCACGCACACAAAATATATTACTTCACTTCTACTGGAATTTCGACCAAAAGTTAATAATACGACTGTTTCCTATAGTTTGGCCGTGTGAGCTGTTGCTGCCTATGGCTGCCACAGCTACTAGTCAAATTAAATTCAAAATAATCAACAAAATGTTTATTAAATTGGAAATTCACCAAGGACATACAATTCAGAGCGTCACTATCAGACCCTTTCCCATTTCGTTCTGACATACGCCATTTGATTGTGACGTCTGCTAACAAGTGGAGTAATTTGATTATGATGTGGCACTGACGTCAGATACTTCAGTGACAGATCGGATCTGTCCATTATTTTATTCTCACAATGACATGACTAACTATCAACCAGCTCGGCTAACAGTTCCTCATCAGCAGCTACATAGTGCCTATACATCGGAATCCAGCAATGCAAATAACGATGTCTAGCCGCCCCTACTGGACAACAGAACTGCAAGCAGCACATGATAAACTAGACAAGGCCAGAGAAGATGCAGAGGGTAATCCCTGTCATGAAAACCACTTCACACTACAACAAACTAAAGCCAGGTATCGAAAGACCAAGCTGGAGGCCAAAAGAAGAAGCTTGAGGGGTAAGACGGCAGGGTTTAATTTAGAGAGAGACACAACAAAGCTATGGAGACTGACTAAAGCACTGAATGATGAGGGTGTCGGGGGAGAGAAGATTACTCTTGAAGAAGATGGACAAACACTGTCAGGAAAGATGGCTGCAGATGCCTTTGCGAAGGCATATGCAAAAGAAAGCAACATCTCCATACCATGATTGCATAAAAAAGAGGTTAGAAAAGAGCAAAAGGAAAGAACAGACACCAACACTCACGATGCAATGAAAGTTGACATTAGTTCAGCAGAACTGAAGACGTCTATCCGCCAATTGAAGAAGAAGAAATCTCCCGGGCCAGATGGCATTACGAATGAAATGATCCAACATCTTGGTAATGCATCTCTCCGCAAGTTGCTAGATATCTTTAATCTCAGTTGGACCAATGGAGAGGTTCCTCAGTGCTGGAAGGAAGCCAGAATGACCCCTATTCTGAAAAAAGCGAAGAACAAGACGAAAGTGCTGAGCTACCGTCCTATCAGTCTTACAAGCTGCATATGCAAGACCATGGAGTGCATCGTCAACCAGTGTTGCAGTGGTACCTGGAGTCGGAGAACACTATAGTTTCAGAGCAGGCTGGCTTCAGAAGATACAGGAGCACAGAAGATCAAACAACACATCTTGCACAGGTTATAGAGGACACTTTTTAAGCCAAGAAGATGATGCTAGCTGCCTTTATCGATCTGCAAAAGGCATTTGACAAGGTGTGGAAGGATGGCCTCCTCGTGAAGCTCCGGCGCACAGGCATCGGTGGCAACATGTTCCGATGGACCAAGTCATACCTACCCAATCGCAGAGCTAGGGTGCTGGTGGATGGACAATCTGGACAGAATGTATTGCTGAGACAAGGGGTACCACAAGGCGGAGTATTATCACCAACTCTGTTCATACTCTTCATTAATGATATTGTAGTAGAGCTGCCCAATGGGATCCAAGCAGCCCTCTATGCAGATGACATCGTACTCTGGTGCACCGAGGAGTACACAACGACTGCCACGTACAGAATGCAGCTCGCCTTGGACAGAATTACAGCTTGGGCCAATCGCTGATGTATTACCATCAACAAAGAAAAATCATCAGCCATGCTATTCTCACTGTCCACCAAAACCAAGGTTGGCAATCTGACACTGGGCGGTACTCCACTCGAGTACGAGGACCAGCAGACATACCTGGGAGGCACCTATGACAGAAGATTAACATGGAAGGAGCACATCCAGCACGCAGAAGCAAAGGCCAGAAGAAAGCTAAACATCATGAGGAAGCTGGCAGGAACAAAGTGGGGTGCCAATGAAAGGATCCTCAAGACCATCTACCTAGGTGTCGTACGACCACACCTTGAGTATGGATCCAGCTTATGGATGACAGCAGCTAAATCTCATCAACAGAACCTCGACAGAGTACAAAACCAGGCACTGCGCATCATCACTGGTGGAATGAGATCAACACCAATAGAAAAAATGGAGCAGACAGCAGGCATCCCCCACTTAGTAAAGGAAGGGAATGCAAAGCACTGATCCAAGCTGCAAAGTTCAAATCGCTCAACAACCACCCGATGAAGATCAGGCAAGCACAGCTGTCATCAGGAAGACTTAAAAGATCAAGTTTTGTGAAAGAGACAAAAGCACTTCAAAGGAAACACCAAGAAATGTTGCCAGCACACATAGAAGACCCAAACCACACCCTTGATCCTCCACCCTTGGAAAACAAACTAGAGAGCATAGCTATTCGCACCACAGTACCTCATCTCACAACCAAAGATGAACACATTGATGTGAGCAAGAAGGCCCTGACCCTAGCCATGCTGGAAGAAATGTACCCTCATGAGACATGGATAAGGATCTACACAGATGGATCAGCCAAAGATGCAATTAGGAGCGGAGGTGCCGGACTGCACATACAGTATCCAAACGGACAATATGAGTCAGCTGCAATACCGACAGGCAAACATTGCACAAACTACAGAGCTGAAGTCGAAGCACTGGTCCGTGTAGCTAATACCATCAGCAGAACAGCAGACCCTATTGCACAGATTGTCTTTTTATCTGATGCCCGCTCCGTCCTTGAGGCTATCACCAAAGGTAAGCTGCCACAACTTGAAGAAGCACTACAAACCATCAAATGCTTTCGGATAGCATTGCAGTGGATCCCCTCACACTGTGGACTCCAAGGAAATGAGGAAGCAGACAAGATGGCAAAGGTGGGTGCAATAGAGAATCAGACAGAAAACATGGTTACGCATACAGAGATCCAGACTATCATCAAGTCACTCTATAGAACACCTCAATCAGAAGATGCCTACCATCATCTCTCGAGGCCAGAGCAAGTGACCATTTTTCGTCTCAGAACTGGACATAACAGACTAAACCAACACATGTACAGGCGGTTCCACCTTACGACATCCCCCGCTTGTCCTTGTGGAGAAGCAGAACAGACCACAGAGCACATACTTCAATGTTGCAGTACGTATCAGCTGCTGAGAGAAGAGATCTGGCCTTTGTCAACCTCTTTTCTTGAAAAGCTGTATGGGCCTGTGGAAGAACTGCAGAAAACCACAGATTTCATCTTGAGAACGGCTCTCCAAGTGTGATACCAGCGATCGAAAAGAAGAAGAAGACGATGTCTAGCCGGATAAGCCTTTGAACAGCTACTGAATAATGTATGTTTTGTCTTGAATCTTATGGAAGATTAAGTCATATATCATCGATAAACCTCAAATAGCACGAGAAATCAGCTGCATAATGCACATTACTCATAGTCCAGTCAATCTAGGCCAAAAATATTTTAACCCGGAACAAATTGTAACAGAATTTTTTTACCTCGCCCAGTGTATAGGGGGCCATCATGTACAACATATCAAAAGTCCTCCAAAATTCCAATAGGGGAAAGGGTAAAATTTGCATAATTATTACCAGATTTGGGCCATTTCACCTGAAACATCCATTTTTCTTTATTTCTTTAAAACCGGTATGTAATATATGTGTGACTGGGTATTTTTGGACTTTTTTAGTGATAAATGAATACGATTGACATATTCTCCACAAATTAAATGTATTGTGTTATGCCACTTGCATGAATTTACCTAATACCATCATTGATATTGATACAATACATATTATATTTTATTATGTCACGGTATTGTGTGTTTCTAAGCTAAGCTAAGATGAAATAGTATGGCATAGGTACCTGGTTTCTACTGATTTCATCTTGCATCAATTATCCAAGTCATCTTCCTCAATGAGCGTTATTGAATTCGAGCAACTGAGACCCTTACAGTCTTCGCAGGCGGATGTGCAGCTGAGCCCATGTTTTCTACAGGTGCATCTCTTTGATTCACAGCCAGTTTTGCAGCGGCATCTAAATGAATACAGTAAATCGTCAGGTGCTGCCAGCATGTCAGTCTTAACAGGCAGCATTTGGTGGTTGAGAACTTTCCAGCCCCATTCTGTTGGATCCATATCTCCAGCATCTCCTCTCCAAACTTGAATTTGGTAGTACACGCGAAGACTGTGAAACTTTGCGGATGCGGGTGTTGGTGGTAAATCTCGTGCTTCAACATACTTGGAACTTTTTGCAACCTTCTCCCTGAATCGCTTGTACCGCAAAGCAACTAGATTATCCATTGAAGTGCCATTGTATAGAATAAGCATTGCCTTCTCACCTGCTTTTATCACGTCATCTTTATTCGCATTACTCATTGTAAACACTTCAGCAATTTGAGAGAGTTCTTTGCAGCACTGGATTTTGCTAAGGGATGCAGATTTTCCAATTCCATAAAGCCTAGATGTTGAGTCACAGCCAAGGATAGCATGGATAAATAACAGCTGTGAGCACAAACAGAACCCAAGTTTTTCCTTTGCCATTTTGATATTCCACAGTCGGGGTTTCTTTGCATTTTGCTTTGGCTCTGGTCTGAAAAATAGCTGACAGCCATTCATATCAGTATGGTATAGAAGCAACACCAGTAGGTCGGTATCGTCTCCAACAAGAGCAGTATTTGTTGACTTTGAAGCCAAGGTAGCCGTTTGCGTAATTAAGACATCAGCATCACCGCTTGCCTTTATCGTTAAGCATCCAGCCTGTTCGAGAGATGAACTTAAGATTGATATGAACCGATGTTTGTTCTGCTTGTTACTAAGAAAATCAGGCTTACTCAGAGTTACAACTGTTTGCGGAGTCAGTACAACAGTTGCGCCTGATCCACGAGTTCGCCTCTTATGTGTTACATCTTTTATGTCTGGGCCTTGGTCATAACCATCAAAAACTACTGTAGCCTTTCCATATTTGCTTATGCAATATTTTACATATCTTTGACAAACATTTGCAAATGTCTCTCCACGCTGCCATGGAACACGGTGTAATAGAGCTCCTCCATCAAGCACATAGTGGACAGAATCTGGAAGGACTGCATCTTCATTTTGAATTAATTTCCACAATGCATCAGCAAGTGTCGGCTTATTTGCTTCCCATGGAAGAGATGAATTATCAAAGAGTGGGGGCGGATGAGTGCACAACTCATACTCAAAATAAGATGCTGGATTCCCTTTTGATCCATTTGTAGCAATTAAACTGAGTCTTTGAAATAGGAGTTGTGGATCAATTTGTACACATTCATCATCAATCTTGAGAGATGTTTTGGATGCTAAGGTAATAGCTTGTCTCTTTCTCTGGAACGAAATGCTTGATACACATTGGCCACACATCGAATTAATAATTGATTCTCCAATATCTTTAGCATCGTCAACATTGACTGATTCATGTGCAGACAATCCACTAACAAGTCCTCTAAGAGAAGCGTCTGGTCCAAATGGATTCAGTTCACTAAGGATTTTGAGAATTTTGTAAGTATCATCCATATCATGCTTTATTCGAGATTGTGTGGAATCTTTGTGTTGTTCACTTGAATCACAGTTTACCCCCAGAGAGCTCTTGCATTGCATTACACACATTTGCACATGCGGGCATAGACAACAACCAAACAAGACGCTGAAGTTCTGTCATTCCACGACCTCGTGTTAGACCACCACTTGACTTTACACTTCTCATAAGGACCTGCTCAATAACTAGATCAGTAGATAACCCTGCCCAATACCTATCACTTCGATGAATGACATGATGACCATTGAGGTAGCTGGTGTGTATATCTGGATGACTTTCAGGTATTTCTAGCATCTTTTGTAAATATACATATGCAGACTTGGCGTACAGATTATGCCCAGCGGCTGCAAAATATGGAAGCATCTCACGAACGGTCTGAAGGTGCATGTTCCAATCACCAGTTCGTTCTGCCTTAATGAATTTGCGCAGAATGTCAACCAACTCCATATACAAAAGCCAGAGTCGTGCAGTCCTCTTATCTTTCATGACCACCTTCTCTGAGTCTAGTTTGTCCTTGACATCATGTAATGCATTTTCCGAGGACAATCTTGTAGCTACATACGGATTTTTGATAATGTCATCATAGATCTCTCCAATTTTAACCAGACTTTTATTTAGGGAACTTTCAATCGTTTCATGTCCTGCAACATTATCATCATTGTCAAACAATTCTTTTGAATGCATTGCAGCGGAATATTCTACTGTGTCAACTTCAGCATCTGCAATTGTAGGTAGTGGTAGGTTGTATGCATTTGCAATCAAGATTGTACTGAGAGAAGCAAAAACCATGAGGTGTCCTCGAACTGCTCGAGAAATTGCCTTTCCACTAAGAATGTGTTTGACAGCATTCTCAGCGTAGACTACCTCTAGAATAGGCGCAAGACCGCTTCCTGCCATTAAGTGACCAATGCAGCCAAGGAAGCTCATCTCCATATGAAGACCTCCGAGTCTTAGAATAATTTGCTTTAATGGACTCCAGCTCGGCTCAATCTCTATGATAGTCATAGCTTTCCAAAATAAGGGCTGATCAAATGTAATCACGGGTGCAACATGGTATCGGTTTGCCTGTTCACAAACATAAGTCAAAGTGGAAAAGATGCAGGTCATGTTACTTGGCTCTAGATCTATCATCGGAAGGAAAATAACAGACGATTTACCTGGATAAACTCCTTGGTGAACAGTTTGCATCATGCCAGACCATGACTGTCTCCTTGAACGCAGAAACAAAGAGAAATCCAAGAGGATGTCAATGTCAGCTGTTGGGTCTGTTTGTTCCATCGCAGTTAACTCCTTAAAGGTCAATGGGAAGTTCCTGGTATGCTGAGACTCAAAGTTCCTGATACAGATCTTGCCAACTTGCTTGATATCTTCAGATGTTACATTTATCCTTGGAATAAGTTTGCACGAAAGGTTCCCTGGTGTAACAGATGCAATGATTCCCATTCCATGAAATGTATTATGCCCATCTATTGTGCAAATATTGTGATCCACATTGTCGGCAACAAACTGAATGAACTCGCCTGATAATGGCTGTGGTAGATCTCCACCATGAAGTGATGCACTGCGCTCAAACCTCTGTATCTCCGCGTATGAACATCCAAATCCGTGCTTGTACAAGGTGTTAACAATAAATCTAGATCCAAATTTATGGTGCATCTCACATGACAGCCCGAACTGCAAAGGTGCCAACATAACTCTAGGACGAGTTCCTTGCATAATAGCCTGTCCAACTGATGCCTGTTTCATTTCTGTGTCTTTTCCAGTAAACAAAATCCGCAATAATTCCCGCAGTGTCTCTGGTAAATAATTCAATGCCTTTACTGGGTCGCTCATTTGCTCCCTTGATGGATAGCTTTCAGATGATGTGCATGAAACAATTAACTTAATATCGTGTCTAAGCAGTTTGGCAGCTGTCTGGATGATTAGCATGCTCTCTGATTTGGAATCCTTTCTCTTCTGTTCCTTATAGAAGTCAGTCAAAATAGTAGATGCTTTAGAACGAAAGGTAACAACGTTTGGCTTACCATTCACAGTGCTAATAAATATTTCATCGTCATAATTATCTTTTATTTTATCCTGCATGTATTTTGTACTGTATGCTTTATTCTCTTTATCATCGAGATACTCTTGCATTTTATTAACGAGGTCGTGCAGGGTCAGCTGCTCATCATCATTATTTTCAAGAAATGCCATTGTCGCACTAAATGCTCTTACTCTGTCCAAGTCTTCTGGCCTTCCATGTTTTTGGGATGAGCAAGATGAGTGCAGCTGAGGGATATTTTTCATGGTTCGAAAATTTACGCTGCAGCTTTGATGGTATACTGCATTGACAACGCATACATCCGGCGGGAAGGCAAGCCGCCCAGCTACAAGTTTGCCCCATTCGTCTTTTCTCAGCTCACAGGCCTCGGCGATACTACATTGAAAGTCATGAGTACTTACTGGATAAATATCATAGCCACGTTTCTTTCCATCTTGAATTTTTGCAGGGTATCCGCATAGCAAACAATGTTCACTAAAATTGAATGTTGGACTTTCTGAACGGAGTGTTCGCATGGGTGGCGGAGATTGTTCAATTTTCTCTGCGTCACGGGCAATCCGCTTGGGATCAATGAACTCCCGTCGACATTTTACATGAACCCTCTGTCCTACTTCAGCTATGACATCGCTTTCACGGGCTCTGCTAGCATTGTTAATACCGTCACAGCCTTTAACTCGAAGCTTAACAGTTTGTGAGCCATTTTCTAGGCTCTGGTTATAAATAACGCATGTATCTAAATCCATGTCCATATTCTGATTGAATTGTATAGAAATTTATTCAAATTGTGAGATAAAAGTGAAAATTAAAATGCAATTTATTTTAGATAAAATTTTAAAAGCGAAAAACAAAATTAAACTTACTTTAAATATAATTTTTTTAAATTACCCCGGCCCTGTGCATACAACCATATTTAATCTGTGGTTTGGAGAATTTGTACAAGTGGTTCAAGGCAATATTGCCAATTGCTTACTGTCTTCCGTGACCATGAAATTCAGAGCTTAGACAACCTTTCTACTTCGTTTATTTGCGGAATGAAGCAGGTAAGGGAAGTTTCATTATTCGGATAATGGCGGTAGCTAAATATGCGAATTTACCCACTTTCCCATCGAGGGATTTTGGAGGACTTTTGATATGTGACACCTGGCAGTCCCATGAATGCCGCAGAAAAGAAATAAATTCTGTTGCAATTTGTTCTAGGTTAATTTGTAGTTTTACTGGACTATCAACTATGATGTGTCGTTTTATAGGAATCAATATTTTTATGCGTGCGGAAGGCAAGCGCCATCACACTTGTTTGAGCGCATTTGAGAGTGAGAGACATCGAACGATTGTGTGTAGAAAAGGACATGTATTACAATAAAGTGTTCCGATCTGTCGCTCAAGCCCCTGGGGTCATAATCAATTTGTCACATGTTAGTTGTCGTCACAATTGTAATGATGTTGCTACATCACGAAGATCGAATAGTTCGTCATAAAATTGTACAAAATGTATGACGAACCTACAAGTTAATAAGCATTCTGTTGAACAGTATGAAACTAATTTAACTGGGAGATGTTGTTGCCCTTGCTGTCATAGGTAGCAACGGCCCCAAGTGAAATTAGTTTCAAAATATTGCACATCCTACTTGGGTAGTTACCTTGAATTTTAGAGTTTAATAATTCAGGTTTCAAGGTTTCAAAGCAATGTACATTTCCAGTTTATCTCTCAATCATATGGCGGCATAATCAGCGCTGTGATGTCATAGTCTAGATAAGTTCGCCACGAACGCTTAACTGGCGACGGACTAAGCTGTGTTGTACGAATTGTATGTCTTTACTAATTAATAATCATTCTGTTGGATATTTTAAAATAATTTGATTGGATGTCCCGGTCAAACTGGTTTCAAAATTTTCAACAGCTGACTCAAAATGCCTTTTGCAGCCATAAGATCATTGATTCCAAAAAGACGATCAGTATGCTTTTTGAAATGTTTCTGATTACTCATGTTAAATACTATCACCAATTTAAGATATAAGACAGAACATAAAGTTGCTTTCACGAAGAGGCTTTATTTTGCGACGTAACCTACTGGTGTTGTTCTGTTCTGCATTGCGGGTACTCGGCTGCTAGTGAACCAGCATTCGTTGTAAATACTGGCAGTCCTTTCAACAATCATTAGAGATGAAGCACTGGATGAATCCAGTTTTAGCCATGCCCGCCCATCTTTAGCTAAGCTTCACCCACACTACGCCCGTGTTGGGGTCGATCGATTCTATACTCCCTGACAATCAATATCTAGAAAACTATACAGGTAAGCTCTTAAAAATTTTGAAACTAATTTGACTGGATACTGTAGTTATGGCAGCAACAACGCCAGTTATTAAATAGTAAAGACGTTATAATCAATTACGTCATAAATGACGTAGCTAACTTCGTCACGAAAGCTTAATTGATGACAGATTAAGCGTTGTTGTACGAATTGTATGTCTTTACACATGCGGTTGAATATTTTAAATCTAATTTGACTGTGCGCAGTTGCAGCAACAGCACCCAGTCAAATTAGTTTCAAAATATTCAACAGATTACCTGTATACTTTTCTGGAAATTGATAGTCATGGAAAGCTGGGATCGATCGATCCCAACACGGGCGAAGTGCAGGTGGAGCTTAGCTAACGATCGGTGGGCATAGCTAAAACAGGATTCCTCCATTGTTGTCGTCTGCGAAAGGTTGTTAAGATTTCCCGCCAACTGTTGACATGTGCCGTCAGGAAGATCAGGTGAGGGGTGGGGGGGGGGGCGTGTGAGGGGGTTTGATGCACCGAGAGGTAGAGTCTGTGAGGAAGACCCTTTACTTGGGTTTGTGTTTGCATTGGCTTAGTCTCTCTGTAGTATTATTTAGAGTGAGAACTTCTGCTTTGAGGTTTGAGCGCATGTTTCCACACGCCATTAATACGGAGCATGGTGATCTTCCTGGACTCTTAATATTCATAGGCTATTACAGCCTCCATCCCGTGCCGCATTCCTAGTTGAAACATCGATGAAAATGTGTATCCATATTGCGGAAGTCTAGCACATATCTCTGTCATGCAAGGTCAGCGCTCTCGTCGCAGTATCGCTCTAATATAACTTTCAGTCAGTGTGATAGTAAGGATAGTCGTTCGAATTATGGCCTGGCGATGGTTAGCAATACAACTACTGTGGCCAAGCTTTTCACAGAAAGTTAGATTACATTCCAGAACATCTGATTACCTTTGCTGTTCCTCCTTTGCCAAATGATGCAGGCTCTTAAGCTAGCAAAATCGTTTGTTACTAAAGCCCAGAAGGCTCATTCGAAATTCAAAATTTTAAACTCGACTTCGAAATTAAAAATTTGACTTCTAAATTCAAAACTCGATTTCGAAATTCAAAACGAGACTTCTAAATTCAAATCTTAAATCAGTCGATTATAAACAGGCTTATATATTGAAAATTGCTACCCCTGTGTATGAACCGATACCATCTCACATCTATACTCATAACCACCAATTCATCACAAACCGATACACCAATAACTATCCCAATACACACACTCATAGCCACATTACACTGATCGCTACCATACCCATAGACCCACTGTTCTTACCTATACTCCCATATTCACCTTTACCATATAACAACATCGCTATCTCTACCCCAAATACACATTTCTAGCCAATGCCATATGCACATATCCACCCATACCCATATCTATCACAACCAATACACCCATAGCACCGACCCTTACCCATTCACCCACTGCTACCATATCATACCAATAAACCACTGCTACAAATATCAATGTAGACAGGACCGCATTAGCCTAGTCCACTAGGCTAGACAAGCGCAACGACTTTTTAGGCTAGCCGACTCGCCTAGCCTACTAGCATAACCTACTAGCATAACCTACTAGCAAAACCTACTAGGATAGCTCAGCCTACTAGACTACCATTACCTAGCCTACCAGCCTAGCCTACTAACCTACATAATAACATATTGTCCTAGCCTACTAACCTACTGTCCTAGGCTACCAGCATAGTCTACTAGACTAGACTGCCTAGTCTATTCGCTTGCTTATGCGCATAGACTGTCTAGGCCTACTGGCCTACCTACTGGTCTAAATAACCGACATGTTTAACATACTATATGACTGGCTAACCATCATAACCCGATCTGGCCTACTGGATAAGCCCACTGAGGCAACATAATCGCACCGCCTGCTAGTATAATGGATAGCCCCGCCCCACGTACTAGCTTAGCCTAGTGGTCTAGCCTATTTGCCAAATCTACAAGCTTACTGGTATAACCTTCTAACCTACTGGCCTAGCCGTATACTGGCACATACGATTACCTTGGCATAGCGTAGCCTATTGGTCTACTTTATTGGGGGTAACCTACTAGCATGGCCTTCTTGCCTAATGTCTTATCTATCCTATTAGCCTGGCCTGACCTGGCCTCCCGGCCTACATACTAGCATAGTATAGTGGTCTAACATACACTTATTCTCTGCTAGACAGGTCTGGGCTACTGACTTGTCATACTAATAACATAACACACTGGCATAGCCTACCAGTGTCACAAAGTGGAAATTGTCTCTAGATATAACCTGTCTTGGGAGCCACCCTATGGAGTACAAACAATTAACCACTATCTAGAGAGAGGCGCTTAAAATAACTACTCTGTTATATTATGATGTCTCGTTTGGAGGCAGAAGATGGGGTTTTAGCACGTCAAGAGACCACTGTCTTAACGAACCACCACGTTATTGGTCCAAAGGGTAGGCGGTTGTTCCAGCAGCTATAGATGTAATCTTATCTCTAATATGATGTAAAATATGCTGGGATAGGGTATGCGATTATATAAGTATATTCATAAGCGCAAAGCTTAGACAAAGTGTAGTTATTAAGTGACCCGCGAATGATTTGCCAAGTAACTACTATAATGTTGAACCCTAATTTTAATAATTTTCTACTTCTATTACGGAAAACAGTATTTATAAAGTTGTTAGTGTCGAGACAGCATAGCTTAACAACAACAGAATGAACACTTAATAACAATCGCAAGCTATGAACCTGTGAGAAAACATGTTTCTGACATTTATTCAACGATTTTTAAATGCTTGCATCAACCCCTTCCACTCAATGTAAATAGTGGAATGTAAAATGACCTTCTATAGATAAATCCTTCACGTTCGCACGCACAGGTTAGCATCCACACGTCAACAGGAAACCTGTATAATTGCGAGCTTTTTCACTGTATTCAATGAAGTCGATAAGGTCACAAGAACACCCAGGTTGCGATGTTCGGTCACAAGAACATGGAACTTAGAGCAGGAGTTGTGGTTAATATTTGATTTATATAGTCAATGTCGGTGTTAAATTCTGTGGTCGTTATATGTTCAGGTTACCATTGTTCAAGTGAAAATTATTTATCTAGTATTTAAATGTTTAACTAAAGTGTATCTTTAACAAGTAAGTTGAAGCAAGCAACAGTTTATTAATCATTTAGAAAACTCTTCCGTGTTATCAACTAATTATTGTGTGATTGTGAATCAGTAAGAGAACGATCCATATACTTATCAAATATTACGCCTGTCATTAGACCTGACTTGAGATCTATGAAACACATAACTTTTTGCAAACCAAGTTAATCCCGTAGTTCATAGTAGTATGTCTAGATATCCAGGTCTTGCCATACATTAGCTGGGTCACAACTGTGGCTTCATTTGTACAGCCCGCTACCATAGCCTACTAGCATAGCCTACCCTACTAGACTAGTCTAACCTATCCTACTAGCATAGTCTACTCACCGGCTGGCCTAGCTAGGATAGTAGGCTCCTCTAAGGTTTGGACGTATTGTTATGGGTAGTACTGGTGCATATGTATGGTATGGTAGTGCTGGGTGTATGGTTAATGCGGGGCTGTGCGTGCGTGCGTGCGTGCGTGCGTGCGTGCGTGCGTGCGTGCGTGCGTGCGTGCGTGCGTGCGTGTATTGGTATGGGTAGATATGAGCTGTGGTTGTTATATGTATATGAGGGTGTTTAGCTATGGTGGCATGGGTAGAGGTAGCTATGTTATAATATGTTAGGGTGGCTATTGGTGTATGGGTAAGAGCAATGCGCGTAGGAATAGCGGTATGTATGTAATATTGTAAACGCACCGGCTCAGAATTTTCAAAATTGAAAAAAATTGAAAATATTTTTGCTTATTTTATCACCTGAGATTGTCAATTTTGTTTAATAGATGCCATATGGCCTGATTAGTATACAATGATAAATCATTGATTGATGTTTTGAACACTTATTTGAGTTTCGCTTTTACCAAGATGTCGCGTAGATTAGGATTTTTCTTAAATGCAATTACTGGACGCTTGTTGAATGGTTGTTTTAAATTGTCCTGTAATTTGTGATACTCATCCTTTAGGATTTTCGCAATTTCAACATTTTTCCGATTGTATGTGAGAGTAAATGGGATAATCTCACGTTGATCCGAGAGGCATGGGTCCGAATTTATGCCCCTTGGCCATTGTGTTTCGAGTTCTTTAATCCAAAACGATTCTCTTAGTGATCTTTGTTTATCAGTTTCCTCTGTTGTGTCTGAAAGAGGTAGCTGTTCGATGGGCATAATTTCAAAGTCACGGGTGACTAAATGATCAGGAAGATTAAAATGTTCAGCCACATGTGTGTCTTCCTCTAGTCTAATATCTGAAAGGTGTCTGGTTGCTCGGCATCTTAGTCGATTTTTTGTTTCGCCAACATACTGCTTTTGACACAATTTGCATGAAATTAAGTAAATGACATTTTCAGAATCGCAATCTAATTTCGACTGAATTTGAAATTTGCTTTTGTTTTGAAAGCTCGTGAATGTACTCTGGGAAGGAAGAAATTTATCCAATTTACACCTTTTCTTTTCACATTTCCGAGATTCTCCTTCACCAATAATCGGACGATTATGACAAATTTTGGTAGGCCGAGAATTTCTGGCATTATCTGGAATGATTTCCAAATTATGCAAAGTTTCAGACTTTATTTTGCGCAGGAACCGAGAAGAGTACCCTCTCGGTTTGAGGGCTTTGAATAAGGTCGAACATGATGATTCAAAGTTTTTCTTATCACTCGAATTTCTATGAAAACGGATTATTTGTGATTTTACAAGTCCCTTGAAAGTATGCGGAGGATGGAATGATTTCTTGTGTAGTAGTTGATGCGAGTCGGTTGGCTTAAAATAAACTTTGTAGTCTAAGTAACCAGTTGTTTCATACTTTATACCTTTGTATAAAGTTACATCTAGGAAATCTACGGACAGCTCATCGATTTGAGCTTTTAGTTTGATATTCGGATCATGATTATTCAGAATGGCCAGAAATTCGGTAAATGCTTCCTTACTATGTTGCCAGATCATGAAAATATCATCGAGGTACCTGCGGTAAATGAGCGGCTGATTTGGACAGTTTTCGAGTGCTTCCTTTTCCCACTCTGCCATGTAAAGGTTAGCGAAACCTGGGCTGAAACGCTTACCCATTGCGCAGCCACAAATTTGTTGAAAAATTTCACCAGCAAATTCAAAGTCATTGCCCTTCAGACTAAGCTCTAATAGAGCTATTACTTCTCTGTCGGGCCTGTTGGTGTCAGGATAGTCGGCAAATGCTCTACGAATTGAATTTAGACCCTTTTCGATGTCAATGTTTGTGTACATAGCATCGACGTCCATTGTAATTAAGAATGAATTTGGAGGGACCGAGATCTTAGAGACCTGGGCTAGGAAGTCTTCAGTGTTTTTCAGATAGCTAAAATGTCTATTTGCAATTGGCTGATGATGGTAGTCGATAAATTCACTAATCCTATATGATTCCGAACCACAATCTGAAATGATGGGTCGCCCTGGTGGTGTCATAGGGTCGGTCCACAAGTCAACAGACTTATGGATTTTAGGAAGAAGATAAAATGTACGTGGTTTCGAATCATCTTTTGCGCACAGGTATTTATATTGCTTTTCAGTTATCTTCTTGTTATCAACCATTTTTTGGAGAATTTTGTTGAATTTGCTACAGTTATTTTGCCAAAGTGGTTCATTTAGTTTTTGGTAATGCTTCGGATTACTAAGCTGTCTATGCGCTTCTTTGATGTAGTGGTCTTTATCCATTATTACAGTAGCCGATCCTTTATCCGCAGGTTTGATGACAATTTCACTTTTTCTAGATAAACCTAATAGGGCCTGGCGTTGCTTATAAGATAAATTTTGCTGATCGTTTGGAAATGTAGTATTTTCAATACGTTCAGAGTAAAGTTTTATACTTTCACCGATTGCTGGGTCAACACATTTTAAGTTTGGAGCCCAGCCAGTTTTTTCAATGAATAGTGGAATATTACTATTGGAGTTTTGAAAAAAATCAGCTAATTTCACACGGTGACCAAATTCAGCAGTTTCAGTAAAGCCATTATCTAAATCTGCATATAAACCTGTTTTATGTTTTGGTGTTGGGACAAAAGTCAAGCCAAAATTAAGCAGTGACTGTTCTGCTTCGCCTAATGCGGAGCCGGTTAAGTTTACAATATTACTACCCAGTCCCATTTCTGGGTGGTTGGTACCTTGACCCGAGTTTAGTTTAAATTAAGGGCCACAAGCCAGTTATTATACATGTCATTTGCTGTCCTCTCAGTCCAATGAATATTGTCATGACCCACTTCGAATTCTGTCGAAGCAAGACTGGGTATGACAATAACCCTGGACTCAGGGGATTTGGCCTTGCTTGACGCGGCAGTCCGATTAATTGCATCGAGTGCCTGCTTTTGCTGAGGTGTCGAGGTTGCGGAGAAATTTAGTTCAGTGAAGTAGATCCTAGACTTGGGAAATTTCTTTCGTACCATACTGAATAATAACCTAAGTCGATACTCGGAGGCTGAGATCAGATTATTCCTATCATTTATTCCTATGGTGAGGACTACTTTCTCAGGTTGCAATTTCCCTGTGTATTTATTAATGATCGTTCTGAGATCATTAATCGATGCTCCAGGGAAACAGGCAACCTGAGTATCTGGATGGGGATCCACATTAATCCGACTCAAGTTTGAATCTCCGACGATCAAGATCTTTTTGTCGAGGGTCGGAAGTTGCCAATTTGGTTTGTTGGTGGCCTCATTCCTGAATTTCCAGAACTTATTCTGTTCCAAGGGTGTGGGCTTCTTTGGTCTGGCGCATGGAGATGGTGTGAATCGTGGTTGAGGGACCTTTTGTGCAGCTCGGGTCCTTGGACCCGGCTGTTTACTAGCACCTTTGGCATTTGACACCCTCTGCGGAAGAGGAGGAAAATCCTCAGGAGAGAATGGTGGCGCTGGTGGAGGTGAATCTGGTAGAGGGATCATAGAGGGGTCCACTGGAATGTAAATACTGTGGTCACTGGATGTGCCAGGAAGAGAGCTAATGGGAGACGGTTGTTTATCTGGACGTTTTAGTGGTGGTGAGGCCTCTGCAGGTGAATGTAGCCGCTTTTTGGGATGAGCGGATTGTACTAAATTTGCATTTTGTACTGGTTTGCTAACAGGGGTGACATTTGGTGGTTGAGTAACAGGCTTATAATTCGGATCAAGTGGTCTAATAAAATCATAAAATGCTGAGATGGCGTTGTGATCCAATTTTCTGTGATAATTCTTTTTGGCCCAATGGATTGCAGTGGACTTAGCCCGACCAAGGTCTAAATAAGGAAGAGTTTGGGCTGAGAGTAGCTCAGAACGGAGGACTCCTAGTTTACAGTTATAGTGGCGAACCCATGTTTTAATCATTGTTTTCGCCCATTCAAAGTTGACATTACGAATGTCGAAGTGGACCTCAGCATCTGGCATGGCCGGTTTGCAGAAGTCTGTCAAACTCTTGACCTTTCGACCGAGGCCATTTGGCACGGTGTCGCTGTCTAGATGCGTGTTCAGCACACCCAGGTGGTGAAAACATTGGATTACCATGTAGTATACTTTAACCAGGCGTGCGTGAGCAGATGATGGGTGGTGTGATTCAGCGTCATCACCAGCCCTTCGCCTACCCCCACGTTGTCTAGCCATGGAATCACAGTCAATCAATCAATCTAAATCTTAATTAATCTCAATTAATCTCAATTAATCTCAATTAATCTCAATTAATCTCAATTAATCTCAATTAATCTCAATCAATCTCAATTAATCTTAATCAATCTCAATTAATCTTAATCAATCTCAATCAATCTTAATTAATCTTAATCAATCTTAATTAACCAGGCAATCAATCAAGTTGGCAAATCGGCAAACAACCCGTCCACCACCTTATCAATCCAAACAATCAATCACGCAACCAATCAGTTCAGACAATCAATTCAAGCAACCAATCAATCATGCAACCAATCAATACAAGCAACCAATCACGCTACCAATCAGATTAGACAACAAATCATGCAACCAATCAAATCAAACAATCAATCACGCAATCAATCAATTCAAACAACCAATCAATTCAATCAACAAATCATGTAACCAATCAAGCAACAGGTTACGCAAGCAATCAAATCAAGCAAGCAATCAAATGAAACAACCAATCAAATAAAACAACCAATCAAATCAAGCAACTAGTCAAATCAAGCAACAGCTCTAACCCCCAATCAAGCAATCAATCAGATCAAGCAACTAGTTCGATCAAGCAACCAATCAATTCAAGCAACAAATTACGTAACCAATCAAACAAACACTCAAATCAAGCAAGCAATCAAATTAAACAACCAATCAAATCAAGCAACTAGTCAAATCAAGCAACTAGTCAAATCAAGAACAACTCAAGCCCCCAATCAAGCAATCAATCAGATCGAGCAACTAATCAGATCAAGCAACCAATCAATTCAAGCCACCAATCAAGCAACCAATCAACTCAAGCAACAAATCACGCAGATCAAATCACGCAACCAATCAGGTCAAATAATAAGTCCTGCAAGCAATCAAGTCAAACAAACAATCAAATCAAGCAACCAGTCAAATCCAGTAGGGCTCAAACAACCAACCAACCAATCAATCGATCAAACTCTAATGCAGCCAGACAGTCAATCAGTACAAAAATGCTACCAGGCGCACACTCTACAGGTGGGAGGTTTGTCAGCTAGTCTGTCTGTCTATATATATATATTTCTAATGCAAGAGGGCTTAATTTACAAGGCTGAAATAAGAGAAATGTGGTTAGTAGTAATGATTAGTGGTGACATGAAAATATTTAATATTTAAGGACAGGCAATACAGAAATAACAATATAAATATTATAACTTACTCACAGCAATACAGGAATACAGTACTATCCAGGAATACACAGAGATACACAGAAATACACAGTAATGAAATTTTTCACATCGTCAGTGTATGTATGTGTGTATGTATGTATGTATGTATGTATGTATGTATGTATGTGTGTGTGTATGTATGTATGTATGTATGTATGTGTGTGTGTGTGTGTATGTGTGTGTGTGTGTGTGTGTGTGTGTGTGTGTGTGTGTGTGTGTGTGTGTGTGTGTGTGTGTGTGTGTGTGTGTGTGTGTGTGTGTGTGTGTGTGTGTTGTGTGTGTGTGTGTGTTTGTGTGTGTGTGTGTGTGTGTGTGTGTGTGTGTCTGTGTATGTATGTATGTATGTATGTATGTATGTATGTGTGTGTGTGTGTGTGTGTGTGTGTGTGTGTGTGTATGTATGTATGTATGTATGTATGTATGTATGTAGGTATTTCTATAGCGCCGATTCCGAAATTAATCGCTCAAGGGCACTTTACAAAATTAAAATTTAAGAAAAAGATGCGTTTTTAGAAGAAACTTAAAAGGTTCAAGTTTATCACAGTTCCGAATGTGTGCCGGGAGGTTGTTCCAGAGTTTTGGGCCAGCTTTTGAAAAGGCTCGTTGTACAGCCATTACATTACCGGGTGGAACTACACACAACAGTTGCTCGCTTGATCGCAGGGATCTTGGTGCTATTCTCTTCATTATCAACGAACAGAGGTATAGTGGTGCAGGTCCATGCAGGCATTTAAGGACTAGAAGTGCAATTTTGTAGTTGATTCGCTCTTTAACGGGTAGCCAGTGAAGCTGTTTAAGTACAGGGCTTATGTGGTCATGACCGTGAGAATGTGTTACTAGTCTAGCTGCTACGTTTTGTGCTCTCTGAAGTGTGTGTAGTTGTTCGTTGGTGATGCCAGCTAGCAGTGAGTTGCCGTAATCTAGTTTAGATCTGATGGTGGTATGGACAAGTGACCTAATTGCATCCCCGCTAAGTAATTTCCGTATTCTATTAATGTCTCTAAAGTTCCGAAATACTGATTGACAAACTGATGTTATGTGCTTGTCCATTGACATCGCATCATCTAACATTACCCCGATGTTGCGAGCATTAGAATTAAATTTGATGTTATTCTGTCCAATTTGAAGTTGCTCGATGTCAATTTTTGACCTGAGTTGACGTGACGAAATTAGCAGGATTTCAGTCTTATTGTCGTTGAGCTGTACGAGATTGTTGAGCATCCAGAGCTTCACCTCGCGAATGCTATGTTCTAAGATCTCACGAGCGTTTGTTTGATTGCTATGATGGAAGGCCAAAATACAATTGGGTATCATCAGCATATAGATGATAATCAATTTCCTAACTTCGTAATAAGCAACCGAGATGTGCTGTGTAGATCGTAAAAAGCAGAGGGCCCAAAACCGACCCCTGTGGCACGCCAGACAATAGTTCACGATAAGATGATTTGTTGTCTTTTACGATGATAGTCTGATAGCGACCAGTGAGATAGGATTTGAACCAGGACAGCGCGGTGCCAGTTATGCCTAGTTCCTGCAGACGTGACAGCATGAGATTATGGTCGATGGTATCGAATGCAGCAGACAAGTCTAGCAACACAAGTAAAACGCACTTACGATCATCCATGGCACATAGTATGTCATTCTGCACTCGCAGTAGTGCTGTTTCTGTACTATGTAACTTCCGGGATGCACTCTGGTAAGGTTCGAGAAGATTGTTAGCTTCCAGGTAACTATTTAGACGATCAGCGACAATCCTTCTAACATCTTTGAGATATATTATAGATTGGACACTGGACGGTAGTTTGTAGGCACATCATAGTCTAGAGATGGTTTCTTCAGTAGTGGCATTACATTTGCAGATTTAAAGTCATCAGGTACAGTTCCAGTTATCAATGAAATGTTGATGATTTTATTTACGACAGGCAGCAGTTCATGGTTGCACTCCTTAAACAGATGTGTAGGAAATGGGTCTGGTGCACATGACTTAGTCGGCGAATTGCGGATTATTTTGGACACCTCTTCATCAGATGCTGGTGTGAACTGCGTCAATGAGTAGTCTGATGGACGGAGAACATCGCAGATATGTGGTACGTAATCTGGATGTGTCTCAATGTTACTGCGAATTAGTTCAATTTTGTCTATGAAGAATTTGGCGAATCTGTCCGCAAGTTCGGATGGGTCAGAGTGCTGTGGAAGATTGTTGGTTCTGGTGTCTTTATGAAGTAGTTCATTAAAGATTGAAAACAACTTTCGTTGATCTGTTGCATTTTCGGACACAAGTTCTGAATAATAAGCGTGCTTAGCTGTGGTGATTTTGTCGGCGATGATTTTGCGCTGATCAGCATACGCTTGCCTATGAACGTGCAACTGAGTTCTTTGAGCCCGGCGTTCTAGTTTACGACACAATGTTTTGGCTTGTTTAATCTCACTATTGTACCAGGGAGATTGAGGCCGAACTACAATGACCTTTCTCTTCAGTGGGGTATGTTTGTCTAGGATGCAGCTAAGGTCGTTGTTATACTGCTTGACTAATTGTGATAAGTCATCGGCCGGCGCCGAATATAAACTAGACGATTTAATATCATATTTGATCGACTGGAGAGATGGCGAATATGAGTTCCTGTATGTAATTACCTTCCTAGGTCGAGGTGGTTTAGCAAGCATCAGATCGAATGTTATAAATGCATGATCAGAATCTGTGGCGCCATTGTCAATATTGACATTGCTGACGAGTGATTCGCTTGATCGTGTTATTATAAGATCCAATGTGTCCTTTCCTGTGTGTAGGGCTTCTGACGTGCTGTTCAAGATTAGATGATTCCAGGAGTGTTCGTAGAACTGATGCATTGTGATCGTCATTATCTTCCATGTGAAAATTACAATCACCAAATATTAGTAAGTTGCCATTACTTAGCGCGTACCGATCAAATAACAACGATAGTTCATTGAAAACTTGAGCAATTGGAGGATTATGCTTCTTTGATGGCGTCGGGCGATATACGACTACGACTCTAATTAAAACAGAGTTCTGAATATTCCCGAATTCAATGGTCTCGAGGGTGTGGTATGACGTCGATTTAATTAGTTTGATACCAAGATTTTCTTTGTACAAAAGGCCTACACCACCACCTTTTCTAGATGGTCTCGGGATTTGTTTCAGTTTATAACCTTCAGGGGTCAGGTCCCCTATCACGACATTTTATACGCAGTGGGAATTGGAATATTGAACACTTAATGCCTAAATTAAGCCAATTAAAAATAATTATGGAGAAAACTACACAAGAAATTGAAATATTTGGTATAACAGAAACGTATATAAGCGGCGTCGCCGCCGACAATTTAATAGATATTCACGGTTATAATGTTGAGAGGAAAGATAGACCGAACAATGTAGGAGGTGGGATTGTAATATACATAGCCGAAAATCAGTCACATCGTAGGAGACTTGACTTAGAATCACCGACTACAGAGGCATTATGGATCGAGGTTACGCGCTTTAAATCGAAATCATTTGTGTTATGTTGCGTTTATAGACCTCCAAATTCTCCCGTTGGCTGGATCGACGATTTTGAAGCCCTACTTGAACCTGCATACGCAGATAACACGGATATAATTCTAATCGGCGATTTTAATTTTGATTTTCTAAAAGCAGTCACGCCAAAATGGCTATCAGTAATGGAGTTATTTCATCTTGAACAATTAGTCAATAGCGCAACTAGAATTACGGACACGTCAGCTACACTAATAGACCATATGTACGTTACAGAGAGAAACAAATTTAAGTCAGTAAGCATAGGAGATTTAGGATCAAGTGATCACTATCCCGTTTTTGGTGCGCGACAAAACACCAGACAAAAATCACATAGTCATCACACTATAAAGCATAGATGCAGAAAAAGGTTTGACAATCAGAAATTTCTTCAGAATATTTCCGCTTGCAACTGGGAGATAATTGATTTGCTAAATGACCCAGATGAAGCGCTGCAGATATGGCAGGACGCATTTATAGGCATTCTAAATAAACACGCCCCTATTGTTGAGCGTAGAGTAAAGCCAGGATGGATAACAGATGAAATTTTGAAGGCCATAAAGGACAGGGATTATTATAAGATAGCTAAATATATGATTAAATGTAAAGAGTTGAAACGTAAGGTAATGACGCTAATCGAAAGATCTAAGAAAAACTACTTTAGCACAGCGTTGGCTGACAATAAAAAGAATCCTTCACATATATGGACAATAATGAAGAGTATTAATCCGAAACCTAACAAAATGCCATTGACTTTGCTTGATGGTGACAGTAATGAAATTAAAGACGTCGAAAAACATTGCGAAATGTTCAATCAGTATTTCACTACAATCGCGGTAGATCCCGCAAATTCCATAAAGACGCAATCTCACATAATTTCAGACGACATTAAAACGCATGTTAGAACGAAAATCCCGAGCGAAATTGAATTTACGATGCCGAGAATAACTGTTAATAACGTTTACGAGGAACTTAGTCGGTTGAAAACAAATAAATCCGCGGGCCATGACGGATTGAATGCACATTTCTTAAAATTATCGGCACCAGTCATAGCGCCATCAATTACACGTATTATAAATATAAGTGTTGATACAGGCGTGTTTCCAACAATGTGGAAATGCGCTAAGGTGAAATCGTTATACAAATTAGACAACAAAGGAGAGGTTGATAACTATAGACCAATATCAATTTTACCTGTTCTTTCCAAAATTATTAACCGACATATACATAATCATTTGTATACATTTCTTAGTAAATACAATTTATTGACCGAATCTCAGCCAGGTTTCCGTCAGAAGCATTCATGCGAAACTGCACTACTTAAGCTAGTCGAAAAATGGAGATTTGCGATAGATTATGGTGATTTTAAGAAAGCTTTTGATTTAGTTAATCACGATATTTTACTAGAAAAGTTAGGCCTATATCAATTTGATAAGCTTGCGTTAAAATGGTTTTCATCTTATTTAGAAAATAGAAAACAATATGTGTCAATTTCTGACAAAATCTCCGGACATCTTCCGGTAACCGTAGGCGTACCTCAAGGTTCTGTATTGGGGCAATTCTTATTTATCATGTATGTAAACGATCTTAATATGGGAATAACTAGTAATGTTGATATGTACTGCGATGATACGACGATGCACTGTAATTTTGAAAAACTTCCACAGATAACAGACCAACTGACTAGCGATATGTCTGTGATAGAAAATTGGTGCCAAAATAATAAAATGGTGTTAAATACGGAGAAAACAAAACTGTTAATGATAAGCACTAAGCGTAAACAAGGGCAGATAAATCATGAGGAAATTAAGATACCAATATCTAATGGTGAACTAGTCATTGTAAATGAGGCGAAACTTTTAGGCGTACATATTAATGACACTCTTTCATGGGACCAGCGCGTAAGAAAAATTTGCAGCAAAATAGCTTCACTTATCTATATGTTAAAGAAAAATAAGAAATATATGAATGTTGATGAGCGAAACCTGTTTTACAAGGCATACATCCTTTCACACATTGATTACTGCTGTCTTGTCTATTACGCTGGCACGCCTACATTGTTAAATAAACTTGAAAAATTACAAAAGCGTGCAGCTCGAAGAATATTAGAAGTCCACTTTCGAACACCGTCAAAACAAATGTATGTAGAATTAAACTGGACTACACTAACGCAAAGAATGACAATTAAAACAAATATTATGACATGTAAATCATTAAACGACCTTGCACCGAAGTACATGAAAGATCTGTTCACATTTGTAGAAGACACGCATACACTGAATTTACGGTAAAAAACGAACGGTCAATTAAAGCCTCCAAAAATAAGAACGGATTACGGGAAAAACAGTTTTACATACACAGCAACAAAAATGTGGAATGCTTTAACTATTAATATTAAACATTCGCCGACACTCGGATCATTCATCGCAAATATGTGTGATTGTTTACCCGTATAATGATGATAATAATAATGTTTTCATTTTCTTCTGTTTTGCCCCATTGCCCCGGAGATAAGGTTATCCGTCTTCGCCGCGGAATCTCCTACGATTTACAACAATTAAGGACACAATCAAGGACAGGCCAGGAGTGGCCAAGTGTGACCACCTAAATCACCTCCACCAATAGCTTTGCTTAATTTACAGAGGACATTGAAAACGAATTGTGCACAAAACAATAACAAAAGTAACAGATAAAACATACAAAAAATGCCCATTTGTTGATCAAGAGAGGCGTGTTCCCGAAAAATGAGCAGCGGAATGAATGACTCAGAAACAGAGCCAGTCATTCCGGTGTCAAATTCTCGGAAACACTGATAATTAGTAATAACAACCTAGTTATAACTGCAAATTAAAATCACTGAGAACAGTTATAATGTGTATATCCCGTTAGGTTAGCAATATGTTGAACAAAATGCCCATCTGCTGGCCAGGAGTCAACTGTTTTCGAGGGCTCCTCACTGGAATCATTGGCTCAGCAACTGAACCTGTCGTTGCAGTGATGAATCTTCGAGAAGAGTCTTCTCCTGGTCTACACATACACATCTTCTATTAAATTATATTTAATAATTGTTTATTTATAATCATTTGAATTAAATTAATGTCTGCTTTAAAGACAGTTAGAGAACTCTCCAGAGCATTGTCTGTAGGGAAGTGGCCATCTGCGGACCGAAAGGTCAACTGCTCTTTGTGGGTTTACCACTGGAATGACTGGTTCACTGACTGAGCCTGTCATTCGGGTCATACATTTTCAGGAGGAGTGTTCTTTTGGTCTGCATATGGTCATTTCCGAGCAATGTAATGCTAATAGTTCTTTGTGTTATCATTTATAAAGGCTCTCTCGCTTGCACTCTCTCTCTCTCTTCTCTCTCTCTCTCTCTCTCTCTCTCTCTCTCTCTCTCTCTCTCTCTCTCTGTCTCTCTCTCTCTCTCTCTCTCTCTCTCTCTCTCTCTCTCTCTCTCTCTCTCTCTCTCTCTCTCTCTCTTTCTCTTTCTCCCTCTTTCGCTCGCTCGCTCGCATGATCGCTAATTTAACTACCGTTAAATAATATTTCTATTTGAAAAGGATATTTGTATGTTAAACGAGCATGCCACAAGATCCTTTTCTCTAAATACATTTATTACAATAAAAATATGTTTTAAACAAAAAAGAAAAAAGAAAAAGAAAAGAGAACTGTAAACATACAATGAAAGGACATTGGCGGCCTAGGAGAGGAGTGTGTTTCCGACAATGGAGCACTGGAATGACTGGCTCGGTAACCGAGTCGGTCATTCCTGTGTCCAATTGTCGTAAACACTCCTCCGGACCAGCAAATGACCATTTCACATATCGCCAATCCAAAGGTTAGAATTTCAGGATAGTCATATAGTACATGCATGGAACATACTTCTCCTAATGTAAATAGTTTTGTGTATGCATTGCGAAATTGTATTATACTATTGTCCGTCACATTATTATGTGATTGTGCACACTTACGGCCGCCCATATGCTTACTTTGTGATGAATATATCTATCGTATATTTTTCAACTTTCCCGATCCTTTATCATTAGAGCACGAAATGTAGACACAAAATAGGTTCCCTTGCTGTATAATTTTGATACTATTTGACTGGATAGTGTTGCTGCCGAAGGTATCAAGTCCTTTCATTCAAATTATGCATAAGATATGCAACAGCTTAATAGCATGACTTGAGTTCTAATACTAGGGTTGAAATGGTTAGATGTTGGCGTAGACCTACTATATTGGATGTAAACCCAAGGGAGTGTATGTACATAAGTTCATCTGCGTGTGGAAGTGAGTGTGTGTGATTGGGAGTGCATGTGCTTTGGTGAGTTCTTAATTTCAGTAAACTATATATGCCTAATTAACCTTTAAGATACAAATCTTCGATCGAACCTTTTGATTTTATCCTACATTATGAAGTGCTGTGTCAAATTTGGTGATTCTTCCGCTCTTTGACCCATAAATGCACAAGCCTAGAAACAAGTCCATAAAATCGGCTAGAGAAATGACCATTTGCAGTCCAGAGGACTATTTTTGAAAGTTTATGACAGGAATGACAGGCGCGATAATCGAGCCAGTCTTTCCGGTGGTAAATTTCCAAGAATGGCATTGTCTTATTCTGGAAACGGACATTTCACAATAGATAGACCTAATCGAGGTTTTCCTGACAAATTTAGTCACTAAAGGGTTAAGACATTCGACGGCGTGGGTAATGATAATAATTTTACTAAATCTAATGTTTCTGTATGTATGTATAATCGTATGTTATAATGTGCTTAGCTGTATTTGTCTACGAAATTGAGAATTAGTTTCTATATTTTAGCACATACAAATATCGTTATTTCTATTTCTTGCATTGTTTCCAAAGCATTTTAGCAAAAAAGAAAGGAATTTACTTTACAATGCTGAATATATCAATACTAATTTGATTGAAAGTTTGCTGCTGTTGAAAGCATCAGTATCTTTTGTTCAAATTACTCTTAATACATTCAGAATATTATATGATTATAAGAAATAGATTCCCTAAGTTCCTTGTCTGTACATAGATGTATAAATTTGTACATATTATATCTATAAAAAAATGTGTATATATGTTAATGAGGGCCTCTGCTAGATCAGGCCGTGCACTTGAAGTGCTACCCTAAATAAATAACGATTATTATTATTATTATTATTATTATTATTATTGTTTGAGCAGACAATAGACTAAACGAATATGGTGTCCGATAGTAACAACGATTATGGAGTCAAGGCATTATATGCTGGGTAGCATTGCACGTCGGGTAGCATTGTATGCTAGGTAAATTGAACAGGCATCTCATATCGCATGCAAAATTGTCTATATTTAATGGCACACAAGAGCTTTAACCAATACTTTTTATGCCAAAGTAGGAAACACTGCGAAAATATAAATCATGCAATATTATTACCATCCCAGCATTATTCTTGGGCAACTTTCTTCAAACCTAAACGGTAACGCCAGGGTATGGATCTCACACGGCCCGTACTCGAAACATTAAGTGATGGATAGAAACATGCATCGCCATCTAACACATAACAGTGACTGGGTAAAGCCTTAGAGCTCACCACGCCCTATGGGAAAGCCACCATAGATGGACATACGTTTCTCTCTCCCCACCGTAAGTAAGCTAAGAATCGCTTTCTAAAACATGCTTTCATCAATGTGATTTGTCCATGTGTTGTTATTTGTGGATGGGATGCGGTATGTGGAGGGATCGCTCTGCAGCTCTGAAGCTACCACCAGACAACATGTTGCACGCTGTTTGTCTGAGGAGAGATGCTCCGTGGGTATCGGCAACGGTACCGAGCATCCTCGCGAGGAGACATATTCGTTAAAGACAATTGGTGCTATGACATTCGCGGCCTAAGAATATGTGTTTGGAGTCAAAACTTAAATGCAAGCTTATGCTCACACAAGGTACGTAACACTAAGAATGGTACCAACTAAAACAGATCTTTAACTCACACAAGATGACGGTGCTGAATTCCATAAGAATCAGCTACCCAATCTTCATATATGCACCGTACATAGCAACATTAAAATAACTGCATTAGGACAAATACACATGATATTTTTTCTCTCTCTTTGTAGGATAGGAGGGCGGCCATTTTTACCGCTCTCCTCCTCCGCTTCAGCATTGAAGGCATTTTTCTTTTTGATGGAGGACTGCGCGAGGCATTTTCCTGTCGTAAAATTGTATATTGCCAACCTTGTAGGTATTAAGGAGAACATAATTTTCTTCCTCATTGTTGTTACCTGGGGTGGGGTGAGGGGGAATGACCAGCCCACTGGAACGTGAATGTTCCGCCGGCCCTGGAGGTCGGTTTTTGTGGACAACGAAGATGTGCGGCAACCGCTCCGCAACACCGAGGCTGACTGACCAACAGCATTAGAAGCAGCAGCAGCAACAGCAGCAGCAGCAGCAGCAGCAGCAGCAGCAGCAGCAGCAGCGGCTGTGCCAGCAGTACCGCTCGACAGCAGTAGCGGCGGGGCCACGCACACCCCCAGCGGCTACAAGTGGCACCCAATGTGGGGCTTGCGTGGAGATTGACCATGCCCTAGGTATCAAATCTCATATGTTTCAGTGTCCGTTTTATTTCAATATTTACACTTCAGATGTAGAAATGGAGCGTATAGACGGTAGAACGGTGGGAACTCTCACAAACCATCACATACCACTCCGCGGTGCATGATCATTAGCACCCATAAGACGAGATTACTCGCCTATAAGTGAAGTACCGTTCACAGACAGGTGATCAGTATATAACGTTGTTTGACATCAGCGATGGGATTCATTCACCATCGCCGGATGTCGGACAATCTAGTAACCATCCCCTAAGGGGATTAATAAATACCTCACAACCTGTGCGCCCAGACTTGGCATCAGCAAGTGATTAATGGCAAAATGCACAGGACAACAGACCGGTGTTCCATCGGCAGATCCATCCACCAACGGCACCGCGTGATAACTCATCACAATGGTACCAACAAAGGAACACAGAGCCAGAATTACCAGTGATTAATCAGCCACCAGCTTATACTCATTAAACCAATTACCCACGTCTCTCTCCAAGCATCTCTCAATATAGGAAACGTCTGACTGCACATCACACTGGGCCTACTAGGCACACGGAGCCAATACCGGTGAGGAATCCTAGACCACCAGGTCACCCTACAGAAAATAACATATCATCTCGCTATGATGAATGGCACCGTATTCAGAGAGGTACCCCCATTAAAGCTCCCAGTACCTTTGCCTATACGGTAACACTCATCTAGAAAACAGCGGTATCGACCAGTAGACTATGATTCACGTCCCTCTTCAGCGTTTACTCAAATGTTGCCTGCACCACCACTGGAGTTTGCGCTGAGCACTCCCTATCACGGTACCGGTCGAGTCATACTTCCACCTGAATTCTGTGAAGAATATGACTGAGTCAACTATAAGTGCCAATTTGAAATCACCAGCAGGACGAACGGATAGTCTGACCATCAAATGGGAGAGTATTTAGCGGCAAAACTATTTTTGATCATTACAGCTACTAGCAGATATGGGGGTCTGAAATAACACCAACTTATATTGAGTTGGAAAAGCATTATTAGAATGGTTTGGGGACATGGCTCTTGGAGAAAATAGCTGTTTACAATTAAAGAACTTACGACGGCGTGCAGATGAAACTCTTCCTGAACTAGCAAGCTGCATTAGGTGATTAGTCGCACGGGCTTACCCAAGTACCAATCCAGAGGGAGTTACTCAATTACAATTGGATACTTTTATTGACGCCCTGACTGGCGAACCGTCTCTGCAAGAGAAACTTTCTGTTAGAACACGAAAACCTACAAATGTTAACGGACACGGCCGTTCATATAGAAAACTTCCTGGAACGGGAAAAGAACGCCAGACGTCAATTACACCCTGTTAATGAGTTAACCAACACCAGTACCAGTAGTACTGCCGACACCGCACCTGCTTCAGGTACCATAACTGAAGCAGACACCTTACAAAATACACTGCCTCGAAACACTTTTACACTACGAGACTCAGGCCGTTGCCAGTCCCATCGTTTAGGCCACAATAATACCTCAGGTAATGGTAACCAGCACAACAGTTACAATGGGTCTAATACCAACGAACGGTTAGAGGAAATCACTACACAGATTGCCTCTCTAACCAATCTTCTGACTACCTTATCCACAACGGTGGCACAAAAGACAAATATGCCCTTTATAAACCATCATACACTGACCACTACCCCACCGAACACATGTTTCGGATGCGCTTAAATGGGACATTTGCGGGCATGGTGTCCAAGCCGTCCTCCCTCCACTACACCTCAGCCGGAGCAAAATAAACTACCAACAGGAGATCAGGCAAACTAACAAGGGCACTGAAGGGAGAGTCCATTCAGTGTCCTGTAAAAAAAGAAACTGACTTAATAGGTAATAATGACGGTTCACAAAGACGGAACAGTTATATCATAAAAACAGCCCCTCAACCAATGGCACTGCAGACACGCGTCTAGTGGTGTGTAGGAACCAGTCTCTTCCATCGTCACGGACAAACTAGCCTCCCAGTACGGGGTCTGAAAAATCACACCATTCGTGACCATGGTTACAAAAAAGACCAAACGGAGATGCTTGAGTAAGCCACCAATTAGGGCTTGTTTCTTCTACTAAGCATACTATGAGGCACTGCCACCGGTGGGCCGCACAAGCGGAACTTCACCACCATGCCACCAACCCTGCAACTGCCAATATGGCCTATGATACCGTCACTGCCAAAATGTATCAGGCAGCAGAAACGTCAAATAGCCCCGTTCTTCACTCAACCTCCCACGGAGCTTGCTAAAATTATTGGTAAGCAGACTGTATACATACAAGACAATACCGTACCACCGGAAGATGGCCAAGAAACTAGGATAGAGAAACTTTCTCCAATACCGGATAAAGTAATATATAAATGTGCCGGTTTATTTGGTGGTATGGCTACAAATGCCACCTTCGATAAAGGTGCCCCTATCACCATGTTTAATGAACAGTTATACTCTAGCATCCCCACTCATAGGAAACCCCTTCTTAGATGGTCTAATCTCCAGTTACAGACCGCCACCTGCACTGAGATTCCAATAGCTAGAATTATAAATATATTAATACAAATTGAAGAATTAAAATATATCCAGCAAGTAGTAGTTGCATCTATTCAAAATGATGCACTACTAGGCTCCGATTTCCTCGGCACCAGTGAGTCGGTGATACACTACAGGCAGCAGGGATTAGAAATACATGGCCGCCGTATACCGTTAGGAACTAAATCATCCTTATATCATACTTGTGCTTTAATATTGGCCTCCGTTAAGCTGGGCCACAAAGAAATTTTTGTGGGCCACGGCACCACAATTAAAGTTAAATATTCATACCACTTTGTCGGAACCTGACCCTGAATATATGTTGGTCTCAAAATGTGTTAGTCCACGTATGCTAGTCACCACCACCAGTAAGGACAGGATACCTTACCGTGTGTTTAACGGCATTGCTAACCCCATTACCATAGTCTCTGGGGTGTGCTGTGGCCGTTTGGTGGACATAGATTCAGTGGAAGCACTTCAAACTGCACCCACCAGCACTACAATGGCTCACACGGACATACCTGAGCATCTACACGACCTGTAGTTACGTGCCACAGTTGGATTAAGTCACGCTCAGAAAACAGATGTGCGCCGCATATTGCATAAATACAGCAAGTGATATAGACCTAGGACAAACTCACCTGGTCCGTCACTCCATTGACTCCGGTAATATCAGACTGGTGAGACAGCTGGTGCACCATCTTCCTATGCATACAGAGGCAGATGCACAACAACAAGTCAATGGCATGTTGAGAACAGGAATTATAGCGCCTTCTGCATCTCCATGGGACAGTCCCATAGTCCTAGTAGGCAAGAAAGACAGGTCACTATGGTTTTGTATTGACGACCGCAGCTTAAATGACTTAAGCATTAAGGATACCTATCCTCTCCCAAGAATTGAGCAGACATTGGACTCATTAAGTGGAGCCAGATGGTTCTGTATACTTGATCTTGCACGCAGCTATTGACAGGTAGCTATGGATGAACGGGACCTTGAAAAGACAGCATTTGTTTGCAGGGACGGCCTATTTAAGTTTTGCAAGATGCCCTATAGACGCACCGGGAACCTTTGAATGGCTGATTGAACAAGTACTTACCACATTACAGTGGGAAGTCTGTTTATATTACATAGACGACGTTATCGTCGTTGGCCCCTCGTTTGAGCAAACCTTGGCCAACATGGACAATGTATTGGTACGGTTTCAAACCGCTAATCTGAAACTCAAACCTAAGAAATGTCATCTCTTTAGAAAAAGTGTTGAATTTCTGGGACATGTAATATCTGCTGACGGAGTGACCACTCAGCCTACCAAAACTCGAGTGGTAGCCCAATGGAAAACACCCACTTCAGTGACAAACACTCGAAGCTTCCTTGGGCTCTGCCAGTACTATAGACGGTGCATACGCCATTTCAGTGAGATAGCAGCACAGTTATTCCAGATCACAGAAAAAGATAGACCATTTGAATGGACGACGGAGTGTGAGATTTCCTTTACGGCATTAAAGGAACGACCGCCCACATATTAGCTCACCCAAACCCTAGCCTTGATTTCATCCCAGATACTGATGCGTCTGCTTATGCTATCGGCGCCATTCTATCTCAGATCTTGGAGGATGGATCAGAACAAGTGCTAGGATATGGGTCTCGTACGTTAAATAAAACTGAAAAACGGTACGCTACCACTAAGAGTGAGCTGGTGGCAGTGGTGTATTTCATCAAATATTACAAACATTTTCTGTACGAGCATCACTTTACGTTATGTACGGATCATGCCTCGCTACGGTGGCTAAACAATCTGAAGAATCCTGAGGGCCAGGTAGTAAGATGGCAGGAATCCATGCAGGCCTATAACCTCAATGTGGTTCATAGACCCCGTAGATTAAATGGCAATGCCGATGCCTTGAGTAGGGTAGGACTCGAGGATGAATCAGAAGTGGCCAATACAATAACACAAGACACATAACCGTTCCCCGCATTCCCTGAGCTGCGATGTGCGGGCTGGGATATAGTAAAGTTGGATAAAGAACAAACCACAGACGCACAGACATGAGATGTCTATGCTTGGGTCCAGGAGGGGGGCGCCCTCCCAAGGAATCTGTCAGTCCGCTATCCACTATTGCTAAATATGGCTATCAGAGATATGAACAATGCCAAATGCTTAATGGTGTCTTATACCTCAATGATAGAATTGTGATACCAGAGCGATTTCGAGTCATGGTACTGGAACAGTTACATGACAACGCTGGACACTTAGCCGTAGAAAGGATGGTAGAACGGATTAAGCACAGATTCCACTGGATAGGAATACACAACTTTATGAAGGCATGGGGAGCAAAATATGTGCCCTGCCAGCGCCGTGCTGTTGGCCAGCACCACTTTGCACCATTACCATCTAAGATTGTCAGTGCACCGTGGGAACGAGTAGCAATAGATGTGCTTGGCCCTCTGAATACAAAAGATGAAGGAAATAAATGCATCCTTGTATTACAGGATTACGTTAAAAAGTGGGTAGAAGCTTTTGCCTTGCCAGACCAAGAGACATCGACCGTAGCAGAGGTACTGGCAGGCAATGCATTCTGCCGTTTTGGTATGCCACACGAATTACATTCTGACGAAGGTAGTAATTTTGAGAGCCGGTTAATATCTGAGCTCTGCAATTTGTTTCATATCGTCAAAACCCGCACTACACCATGCCGACCACAAGGAGGTGGCATGGTGGACAGATTCAATAGAACATTAGCGGTAATGTTGACTAAAGAAACCCACCTTGATTATCGAGATTGGGATCTACGGCTCCCATATGGCGTTGATGGCATACCGCACTTCAGTGCATTCTAGCACGGGATATACCCCTGCTAAGCTAATGCTAGGCCGTGAGTTGGCCTTACCCCTGGATCTAGCCATGCCTAGAATCCCTGGGGAAATAAACTCACCATCTCTATACGTAGAACTCATGCGGCAACGGATAGAACAAGCCCATGAGCTAGTAAGAGAGACACCTTCCACCATACACCGGCGTCAGAAAACCTGGCATGACCGTCGTGTACATGGAAACCCATATGAGGTAGGAAACATGGTATGGGTTCGCGATACAGGACGTTCACAAAATGTACCGAGTAAGCTGAGTTACCAGTGGAAAGGTCCCTATGTGGTAGTAGGTAAGAAGTCGGAGGTAACCTACCAAATCCGTGCCTCGGATGGGCTAACCTCAGTCATCTATTTCGATCAGCTAAAACCTTGTGTCGGTGATAACTCGGACTGAGCAAAACGGACGACACCGGTACCCAGACAAACCTGTTCATGGAGATAGGTGCTCCCTCCGTTAGCTAAATGCACCATGTTGCCGATTAGTCTTTACCCCACCAATGCCATGGGCAGGCTGAACAAGGAACTAACGCATGGGACGATGTCGGGATACGGACTCGCCCTCTCCCTCCTCTGCATAGGACCACAAGGTCCGGAAAACCGTATCTGAAGAACTTTTCATTTGTATTGTCCAAGGGGAAGGATGGAAAAGTTGCCCCCCTTTCTCTTCCCACTCCCATCCACTTCATGCTATTACCCCCGTTATAGAGTTGCCACACGCGGAGGATGAAACGGTCCCAATACGGGATGAACATATAATAAATAACATGAGGGTGGATAGGTTTGATGAAACTGTGGCCTGTTCTAGACAACAGGAAAACCATACAACACGGTGCAACTCCAGACCTACACCAAATACGGGACCAATTCACCTCTTTACAGCACCCCTCGTGTTAAATACGGCTCCATTCCCTCTCCCAGCAGACACTGTTATGCTGGCTGCACCGCGCCCATTCCATCCATTACCCAATATCCCAATGACGGTGCGCAGACCCCATGTGTATCTCCATTGCTGTACACCACCAAGACCAACCCTCTCCTCCCACTTCCCCCATCGTCCGAGGACCGTCATGCCTCAGATATGAGAAATTCTGCAGGTAGGACGCCCCCTGGTACGGTGGCCGTTGAAACAGCTAACAGTAATCATGGGGTAGCCTGATCCGCAGATTTTGGCTCGTTTATTCCCAAGACGCAAGAAAAAGTATGACTAAGCGTCCGACCATTGTGTAATGGGAGATTACTCCTACTTCTCTATACCGTTTCCCTTTTTCCTATTCCACTTCCCAAATCCCTGTGATCAACCAGGACAGACACAAAACATAGAACGCCAAATTCACCATCACCACTCGCCACCGGGCTAGGAAAATAAAATCCTGCACCGCGCTAGTGACACCACACACTCACCGTATGTACAACACACGGCGAGAATAGGCAACATACATACGCATCTGATAACTGTTGCTAAACACCAACCATCGATTAAGCAATCAAACGCCTAGCCATTTCAAACAGAAACGGTTGGTACTCAGAACTCGCCTCATCCCACACTACAAAAATACGGTGAATTTACTGCTCATCGTATTCATCCAAAAACAACCCTGCATCAGATTGGCATGGCCAGCGTAGAAAACGGATCATAGCCAACCACATGATACAATTAACATAAACACTCATAACAAATCGCCCCCGCACCAAACATCATGCTTTACCGAGTACCATGCCAACAGATACCGGCCTATATCTCCCTTTCACCAAAAGCATGCGGTAGCCTTCACATTGATGAAAGTTAGCTACATGTAAAAGCACCACTACGCGCCCCTTGGTACATCCCTCCATAGGGAATGCCATAAAAAACGAATAACGGTACACAGCTTCATATATATGTACGTACTTTCAGACAAATTGATAAGAGGACAGGATACACAGCAGTCTGTCATCAGTCCGAGTAGGAATTTGCTACCGAAAAGAAATTCGATAATGGATTGATCCAAGCACGGCAGCAACATTATTAGTAATCCCCGCGCTAAGTATCTCCGGCTTGCCTTTTATTAGTCTCGGCCATTACGTAATGAAAAACTATCAAAATCCGTCAAGGTTGGTACCGCTAACACCACAACAATACATCCCTGTTGCAATAAAAATAATACTGCACTACTGCGCCAGGCCAATAGAAAATAAGCAGCCAGGCATACCACAACACTCATCAACACGTCAAGAAATACGGACACTCAGGGTGATTGAATCACTTAATCTCCAAACAACGGTAAAGATATTGTGATAGTGTAACTCTGACACTTTTTATGTGAGCTGTATTGTACCGCTTGCGTGATATGACAAGTGCCTCCTATGGGAGAGGGATGCGTGGCTGTCCTCACACCGTTTAAAAACATCCATGCTTAACACGTCAGTGACTTGACACTTGCAAGACATGAGTTTGTTAAAGACAAGGAAATAGGACAAGACGGTACAATGTGCTAGCCTGTTACACTTTTGACTAAGAACAGATTAAGTTCTACTGCAAGTATCATGCATGCAAATAGCGGGCTGGATATGCAGCAGCAAAACTTAAACAGTCAAAATACCGAGAGAATTTCAAAATATTCTCATACACGCATAACCCGCTTCTCTGTTCAGGGAAGCAGGGTTAAAAATAATGTGTTTTGTAAATAGCACGAAAAAGTACTAACATATGAATAAGGTACCGAGGTGAAAACAGACACCCCAGTCATAAATAACAACTTGGCACGTCGTCATGTTCTTATCGGACACTATACTCTTAAACGGCCCATACTATGGAGGAATGAAGGTTACGGTCTAACTAACATGGTAGGACTACCAAATACCACGTGACAAACACTTACAGTTTTACTGCTATGTACTTTAAGCACTATAAACAAAGAAACGGCCAACCCTAACCCCACCCCTGCTGCTCTACCACGCCCGCAGAAGAGGGGTGAGAGGTGATACGTCGGATCTGACGGGCTGCTGACATAACCACGCTCTCACCCACACCACAGGCCGTCCAGCCTAAAACAGAATTAGGCAAGTTTATAAGTATCTGAACAGAAAACCGCGTCAATCTTATTAAGGAGTAGGCGTGCACTTAGTTACAATGACCTATTTGTCACAAATACGGCTTTTAAACACCCATGCCGTCACCGGACAACATGGACTGGACACATTACTGATCGCAAAGCCCCAAAAGGTTCTAAGGCTACAACAACTGTCTTCAACCAAATAGACTTCATACTATGCAAGACAGAAGCAAAACCCTTAATCCGGAACGCTCGTTCGTATGGAGGCACATACCTCAATTCTGACCAATTGCACGCCTTCAGATGAACGATCTCTACCTAATATATAAACACCATACCAGCCAAGAGGGTAGAGTCACCTACAACCTACCTAAGCTCATCAGTGACACTGACACTCAAATGTCATACAAAAAAGCCTTCGGGGAGCAGATAGCTAACATCGATATCAGCTCCGATCCAAACGAAGCCCTAACCAAAATACTGAAATCTATGGAATCATCCACTACCAGCACCACAGATGTTCTTAAAAACAACCAAGCTATTTATACTTACGAAACTATAGTAGTAAAACTGTCAGCAGAGCAGAAAGTGTTATGGCTGCGCATCTATCAAAGTGGCCAAAGTGAAGACCGCATCACACTACGCCAGGAGCGCAATATTATTCTGCACCACATTCGCGAACGTTTAAAAGATATGGCTATTCAACATGTAGACTACTTAGCAGATGAACTCACTGCCACGGATGACTGTCACAAAATGTTTCAGGCAGCCCCAGTCCTGAGAGTTACTGACAACACACACCATCACTCACTGTACACAACTCTGTAGGACACTTTATCGGGACTGACCAGGGAAAAGCCGAGGCGATCCGAGAATGGCTCATGGAACAGTTCACTGACAACGATGATGAGCCCATGCACCCGTTCTCAGGAGACCTCAGGCCATTACTAACACAAATTAAAACAGCAGAAGTTGAGAATGCACTTAAACCCTGAAAAGTAGACGTGCATCTAGACCTGGTGGCATGGGCAATGAACTATTTAAATATGCAAGTGACATTATCTCAAAGCCGATCACGCACCTAATCAATTCAGCTTTTATGCACCATCTTCCCATCGACGCTGTAGGCCAAGGCACCCTTATCGCACTACACAAGCCCAAGAAGCCACCTGGGCCCCCAGCCAATCTGCGGCCCATTGTGCTCCTCAAAGCACACGGATAATCCTATCCAATGTTACTCTATGCCACATCCGAGACAAGATCGATTACTTCACTGGATCATGTTAACGTGGCTTCAAACGTGGACGCAGATGCGCAGACATTGTATGGGCTCAAGGCATGCTTGTGTTGGTAGTCATGCCCAAATACTGGAACTTCCACAAAATGGGCATTGACATGTCACGAGCCTTCGACACAATTAAACGCTCAAGGATCATAGATCTACTATGCCAGGCCAGTTGCAATGAAGATGAGCTACGACTAGTGAGACCACTGCTTGCAGACACCAAGCTGAGAGTACGAGTCAAGTCAATGAAGTCTGTAGACTTTGAGACATCAATCGACTCCACACAAGGAGATGGTCTATCTCCGGTGCTTTTCACCTGCTACCTTGCTGCAACATTGAACTCTGTGCGAGAAAGCTCCACAAGACCAACCCCCAGTGTCAATACTGGGCATGCGGCTAGAGATGAAATATCCCGACGATGTGGACTTCATAGACGAGGAAAAGAAACCCATTGACGAACTTCTCCCAATAGCTGCAAGCAAACTAAAAATTGAGTTCACCCACATATACCTATCGACAAAGCATGAAACTATCGAAAATGACGACCCACTTCGTGGCAGCGAACCATGGAGGAAAAGTAAAATGCTGGGCTCACTGCTATGCAGTACAGCTGATATTACTTCATGCTGCGTCATGGGGAACATAGCTTTCCAGTTATTCTGGAAGCTATGGATTCGTAGATCAAAGATGCCCTTGATAAAGAGGCTACGTGTATACAATGCAATCTGCGTATCCTCGATGTTGTATAACTGTACCAGCTGGGCAGCACCAAAGGCAACTCTAGTCAAATTCGATGCCCGCCACCACAAACACCTACGCACCACCACTGGACACCGATGGCCAGACAGCATAATTTCCAATGATACACTATACAAGATGTTAATACGTCGCCGCTGTCTGTAAATGTCACCCAGCAAAGATGGTCCATGTTTGGCCATGTGCTAAGGATGCCAGAAGAGACACCAGCACAGAGAGCCTTGGAATTCGCCCTACTCGGAGCCAGCAAATACAAAGCTAGTAGAGGCCGTCAATGCATACATCCGCTAAGCATTCTACGAGGTGACCTCAAGAAAGCAGGACTAGGTACACTCAAGTCAAGAATATACCAGAGGAAGCTAAGGATTTCGGCTGAGGACAAGACACAGTGGGCAAACGCGAAGAAGGACTGATTGCAGCTGTAGGATGTTTCTACTACTACATCTGCAGAATACTGTAATCGTACATACATGCACGTGACTAATATAGTTCACCATTAGTATTGCCGAAAAAACCCGGTGATCCCTTAATAACGGGATCGAGTAAATGCTCCAATTGGCTTTTAATATACATCGTCTTTCCTGGACTGAACAAAAATAACCGTTCAGTGATGCTGGGGGAAGAACACAGAATTTTACAGGTAGAGTGGCATAATCACCTCTTGAAAAGGATCAGATGTGGTCATCCGCCTTCCTGTGACATTCACCAAAAGCTATAATAGGAGGAACTCACGCACCGTAACTTCATCTTCCCTATCAACTCAACACAGGGGAAAATCACCGGCAATAGGCCGCTTTAGTGTTGAAATCCAAATTCCGCGTTTTATATTGTCAACTTGTACTTATTAATTGAAAATGTTTAAAATGTAAAAGACGGTGAGAACCCAGTTAAGACTTAGACGTGCAGTGCGGCTATAAAAATGACCTGATGTCCCCGGAAGACGACTTACAATTGTCGGAAAGCGCCTCCTCCGCAGTCAGCAACCAAATGTTTTTGGTGCACTTGGGCACCCAGCAGTATCGTTCCTTGTCAGAAAGAGTTTTCCAGAAACGCCGGCTTGCAGCTTCATTCTAAATGGGACAATTTGCATGAGAGAGCCTTCTGCCATCAGTATAACTACCTTTGCACCGCAGCACGTTATGGTGTAATGAACGCTTCATCATCTAAGCATCACATAACCATTGTTGTGTAGGAACCTGGTGGGGAACATGAAAGTGGTCTATTCTCGCTCAAAAATTATGGATAAGAGCACCGTTAAGAACGCTTTCAACAGAAACATAATATATGGTGCGGGTAAAGCATACTACACGGAAGATTGTCCGAACATTGAAGTTTCCTACATTGTCTAAGAAGGTGGCAGAAATGCAACCACAGTTAACTTTGCACCACCCAGCAGCAGCTTCAACTACCGACCCTAAGACAACTATTGATACCGTCTCGACTACAGTACAGCTGGAGGGATTGGTGACAACCACAACACTGTCCGCCTCCACCATTATGACCAGTAACCCCATGTTATGCAAATCTACCAAACCAATTAGCCCATACGCAGGGAAGAAATGAAGCATAGAACATACGGTAGACATTTTCCAAGTACCGCAAGTGTCAGCTGGACAATTGGTTGGGGCAGCAAAAAGAAGAAAGAATGCACCGGCCACAGCACCCAATAAAGATCATACAGCAGGGACCAGCAGCACAGTTGCACCAGTCTTCACCATTTCGGTAGTCCCCACACCACCTGCACCGGCACCAGCTGCTCGCCCAGCACCTGCAATTGATAGTGACGTTTCACCAAACCATGACATATCAGTGACCTGTATTCACCAGAAACAGACTGTTCTAATTGACCGTGCGTCCCAAACTTACTGGGATAGTTTTGGACTTTTGCTATAAACATATATGCTTACAGTTGAGATCTAATGAGTAGGAATTCTATCGTTTGGAATAATGACGACGGAGAAACCTTATTATGTTATTACCGTTTTTATAAATATTTGTACTCTTATTATTATTTTTGCAAAATCGATCCCTTGTCACTAGGATGACTATGATCACCCTGCATAGCTATATACCATATAGCTATGCTTCAAATATATTACTTGATGGTGCATACGGTGTACTGATATGGCACACCGTAAGTAAAGGTAAATGGTCATGCCATTCCAGCAGAAAGCGGGAGCTTCCTGACACACTATAGCGATTATTATTTTTTAAATATTTTTAGTAATACTTTTCCCCCTGCACTGAAGGACAGATTAAAGGAGTGGCGAGGGCCGCACATGTGAATTCTATGTAAAGGGCCACACTACAATTTTATGTAAACTAAAATTTACCATGTATGTTTTATCATATATATATTTATTTACATATTTTGTTGAATGAACAGAAAAAGGAGAATGCGGTGTGCTGGAGCCTGGGGAGTTCTCTGATGAGAAAAATATACCCGTCATCAAGAGGGTGTCCTGGTGCATTATTGTCAGTATAAATTATGCACACACCGTATTAAAAAAACCCCAAAAAACAAAAAGAGTAAAAGAAAGGTCCTGGACAAATAAAGACCAGGCCAAAAATCAAACTAAAAGTATACCTCTCTCCCCAGTGCTTTCGCACCTCTATGCGCCTACCTCTCATGAATATGTGCCTCACGCGCCACTCTTTCTCCTCTTGGCTATGCACCTATCCGAGAAATCTATAATGCTTGCCCAGGAGATGCACTGTGGTCGGCGATCCACGATGCAGTAGCGTTTGGCACAGGTGCGAAACTGGGAGGGGGTGGTGTAGCGTGGACCGCCCTGTCAGGTACGTACCGGTCCTGTTCAGCTGGGTATGAAACGACCCGGTAGGGGATACTCCACGCTCACCCACCCCCCCCCCCCCCACTGGCCACATAATGCCCGGGCATATATAAACCATTTGGAAGGAGAATAGAATGACAGAGTCTATGAGATCACCCTAAGTGCATACGCGACCATGGGACGTAAACAATCGTTGAAGCGTTAGCCTATGGAGACTGGCAACTTATGTATATAGTCGCCCATGTTAGGGCAATTCTTTAATAAGGGACTGTTCTGCACAATTTTGGTATGTATTATTAGCAAAATTGAACGAAGAATTCAATAATCAAAACAGAAATAAAATCAGTTCAGGACTGACAAAGAAATGGTAAAGTTAAGATGGATTATTAAATCTAGTCAAAGTGTAAACATCGCCGGCACATGTCCATGATTCGATGAGAGCCACGCACTATTGCTCTAGCTAACTCGCGTCATACACAGCCCGCGCTCTGATTGGCTGAGCCAGCTGGCACAGCCTCTCACCGAGTATAAAAGGCGTTCTCAAAGCCAAACTCAGTTGGAAGGGAGGCGGCTTCACTCCAATTGGGAACTCGTTCCTTATTTGCCTACTGCGTAGAGCTCACGTTCTGAAATCTACACCAATGCAGCTTATTACAGCCAAGTTCTCTCTCAGGACAACTGCGCTCCACACCACATTAAGTTTTTGGACACTCCTGGTAGATCAACTGGGGCAAAACTCTAAATTAAAAGAAGGCTCTTTATTCTGACCACCATCACCAGTGGTGCCTTTACTGCGGTGTAAGACTTTTGACTATTAACAACCAAACCAGTATGTAAGAACGGTGGTGTTGGTAACGTCTCGCCAGACTTGCCGTACCATGACAAAAACAGTGGTAACAACCAATAGACGCATCCAGCGTCACTGAATTTATGTTTTGAACATAGTCCAGACAAGGACATTGCTTTACACGCCACAAGAGCTAAGCGGCGTGTATTGTCTTGTGTCGATAAATGATTTAATACAATATGTATTTACCATCTCTACACAATGGAGGCATCCGTCAATCTCACAGCACAAACAGCATAACGGTAATACAGTGAACTTCTTAGTATGTGCTATGTATCACTCCATTAGCCATCAGTAATGGCTTTATTCTTCACTGTTATTAGTATGAATCATACCGGCCAGCATCCTGCAGGAATTCTTCAGGCACCAGCTACACTGTGCAACAACTCACAACATAAGAAGACGGTTTACAGTATACATGTGATGTTTAAATTGCACTGAGGACTAATATGTGCACCGCATAGGAAAATATCATAGTTACATTATACCGTTATCGATAAATAAAGTACCATACTATGTGGTACCGCAACGTCAGACGCGAGCTGCGTTTTAGAATGATATTGTATATAACGTTATGCATTGTAAACGATGTCAGCAATTAAACGGCGCCGTAGGCTTAGTTAGACCTATACTTCAATGAATGTATAATTGTAATTAGGCATTCTGCCCATATTATTAGTTTAGCAGTAAAAACTAGAAAAATATTTGGACCGCAGTACACCTAGGTTACGCTACATCAACAACAATTGCATCAACATGTTTTCTCCCAATGGCACCAATTTGACAGTAAAGTCGCTGCTCATACTCTCGCGTTAGAGAAGATGACATGCCACCGTTAAACCTAGAACTCTGATAGCTCGATAGGATGGGTTTGTAAGCTGGCCAAGGGCAATTACTCTGCAAATGGAGAACGGTTATTAAAAAACCCTCTTCTCTACGGTCAATAAGACTGTTTTATAGACGGTACTACTGAATTTCATGGTTGGCTATCATATTAAGGCGTCCTAAATTGAAGTGGAGAGTAACTGCATTTGACTACGTTTCTCTGGCCATCTGGCCAACATAATTGTTTAATTTCCCACCGACCGAGTGGTTCTGACCAAGTCAAGAAACTACAGTCTGTTTCTTGACGGCCAAAATCAATCTGTCGTTCACACACATACCCCGTGTATCTTCGGATACCTATTAAGTAAGCCTTTTTATGCCAAAGTAGGAACCACTGCGAAAATATAAAGCATTCAATATTATTGTCATCCCAGCAGTGTTCTTTGGGCAACTTTCTCCAAACCTAAAGCAGCCAAACGTTAACGCCAGGGTACGGATTTCACACGGTCCGTACTCGAAACATTAGGTGATGGATAAAAACATGGATTGCCATCTAACTCATAATGGTGAATGGGTGAAGCCTTAAAGCTCACTACGCCCTATGGGAACATAAATTTCCTTTCAGACAAATGACAAGGATGCAGTCATCATTGGCACTAAAGTGGTATTGGTTCCCCCTCCCCCCCCCCCCACATTGTTATGGTCGGTCACCTCTCTCTCGGCCGTGTTCTATGTGAAGCACGGTGCTGTACCGTCGACTATTTCCTCGCAAGAAAACGGTAAGGATACGATCATCCTTGGCACCGTAATGGAATGGGTTCTCCAATTTTGCCCTGCATATTGTTGCCAGACGGATTTTTCTCTCTCCTATCTTCTCTCTTCCTCCGCTACGGCATTGTAGGCATTTTTCCTGTGACGGAGGCCTGCGTGATGCTCCTTCCTCTCGCAAGCCAATACATATTGGCCGGCCTGAGGCAGATATAGTTTATATTAAACCAACTGATGGTGCCATGCCCGGACCATCCTCCCACAGGGGTGCCTTTCTCGATACCATCTATATATGACTAAATCGGTTAGCTACCACTGGCAATACACAAAACTAACACACCACTTTTTCTGTTTTTACATACACCGTTTAAGTAGCAAGCAAACAACAAAAGACTGTTTGCTAGCTTTAAAGCAAGTAAAGTAAATTTGTGTGCTAGCACCGATTCTTTCCAGTATGGAGATGACGGCTAGACACACCGGGGACACGAACAGCCAAGATGATATGGTGGTGTTCAATTTTCGCAGCAATGGCTGCGCGAGCCCACTGGAATGTGGACGTTCCACTGGCCCTGGAGGTAGGTTGTTGTGGACACCAGAGATGCGCGGCAACAGCTCCCCAACCCCAAGGCTGACTGGCCAGCAGCAGCAGCAGCAGCAGCACCAGCAGCATCAGCAGCACCAGGAGCAGCAGCAGCAGCAGCAGCAGCAGTGGCTATGCCGGCAGCACCGCTCGGCAGCAGTAGCGGCGGAGCAACGCATGCTCCCGGCTGCTACAGGTGGTAGCAGTGACAGTGGTGGTGATGGCGACCACGTTTTCTTTCCCTATGCAGAGCCGTTAGCTCTCCCAGATTCGTCGTGGTACTCTGTGTATCCAGTGGGGCTTACGTCGATTCGTACCACATTTAGCGATGTAGTTGAGTGGTGTCATTTACGAAACGCATATGTGCTTGTCTCAAGTACTGGACATCTTAAATCTCTTTGTGTATTAGTCGCTGTTGACATTCGCAGAACATTGCCAAACATAAACTATCTTTGTGGTAGCAAACAGAGATCATCGTTGGGTTTAGCCTAGCTCTATATAGGCTGCAAATCAAACATTGCATTGGAGCAATATAGGAATGGTTGTTTTGAAGGTCAGAGTTACAGCTCTGTGTAGAACGCATTAATACGGGTCCTTTACATTCCAAAGATGTGTTCAATGAGAGTGGACAATAGGTACAAACTGGGAAGGTAGTCTTCCAGATATGTTTGAGGATGAACTTCAATCAAATCACCAAGGAAACCAAGCTATTTCAGCAAAGCGTTCATTCTGTTGCCCTATGACCTGGCCATTCCTGAGGATGATTATTTTTACAATTCAAAATGCCACACTCATGCTAGATTATTTCTGTTCCTGCGTCTCATTCAGACCATATTTAGGCTGGTTTTATTCCATGTTATTACGGTTAGGCGCCGCAGATTTTAAACTGGCACGCTACAAGGTTATACGTCTGGGCAGATGAACAAAGGCAACGAGCAGGAAGGTGATTGCCCATGTTTCCAATAAACAGAGAGGTATTCCACTATCAAGGCACGAACCAGATTCATTGGGTAAATAGTCCACGGCGGTTACCACTACACAAAGTCACCTCTACGATTGACCGAGGAGTCATAGATTCTACTTATTTATGTATTTGCTGAGAATGATCATGAGAAACGCTATGCGCCTAGAAAGAAGGATCGTTCGATTAACACACGTTTTGACAAATGCAAAGGCTCGTTTCATTGATGTTATTACATGATGGCCTGGTTACACCTATGATTCTTATTTTCTATCCACGTCTCACCAGACCGTCAAGCCAATGCAAGTTGAGACAGTTTTTAGGCGAGGCACTAATATGTTATAATCACTGAATCTTAGATGGCAAACTGCTTATATGATTTTTATGAATGTCAGTTTAGGTATTATGCTTACCAAGGTACAATACCTAGAGTTTGTCTTTAAGAGTGATACAGTATAAATCGATGGGAGAAGATGGCGAACTCGGATATTTTAGTTAATGACCATATTTTAGTATCAATTTCATTATTTGACTCCTGAATGCACACAGAAAATTTCCCAAAATTCCACATTTAAGTGCGTCAAACTTTTTAAGGAACATGTACAATCTAATGCGTAGTGCGTTGAATAATGAGAAATTAGGTTTACAGTTAGTTTTTGCTGTGTATAAGCTTAACTAAGGACAGTCAGACATGCATGAATAATATATTCTGCGGCTGTAGAATCATCTTACAGCTGCAATCAGTCCTTCTTCGCTTTTGCCCACCGTCTCTTGTTCGCAATTCCTTTGGCTTCCTCAGGGCCATACTTGAACTGAGTCAAACAAGTCGTGCTTTCTTGAGGTCACTTCGCAGCACTCTTAACATATTTATGCAATGGCTTCCTCTCCTGGCTTATATTTGGCGACACTCGGTGGGGGCGAATTCCAAGACTCTCTATTATGGTGGGCTTTCTGTCATTCTTAGCATTTGGTCAAACAGGGACCATCTTTACTGGACGATTTCTACGGACTCTGGCGATGTATTACACATCTTGTGTAGTGTATCGTTGGGGATTATACTCTCTGACTATGCGTACCCAGTGATGGTGGGGCTGTGTTTATGGTGGCAGGCCTCAAGTTTTTCTAGACCTCTGCCGAGCTATTACAGTTATACTACATCAAGGATAAACAGGTTGAGTTGTATACACGTCTTTTTATAAAGGATATCCTTGATCTACGAATCCATGTCTTCTAGAAAGACTGAACAGCTATGCTCCCCGTGAGGCAGCTTGCACCAATGCCAGACGTACTACAAAGCAGTGAGCAAAGGATTTTACTTTTCCTCCGGGTTGGACTGCCACGAATGGGATCCTCATTTTCTTTGGTTTCATGTTTTGATGATATGTATATGTCGATGAATGCTGTTTCGGATTCATTCATAACACGACTCTCAATTTTTAGTTTGCTTGCATCTATAGGGAGTAGTTCCTCAATGGCTTTCGTTTCCTCTGCTCTGAAGTCCACATCGTCGGCAAATAACATCTATAGCAGCATACCCAGTATGGAGATTTGGCGGTGTGGTTGTTGGTCCTGTGGGAATTTTCCAGCACGTATTACAATGCAACAGTAGAGTAAGAGGTGAAAAGCCCTGGGGCGATACCATCTCCTTGTGGGGGGAGCCGATTGATGTCCCTAACTCTGCAGACTTCACTGACTTGACTCTCAGCTAGGTGTCTGCAAATAGTAGTCTCCGCCGTCGCAGCTCATCTTCATTGCAACTGGCCCCCTCATTGGCAATACGCATCATAACTTAGTGACGTCAACTTTGACTATGTGCCGCTACTGTTATAAAACTGTTTCCTGACAACATAACCAACTATGTATCCAAGTTTACTTCTAATAGGGTCAATAAATCATGAAATCTAAGCTGAAAACATTTGCTTAACGCAACCAAATTTGACCTGAAAGAAGGGGGTTGTAACAAGGTCATGACCTTGAGTTTGGATGTTTTGACATCAAATTCACTATGCGGATTCCTGACCGCATCTGCAAACATATATCCAAATTTTGTTCCCATCGACTTAGCCAAACCAAACGAATTAGCAAAAGCTATTTGCTAAACACAGACCTTAACGTTGACGCCGTCGTCGTCATCGTTGATTTCGAGAAATGATAACCATGTTTCACCTCTTCTTCACAGTGGAGGCAAAAATGCTATTTGAGTGCTATATGGTCTGATATAACCACCGAGCAGTGCCCCGCTCATTTCTAGCTATGCCCTCCCATTTCTAGCTAAGCCCCGCCCATTTCTAACCAATCTCCACACACGATGTGGCTCATGCTGGAATCGATTTATACATTTTACCTTGATTT
>CM067368.1:13031237-13166237 GCA_034401795.1 Chaetoderma sp. LZ-2023a
TTCAACGAGGTTCATAATAGTGATATGAAAAGTGACCGAGTTCCAGATTCGCTATTTATGCCAATAGTTGCTGATGTGACTTTTATCTGATTTCTCGTTGTTGATTTTCGTGAAATCGATACCGCCGCTGTGACGCACCACTACTTGATAACAGATACTGAATGCGCAGCAAAATATAGTGACAAACACAAAATCTGGCGAAGTCAGCCGTAAACTACACTTTTCTTCTAGGACTATCTCAGAGCCACGGCCATCAATCGTTACTTCGCTTCCGACTGATAAACTGTTAAACGATGACGTTTCATGAATGACAAATCCTAGTAAACAGATCGTAGTAAGACAGTACCGCATAGCAATCCCTACGCGCCACACTCACATCAATCGATGTTTTAATTGGTCGATTTAAATGGGTTGCGCACCAACAGCCAGTGAAAATACTCCGTTGAATATGGCACGTGTGCTCATATCGAAAAAATATGGAACGGGCTAGAAGGCTTGTTGATATTATATATTGTGTTATGCTTTCGCTGGTTCAAGAGTCTCCAAAAACTAGCAGCCATCAGAGTCACATAGTTACACATAGTTACACTAATCTTTCTATGATTCTCATATGCATTTAGGTTTCCTGGGGTTTTTCTAGATATCTTACACGAGTCAGCCTTTGAGATACATTCATTAAAGAGATACATTATGGCTTGTTAGTTAGCAAACTGGTAATACAGTCTTATTTGTACATTCGAGGCAATGTATGACAAACAATGTGAAAGACATATACATTCATATTACCATATTTTGGAAAACTTAGAGATTATTGCTTACATGATTGTGGAATATCAAATATGTTGCCAATTTATAAACCATTTTTTCACACGTTTATCACGTGCCTACTTATCTAGTTATAACTCTAACAAAACTACTATGTCAAATTAAATACGAAATGTCTAGTTATATGAAATCCACCATTTCCGGCCTTATACCAGAAATGCAAATAATTTGACAGACAGATGGAGGCACGGACGGGCGGGCGTGCAGACGGACGGGCGGACGGAAATGACGAATTTTTAAAATCGACCAGCATGATAAAGCAAAGGCTCATAGATGCTTAGAAAATCTAATCAAATATTATCAAAGCAAATTAGACAAATTAAAGGCAGTGGTGGCCTAATCTACTGAAGTTCTTGATCTATACCGAGTCAATGGCATAGCACTGAACTGGGGTAAAATCATTGGAAATATATTAGCCGTAACAACAATCACAAACCTTTGGATATTTTTGACAGAATTTGTTAGTGAGCAGCAAAATATACATCACCACAACCAGCACCTGGTGCTGATAATGTAACAGACCCGTGGCCGGCTCTCCAAAAGACCAATTCTCCTCCAGTGTGCCGTTGTCTGTTCTCCATATCTACAATGTGATAGTAACGTGCGTGATCGGAGATTTGCCAAGTACCGTCATCAATATCATATCAATGGCTTGCGGAGGATCCCCAGAATCACAAAAAGATTCTGATGACAGGGTCCGCAAATCTAGTCTGGATTGATTCAGACGTCCATCCTGACATCCAGGTTGAGCGCTCGCCAGAACAATGGCTATGCGACTCCAGGATGGCCTAGCCCGGAGAAGATCATCCTGAATATTGGTATCAACTCCAAAAATACAAATCCAACAAAAGCCTCAAGCCATTTATGGTTCATGCTCCCCACCCCTCCGAGAATGTAAGAACAGCTTTGCTAATGCGGAGTTGTACTTTGTTGAGATTAACTCTTCTGATAGCTTGTCAGATAGGCAAAAGTACTGTCGCAAGCGTATCAACGAAACAGCAAAGTCCAACTGTCACATTAACAAGGTCATCCCCAAAATTTAAGATACCATTTTTCATGTTGAGATTGATAGAATTCATTAGACGAAGGAAGCAGCAAATTGTATCTCTAACCATTGGCTGTGGGTACTTGGTTTACTCTGAATATGGGTCAAGGCAATAGCTCCCCTAACATAGGATTAGTAACGAACCGTGTCGATTTATCAGGTGACTATGTTCTCTCACCATATGAAAAATCAATTCTCGATCGCGCCCTTACTTTTGTACCAACTCCAGACCCAAAAATAGGATTATATGTGCTTTTAGACACGGGTCTTTTTCAAGTATCTATTTTAGTCATTCAGTAAAAATGGCACATCTTTTTCGAAATTTCAATGGAGAGTCAAAACCATTCGCTGGATAATCCGGGTGGGACCCTCCAAATAAGCTAGTTGATGACAATATTAAGACAACCATAAAAACGGTTGCTGATATAGCCAGATCATTGCCAGTTACAAACAATAAGCAAAACCTTTCATTTTTCGAGCGACAGGCTATCAACAAATTACGTAAAAATCAGAATATTGGTATAAAATCAGCCAATAAAGGTTCGGCAACTGTCATTTTGCCTAGAGAAAACCACAGCCGCGAGGTTGAAAGGCAGTTAAGTAACACCAAGCATCAGAAAAAACTTGATGATTTAATTTGGCCTCAAAACCGACTAAGTTTCATTGAAATACTTAATTCATTGCATACAGATACGTACATCTACAAGAAACAGCTAACGTATCTGCTAGGGTGAGACTAATCCACAGAATCGGACATTTTATATCTTGCCTAAGATCCATACACCAATCAGTGCCTGGTTAGATCCATTAACACCACCTGGACGATCTATCATTTCAGGCTGTGGCAGTGATATGTTGGTGAAACAAAAATGCATGTAAAGTGCATGCTAGAGGCCACGTTTCTGATATTACCACCTCAGCAGATATACTAATTGCTCAACATTTCCAACTTCCTGATCATTCAGTTGAGAATCATTTTGAAATCATGTCAATAAAACAGATTCCGACTTTGGATAGTGAAGAAGAAACGAGTTCATTTTGCAAAATACTAGAAGGCCACTTGAGTAGAATACTCCAAACAAAAGCACCATTTGGAATAAATGTAGATTCAGGAATATCAAAAAAGAACAAAATTATCCAATTTTAGCTCATATACAATAGACGTAATGTTGAATTAGCGAAAACCACGAAAGATGAAGATTCACAGTTGCAATCTAAATTAAAGGAACCGATCAAAGTACGACCAGTAATAGCTTACAGTAGAAATCCAAACGTGAAAGATTTGCTAATAAGATCAAAGTTAAACTTCATAGTTCCTGATAACAAGGTTTCATCCCTCCATACCTAGTCTTAAATAAATTGAATCCAAATCAAAATCAATGGTGGGGCAACTTGAAATCATATCCGTAGGACACCGTTTAAATTTGTATCTACAAAAGTGCGTGAGTGAGTGAATGAGTGCGTGCGTACGCGCGTACGAGTGTGCATGAGAATGTGTGCATGCTTGCTTGCTCGCACACGTACATGCGTGTGTGCGTATGTATGCAATCATTCGTAAGTGCATTGGTGCGTGGGTACGTGCGTGCGTGCCTGCGTGCGTGGATGTATTAGTGCGTCTGCTCGTGCATGCGTTCGTGCATGCATTATTGTGTGCATTATTGCATGTTGTACTGCATGCATTCTTGTATGTATTCGTGCATGTATTATTCCATGCATGTATTATTGCGTGCATGTATTATTGCGTGCATGTATTACTGCATGCATTCGTGTATTCATTCAGGCATACGTGCGCACGCATGCGTGTGTGTGTATTCGTGCGCGCATTTAGGATCAATCCCAGCCTTCACCTTGAAGCGACCTACTGTTTAGTAGACTTTACTCCCACTAATCTCAAGGAGGGTGGGGGGGGGGGGCTACTCTAAGTAAATCTAAACTTGGTCTTGTTATGATAAATTTAGGTATTGAAATTTTAAATTAAATTCCTGTGCCAATGCGGTTTTTTCAGTCTAAACACAAACAAACAGACAGCCGGACGGCACCAACCACAATAAACCAGTCTTTGGCGCCGTGAGCAATAACAGGATTGCTGACAAGCAGACGGCACAAACCGCAATGTTCCAGTCTTTGGCGTCGTGAGCAATAACAGGATTGCTTATTAAAAGTGTTCGTAGTCAAGGTAACGCATGCCATTTTAAAAGCGCTAATAGTGCTGTTTAATCAATAACGCCTTTAATTTGTCCAGATTTGAAAATAAAGAAATTTTTTCTTCAGTGAATGGTAATTCTTGCTGGCCAAACGAAGATTGTTTTGTAGATTTATCATTGGAACTTAGGGAAATACTTTTTAAGAGGTGTTTTGGCTGGTTTGGCGATTAAAGGGGTAATCGTCAGGGAAAAAACCCCCGTGTTTTGTGAGTGTCCGTTTGCAGGTCAAGAGAATACAATTTTTGAAAATTTACCAATGGAATATCTGGCTCGGTTAATGAGTATTCCACGAGACCACGGCAGATTGCCTTTTTGGCTGGCTTGACGTTTAAAAGGTTAAGTTGACACAAGAAGTTTTAACCATGCATATGTTGATTTAATCGGAACCACCACAATGCGTGTGTGGCGACTGATTAGAGAGTATACCTCTGAATGAGGTGGTAGTACTGCTCTGCTTTATCGTGACTAACGTTAGTCATTATGATGCTGACATACTGATACAAATCTAAGGCCCTGCAGCGAAAGAAACATACATTAATCTAATAAAAATGTCATTGAAAAAATTAAATAGAGTAACTCTCAGCGTCAATATATATATATAGCGCATCCTTCTATTATATTGGTCTACCGCGTCCTCGCTCTCCACTATATCTATACATGTCTGTCTATAATATCTCTCTCTCTCTCTCGCTCTCTCTCTCTCTCTCTCTCTCTCTCTCTCTCTCTCTCTCTCTCTCTCTCTCTCTCTTTCTCTCTCTCCCTCGCCCTCTCTCCCTCGCTCACTCCCTCCATATTCCCTCCCTCCCTCCCTCCCTCGCTCTCCACTATATCTATACATGTCTGTCTATAATCTCTCTCTCTCTCACTCTCCCCTCCCTCCCTCTCTCTCTTCTCTCGCTCTCGCTCTCTCTTTCTCTCTCTCTCTCTCTCTCTCTCTCTCTCTCTCTCTCGCTCCCCCTCTCTCGCTCTCTCTTTCTCTCTCTCTTCACCCTCTCTCTCTCTCTCTCTCTCTCTCTCTCTTTCTCTCTCTCTCTCTCTCTCTCTCTCTCTCTCTCTCTCTCGCTCTCTCTCTCTCTCTCAACACTAACACATCTCCTCTTATTACACAGATAGATATTCCATCCATATCCAGAGGGACTTCTTGTAGTAGTGCCAACATGTTTGCATGTCTGTCCCCATCGCTGATTTCTCCTGCTGAATGTTCACCTACCACAAATGAATAGGCTACCATGCTTACTGGCATCACATCGCCAATAGATGCCCCAACTTTAACACCACAACAGCCAGGGAGGAATAAGATGAAAGCATGGGGCGGAATTTTCTCAAAAAACTCTATACCACCACCCGACACTGACCCATCACACGACCGAAATTCTCATCCATCTCTCCACCAGAATGCAAAAATATAGCATAGCTAACTAATAATGTTCATTCTAACCAGCCTAGTAAATATAGTTCTGGCTGAATTAAAACAGGTAACACAACGTTATAAAGTTCCCCCACCCCCAATTTAACTTAAGTCGGATCAATCTGGTCCCTCATCCAGAGATAAATGTAGCCTGTTGCCATGAGGCTCAACTAAGTCATGGTAGATTCATTGTATGATGATATAAAGGCTGTCACCAGACTCGGAAAGTTATAGTTAACATAGGAATTAATGATAATGATCTGAAACCATGCAATGCTATTGGCGATTTCCAACTTTGTTCGCGTGAGCTCCATGTTATATTTCCAAATTGACAAATATATTTTGCCTGGCTAGATTAATCAAAGAACTAACTCTGGAACAAATAAACACTATCGAGGTGCTACTCAGCTATGCAAGCATCTAGGCCTAACATAAAGACAATACAAGCTATTCCTGCATCCCAGCTTGAAGTATGTCATGACAAAATCCACTGGACACTGGGAATGATTATTAAAATCTACACTCATTGGCTAGATTCTATAGGTTTATACTAAATTTGTGTTACGGTCATAACCACCCAGCCACTGGTATGAGTACTAATATTGCCAATCTCACTGACTTGCTGTTAAGTGAAATGGAAAACTCACTTTTATAACATGGTCTTAGTTTTGTTCCATCACCGAAACCTAAATATGGGAGACGCACTGTTGGACAATGGATGCATGGAAATTAATGATTTCGACTGACAAATCAAATCAGCGGATTTCCTTAAAGATTCAACCAATGAATCGCCACCTTTTTATTGAATAGTCAGGGTACGAAACAGATACATCAGCCGCCGATACAGTAATTAAAGATACGTTTAAGTCTACCTTAGAATGCGAAGAATCAATAACCACTAAAAACAAGCCGCAAAGATTTGCTATCCAATGAGTGCAGAGCCTTGAAAGAACTACGCGATAACCCTGGGTTCTACCGGTTTGATACTATTTCAAGCTCTGAGACCTAGAATCTATACCGCTCACTATCTACGAAAAGTGAAGTCCGATGCATTGCGTAATATAAACTTAGGTCAATATAATAAAGTACATATGTCAACCATCAAAATAGGTATAATCGCCAGGCACCTGCATGGAAATTGTGAATCTCAAAAACGCGGATAGGTACCATGTACGTCAGAAAAATTAAATCCGAATCAAGACAACTACACTAGCTAGCAAACCAAAGACAAGTTTAGATTTCAGTCAAGCCATACTTGTGATTCTGAAAATGACATCTATCTACTAGGATACAAATTATGTCAAAAACCATATGCGATCCAAGCAAATGGCGGCGCTCGAGTGTGTGCAGCTATACACATTTCGGAAAATGAATATACCTGTGTAGCTACAGATTAGACTTATGGTTTGTTGGAAAATATACTCAAGTTATCAAATCAGTACGCACCTTTAAAGCATAGTAAATAAAAGTTGCTAGTTTCTTCAGGACTGTAGAATTCTGATGTTGGAATAATTCAGTGAATTTAAAAACACTAGGTCTCATATAATAATAGGGATTAATAAGAGATTTACGTAGGGCGTTATATTGTGGGCATATGAAGATAAAGTGGTACTCGTCTTCTATATCATCTTTACAAAATGGGCAAATTCTCTCTGACAGTGGCGTTGGGTCAGGATTGTGCCATCTGCATGTTTCAACGTGCAATCGATGGCTTGCTGTCCGGATTTTCGTTAAAGCCTCTCGATGTTTAATTATTTTTACATTGTCCTGATAATGTTTATAGCTTATTTCATTACAAAAATACTTGTATAACCTGCTTTTGCTGCTGTTTGCGAGTATTCCTGACCATTGGTGGAAATAGTTATCATACATGCGTTGCTTATAATACAATATGAACATATTCTTGTCTACGTTTTAGCTTGAGCTGTCCACACGTCATTAAAGCCTCGTCTACATAGCATGTCCCTGAGGTTACTCACCCAGTTAGGCCGGGCGTTGACAGTACAATCAGTATATAAAACATTATAAACACATCTTATTAACCTATGTGGCTGTGCTTCTATTACTTTAAACCAATACAATAATATTCTAATTTCTCTATTAAAACATAACGGAAGACTACCCAATTCACCATAGACACCACAATTCACCATAGACAACACAATTCACCATAGACAACACAATTCACCATAGACAACACAATTCACCATAGACAACACAATTCACCATAGACACCACAATTCACCATAGACACCACAATTCACCATAGACAACACAATTCACCATAGACAACACAATTCACCATAGACACCACAATTCACCATAGACAACACAATTCACCATAGACAACACAATTCACCATAGACAACACAATTCACCATAGACAACACAATTCACCATAGACACCACAATTCACCATAGACACCACAATTCACCATAGACAACACAATTCAGCATAGACAACACAATTCACCATAGACAACACAATTCACCATAGACAACACAATTCACCATAGACAACACAATTCACCATAGACAACACAATTCACCATAGACAACCCAATTCACCATAGACACCACCATTCACCATAGACAACACAATTCACCATAGACAACACAATTCACCATAGACAACACAATTCACCATAGACAACACAATTCACCATAGACAACACAATTCACCATAGACAACACAATTCACCATAGACAACACAATTCACCATAGACAACACAACTCACCATAGACAACACAATTCACCATAGACAACACAATTCACCATAGACAACACAATTCACCATAGACAACACAATTCACCATAGACAACACAATTCACCATAGACAACACAATTCACCATAGACACCACAATTCACCATAGACACCACAATTCACCATAGACAACACAATTCAGCATAGACAACACAATTCACCATAGACAACACAATTCACCATAGACAACACAATTCACCATAGACAACACAATTCACCATAGACAACACAATTCACCATAGACAACCCAATTCACCATAGACACCACCATTCACCATAGACAACACAATTCACCATAGACAACACAATTCACCATAGACAACACAATTCACCATAGACAACACAATTCACCATAGACAACACAATTCACCATAGACAACACAATTCACCATAGACAACACAATTCACCATAGACAACACAACTCACCATAGACAACACAATTCACCATAGACAACACAATTCACCATAGACAACACAATTCACCATAGACAACACAATTCACCATAGACAACACAATTCACCATAGACAACACACTTGGATGTGCTTTGTTTTACCTTCAATACTTGCTTGCGAAAACGTAAGTGACATTTTTCTACATCCATTGCTGGATGAAACCCCCAAACCTCGCTGCTGTAACAAAGAATCGGTAGAATTAATTTATCGAATAAAATACACAAGTGATTGAGTGTTAATCTTGCAAATCTGCAACAATATTTCTTTAGGGCAAAACTGGCTTTCTGAGCTCGCTCAGCGAGACATTTCTGTGCCGGAAGAAATGAGCCCGAAGTCGCAAAAGTGATACCTAAATATTTGAACTCTTTAACGACTTCCAGCTCATGTGTCCCGTACTGAAACATTTCTCTTTGATTTAGGCGTCCACCACGTCTGAAAACAACGGCCGTTTTCTTCTCTGCATTTACCGTTAAACGCCATCTATTGCAGTAGTGATATAAAATATTTAATGCATTTTGTATTCCCTGGGTTGACTCCGACATTAAAACAATATCATCTGCATATAATATTAAAAACAGCTTTAACAGAGTCAAATCAATACCATCTACCCCTTCCCTGATTAGTTCCCCTTCTAAATCATTCACATACATGGCAAATAAAAACGGTGACAAGCTTTCGCCTTGACAAGCTTTCGCCTTTTGCGTACGCGGGTTTTAAGCTGCTATACATTGACATCATTATATTAATTATGTTTCACCATACCCCTAATTTTAATAGCTTATACCACAAACAATCACGTACTACATAATCTAAAGCATTACTAAAATCTACGAAAATACAATACAATTTTTTACCCTTGCCTAAAATATGTGAGATAAGCCCACTTAAGACAAAGATGTGATCTATGGTGCTATACCCCGCCCTAAACCCGGCTTGCGCCTCAACATAAATTGTATTAATTTCTGCCCAATTGTTCAATCTATTATTCAAAACTTTGGTGAACAATTTTCCTAGTGTATTTAATAAAGTGATACCCTATGATTATTCACGTCATTAACCCCACCTTTCGCTCATAGTAAAAAGTAAGGCCTGGACATGTTCGGACATAATATTAGTTCTACATTCAGGACATTGCTCTGTGTTCCAAACATATTTCTGAATTGTGATTTTGTTTACGTCTGCAAATACGATTTGGTACTGAAACACTACAATTTAGAGTACATTGTATTACGCTGTGATCTGATAACTCGTTCGGAAAATTAATCATAAAACTATTGACAACATCGAGGTTGTTGGCAGAGCAGAGGACATAGTCTACCACACTAATTCATCTGGGTATTATACATGTTATCTCCCCAACCCCTCTATCATTTCCAAATCTACCATTCAAAATCCGAAGTCCCGATTCCTTACAAAATTCTAATAGCCTATGCCCATTTCAATTCGCATTTACAAGATCTTTTGAGAATCGAGGCAGTGGAGAGTCTTCATAAGAATCATTATTTACAGGAACATGCTCGGAATTATCATTTAAAATACAATCAGGCAAAATGTTTGTTCTGGCGTTAAAATCGCCACCAATTAAAAAATTACAATTACGATTGCTATGTTTCGTTTTTGTAAGAAAAGACGTAAGGCTGTCAAAAACTTCAATCACTTCTCTTCACCTGTTCTGGGAGAACCATGTGGCAGAACATAACAGAGACAGACATATAAATCGCCATTTAGGTCAACATAATCTTTGTCCAAATGTATCCACATTATATCATCTCCTTCTGTACTCTGTAATGAAATACCACGTGACAGGCTTGTTCTGATGTAAATAAGCACCCCACAAAAGTCGGCGAACAAGCTTTAGCCCTCTTGTGTCAACTTAACCCTATAATGGTCAGGCCGGCCAAAGGGACCACTAAAATTGTCTCTATGAATTTCCGTTTGCAGAGAAAGAGAAGATCAGTTTTGTAAATTTACCACGGCAGTGAGTCGCTCATTAGCCTAGCCAATCATTTCAGTGGTAATGTTTAAAAATAGTTTTCTCTTGACATGCAAATGGACCCTGCGTTAGGATTTTCATTTTCGTTTTAATGTTAAAGCCGACCTAAACATTATCTAGTGGTCTTGAGAAATATCCATTTGAATTACATCAAAATGCTCTTTTTGTAAATTCCAGTGAAGATTTTACAAAATATTCTTCCCTTGATCTGCAAATAGACCTTAACGGAGCACAAAAAATTAATATTTAGTATTTTTTTAAATCAAAATTAGTATCAATTTGGGCGCTTAGAGACGCTGTTGACACAATGCTCTTGTGGGTGGGGAGGTCCAGTTAATAAATAGTTATTTTAATTTCCAAAACCCATCATAATACACCCTCTACATTTCATAATAGGCTAAATAGATACCAAATTAATGCTACATTTTTGCAGAAGAATGCTAAATACGCCACAGTACTGGGATATATTCAGACAGATAGCTGCGATTGGCATAGAGAACGCTAAGGGGCTACTCAAACGCGTGTTCTTGTAGATAGCGTGTCACAGAATATATCTCAGTGGCTACAGCATTTTGCTTTGTGTGGATCAGTTAACGGTGTGTCATTAACATGGATGGTCCTAGCCCATACTGGTAAGCAGTTTTCACGAAAATCGAAATCTTTGCTCAATGAGTGCCCATTTTCAGGCTCAGATAAGGCTTTATTTGAAAATTTACCACTGAAATAACTGGATAAGATTTGAAACCTCTTTAAATGCGCATCTCCAAAGCCCCTCGGATGTCAGATTTTGTCATTAAAAGTCTAATATTGAAATGGTGTTGTGTATGGACAAAGGAGATCTCTGGATGAGACATCGGGTAATAATATAATATCGCTTCTTTCCTTGTATTGGAAAACTGTTAGCCTACTGCTGCTACTACTACCGCTACTACTACTACTACTGCTTCGATTACTACTACTACTACTACTACTACTACTACTACTACTACTACTACTACTACTACTACTACTACTACAACTACTACTACTACTACTACTACTACTACTACTACTACTACTACTACTAAGCTGGGCCCGTGTTCCCGAAGCTCTCGTTAGGATAGGGATATCGTTACACCACACTAAAGTAATGGGTGTAACAATATCGCTAGCTAATGATAGCTTCGGGAACATGGGCCCTGGTCCGGTGAAAGAGGATTCTTGTCCTCTGGATGGCGGGCCAGTGGGTAGAGCACTCGGCTCCCAAACGCTAGGCGGAAGGTGCCGGAGAATTGCCAGATTCGAGCCCCACTCGGGTCGAAAATTGAAAAAAAAGGTAAAATTACATTCCAGATGATAAGCTACATCCTAGTGCCAGTGCATCGACAAAGACAGGGTTCATAGAACTAATGCTTGATAATAATAAAAACTACTCGTACTACTACTACTACTACTACTACTACTACTACTACTACTACTACTACTACTACTACTACTACTACTACAGCTATTACTACTACTACTACTACTACTACTACTACTACTACTACTACTACTACTACTACTACTACTGCTACTACTACTACTACTACTACTACTACTACTCCTACTACTACTGCTATTACTACTACCACTACTACTACTACCACTACTACTTTTTTTCTCCTTTTTTTTTTGAAAATCCGACGCTGACGCAGTCGGATACACTTCCCGGAGGAACTCCTTTAAAAAGGCTTGCAAACCCCCATAAACAATCGGTTGAAATAGCAGGCTTTATTAATGGAATAACAATACAAACCTAACATGTCAAAACAGTGCAAGCTAAAATACTCTATTATCATATACCACAACCGTGGCATAACTACATGGAAAACATAATTAATAAAGAGCTGATAACATAACATAATTCAACAAAGACAATGCTATTTGAACCCATCTCTAGTTCAAAACATAGATTAATGCTGCTTCTCAGTGTGATTAAGTCCAAATTCCCAAAGACTGCGATTTACTTCGCAAAACTTAACTATTCAAGTCGGTTGACAGCTCAGCAGAAGTTGGCGATTCAGTCCCTCAATTCGACGGCTGAATCATCAAAATCTGTGACTGTCATTGCTGCACTCAGACTCTCCGAATTTAATGTTGTTAAGGATAACATTCATTGGACTGAGAAGACAGCTAACTCTATGTATTCTGCCTGGCTTAAATTCCAAGGGCCAAGGTAACATCCGCCCGGAAACAGGACTGGGCAGTAATATTGTCAATCTAACTGGCTCCCCATTAGGTGAAGCAGAGCAGTCACTGCTCAATTTTGGTCTTACATTTGTCCCAACACCAAAACCTAAAACAGGTTTGGATGCTCTTTTAGATAATGGCTGTATGGAAACATCTGAATTTAGTCACCGTATTAAGTTAGCAGACTTCTTTCGTAACTCTAATAGTAACATTCCACCATTCATTGAAAAAACTGGCTGGGCACCAAACGTAAAAATCCTGGACCCAGCGATCGGTGAAAGCATAGAACTCTTTTCAGAACGTGTTAAAAATTCTGCATTCCCTAATGATCAACCAAATTTACCCTATGAGGAACGCCAGGCCTTAATTGAATTGTCTAAAAACAGCGAAATTGTCATCAAACCTGCAGATAAAGGGTCGGCGACTGTAATAATGCTTAAAGATAACTATAAACGTGAAGCATAACGACAACTTAGTAACCCAAAGCATTACCAGAAACCGAGACAGTCGTTCCAGTGGCATATTCTCGGGAATGGCCTTGTCTGTGCCTGCAAATGTACATTAAATAAGTAAGCGAATATTTGGATTCTACTGAACAAATTGAACCAGTAAAGGGTTAACATTAATGCCATATGGCTTTCCTCAAACAAAATGACAAATCTCAGGCAGTAAGATAAACCAAAATATCTTAAATTTTTGAATTTTTTCAATTATTGACGATTCTGAGCCAGTGCGTTGACAAAATTGACTACTACTACTGCTGCTACTGCTACTGCTACTGCTACTACTACTACTACTACTGCTACTGCTACTGCTATTACTGCTGCTGCTGCTACTATCTCTAATAATAACTTCAATTAGCATAGAAACAAGCTACAGGACGAGCAGGGGAATGAGCACCCTTTCCCTCCCTCGCCTTCCCTTGCCCACGGATGCTTCCCCATGAGCTAACATCCTGTAAACACATCATCATAATCAAACTCAACCACAATCTAAATGTTTATTTTGGTATCTATAATTACAGACATCCATATACTAATCTGCCTGTGTTATTGAACTTGAATGTGTTCTATGATATCGTATAAGGAAGTGTTATAAAGTTACCAAGAACCGTTAGTTGTGATAAGCGTAACCCTGGGCCAAAGGAAAACTGCTCATTTCTCTGTCATTGCTATCAAACATCTCAATGCTGTCAAACCTGTCAATGCTATTAAACCTGTCAATTTTGTCAAACCTGTCAATGTTGCCAAACCTGTCAATGCTGTCAACCCTGTCAATGCTATCAAACCCGTCAATTTTGTCAAACCTGTCAATGTTGCCAAACCTGTCAATGCTGTCAAAACTGTCAATGCTATCAAACCTGTCAATGCTATCAAACCTGTCAATGCTGTCAAACCGCACAATGCTATCAAACCTATCAATGCTATGAAACCTGTCAATGTTGTCAAATGTGTCAATGTTGTCAAACCTGCCAATGCTATCAAACCTGTCAATGTTGTCAAACCTGTCAATGTTGTCAAACCTGTCAGTGCTATCAAACCTGTCAATGTTGTCAAACCTGTCAATGCTATCAAACCTGCCAATGTTGTCAAACCTGTCAATGCTATCAAACCTGTCAATGTTGTCAAACCTGTCAATGCTATCAAACCTGTCAATGTTTTCAAACCTGTCAATGCTGTCAAACCTGTCAATGTTGTCAAATGTGTCAATGTTGTCAAACCTGTCAATGCTATCAAACCTGTCAATGTTGTCAAACCTCTCAATGTTGTCAAACCTGTCAATGCTGTCAAACCTGTCAATGCTATCAAACCTGTCAATGTTGTCAAACCTATCAATGCTGTCAAACCTCTCAATGTTGTCAAACCTGTCAATGCTATCAAACCTGTCAATGCAATCAAACTTGTCAATGCAATCAAACCTGTCAGTGCTATCAAACCTGTCAATGCTATCAAACCTGTCAATGCTATCAAACCTGTCAATGCGATCAAACCCGTCAATGCTGCCAAACCTGTCAATGCTGTCAAACCTTTCAATGCTGTCAAACCTTTCAATTTTGTCAAACCTGTCAATGCTATCAAACCTGTCAATACAATCAAACCTGTCAATGATATCAAACCTGCCAATGTTGTCACACCTGTCAATGCTGTCAAACCTGTCAATGTTGTCAAACCTGTCAATGCTATCAAACCTGTCAATGCAATCAAACCTGTCAATGCTGCCAAACCTGTCAATAGACGTATGCCAACAAATATATAGCAAAATGCATTTCTAGAAGGATATTCAAGAATAGTATATTTGATTAATACATTGTATTGCAACGTTTTCTATATTCACTTCGATATTATTCACTTGCACACCCGCTCAAAAATTTTATAATCGCCATGGTATGCGCCTGGGCACAAGGCAATTGTGGGTAATTAATTATCTTGAACAAGCAAAATTACCGCTTAAACAAATACAATCTGTTTTAGTTGTCCGATTTTTGTAGCAAGATACAGGTCATCTCATTTATGAGCACAGATTTCTATCTTGGAAAAAATCCGAATTTCTAGGCTGTACGATTCATCCCGACCAATCAGAATGCCACATATCAATAATGAAACACAGCTGAATTTTAATTTGTCATTGGAATTTCAATAGTTGACGTGATGCATTCTAACTGGTCGAGGGAACTAATTACCTACAATGCCTATGTGTTCATGCACATAACTAAACATAGTCGTAAATACATTTACATGCGGCACGAAGTGTAGAACGTAATATGTGTCCTGGCGTGCTGTGAATTGCATATCAATGCTAGAAAGTGGCGCGGGTTGCGCTGGTTAGAGCGATGTATTTCCATTCTAGCCAGTGCCTTGCAGCAGAGCAGTACTTTTTCTTTTTCAAACTATTACATTATCAGCCTTTGACTAATTTCTTTACCATACCACTTAGCATACAATTAGAAATGAATAACATTAAGAATGTAGTTCCGGGTAACCCGTCGAACCATAGAAAATATTCATCAAAATGCAGTTAGCGATTGCGAGACATAAAACAGTGGAACGTGACCATACTATCAGATTGATCATGATTTACAGCTATATGCTTTGTGATGGAATATCAAGTTCATAAATTAGTTGCTGACATTGTGAATACTAAAACGTTAGATTAGATCTGGCGAAGGAAAGTCAAGTGCGGTAGACTGTACAAAATCATAAACAGATGTTTTACCAGTCGCAGGACAGGTCGCAGTATCCAGGTTTTACTGCCGATAATCGGAGAGAGACGGAATTGATGACAACTATAGCGTCTGTTGAGATCATGTTGTCCGCTTTGCTTGATACAAATTGGCATTTGGGCGATCGAGCGGTAACGCTACTGACAAAGATCGGTACTATCATAACTGTATACAGATTAATCACGATATGTTTTTTGTATTAAGCACATGACAATTTAATAAAAAAACAAATAAAATTTGTCTCGAAAATCATTGATGAAAATAAGTTGAGCTGAATTGTATCATTTCGTATCGGCCTAAAGTATTGCGTCGCTGTGAGTGAAAATCATGTCATTATAGACATATAAAAAGCACTGGTATGAAATGCTTTGAAAGTCACACCTCCATAAGGCGTATGTAGGTTTGCCCTCAGACATTTGTAATGGCGAAATACACAATTCTGTTTAATTTCCAAGTGCAATTATATTCGAGTCAAAATTTCCCGCAAAAAGTGTTAATCAGCCAACAGCGTCATTGAAACATACCGGAATTTAATTTTAAAAAGCTAAATTTAGATTAAACAGAAGCAAGCCGGTATTCTTGTTTTTATATTTCGTAGCCGAAGACTATAAATGGTTAATTATTTAGTCATTTTCTATTTATAATCACCGACGACAGGCATTTACATTTAGCTCTAATCACAGTGGTAGGGGCAGAGGGTGCGTGTGCACTGAGGTATCAGACGATCAAGAAATTGATCGAAATATAACTCCTCCAAAACTGTTAGATGGAATTCAAATAAATTTGGTATGTGAGCTACGCATATGATTGCAGAGTGCAAGATGATACGTTCGTAAGGAGGTCAAAGGTTTAAAACAATAGATGTGGGTATGTGTGATAGGTGTATAAGAGAGGCGGTAAAAACCCACCTATCCTGATGAACAGCATTCTTTTTCTCTCAAGTGGAAGCTCCAATTGCAATTAACCTACGCCAGTCTCCCTGGCGGAGAGGTGAAGTGATAAAGATGGAATGAAGAAGGGAGGGATGAGTTAAGGGGTGTGAAAGGCCTGGGGGAGGGATGGAGAGAAAGAGAGAGAGAGAGAGAGAGAGGGAGGGAGGGAGGGAGGGAGGGAGGGGGGAGGGAGGGAGGGAGGCAGGAAGGGAGAGAGAGAGAGAGAGAGAGAGAGAGAGAGACTGGGAGCGGTGGGGGTGGGGGTAGAGGGTGTTGTGGTCGGTATAAAGTTGGATCAATTTTTACCAGGATTTAAACAATATACTGTCTGTCTTAATTGTAAGTAGTAATTGTATTGACATTTTCTAAAGTTCGAAAGCCTTTAGTCATAAGACATAAGAACTAAGTCCAATCATTCTATGTTTATTTTACATGTCCTACATGTAGATCCACGCTATGAGTCTCGTGGACATAACCGACGGGGAACACTGTTTGTTGCACATACATGCGTACCTTCAAATCTCCCCTGTTACCTCCTTGTAAAACTTAAGTAAAACAAATACATGAAAACTATATGATATGAACCTATCAAGAATATTGTCACTAAATGCGAGAGGTCGCTTAATACAAATAGTTTGCCGTGGAAAGTGTTTTTTTACCAGAAGATGCGCATCACCAGTCTTATCGTACCATCAATTCATATGTAACTTTTGCATACTGTATATAATATCACTATATCATAACAATAGTGAATGCGATCGACTTAACACAATAGACGCTTGTGCACTGGAGATTATATCAAAAATATTCGAGAGCGTCGGATCGATTAACAGACATGAGACATAGCTGAGAAAGGGCAGGATAGTACACATACGTGTTTAGTCGTATTACTATGGGACCTCACAATGAATAGCGTAGATCTATAATATTGATAGCATTGTATTTTGTAATTAGTATATCGTTAAGATGTTCAAGAAAGTATTATACATATGCCAACGACATTGTATCATTAAGTATCTTACTATGACTAGACTCACTCCACGGTCCAATTCATAAATCATTCTAGTATGGTACATGGTTATAGCCACATGGACACACCAACACATATGGACGGGCATAGAGACACACGCACCCACGGACGCATCGGCATCAAGGACGCGCACACACGAACGCATGCATACGCTTGGCAATAGACACGCCCAGACACGCACACGCGACGACAAAACTCCGGAATACGCTGAATGACGGACACGCCCAGTAACATGTGACAACATAGAACTTACAGCAATAAATGGGCAAATATATGCATAGACTATTAATCGACACGCCCTACATGGAACAATCAGTTATTAGTCGGAATGGACACGTGCAGAGTATAACTCTTGCAATTCAATGTAACCATGTTATAATATGCTGCTTTACGATTGTATTATATACGTAATTAGTATTATTCAATTTAGTTAATTATACTCATAGGACACATTCACACGCATACATGCCCGCCATGACTTAATGCACACACATTTGTTGACATAACGACAACATCATATTTAAGAGTGGACGAATGTTGACGACAGGGAGGTAGAGTTAATGTTAGACAGTGAGAGTTACGGTTACGAACTCGGACGGACGTCCACAGAGGTCTCTGACCGCTAGTGACAGGTAGTGAGTAGTGAGATTGACAGCTATATAGTTAGCTGACTGGTCAGTTACAGAGACGTACTTAAGGTTAACTTTGTTATATTTTATTATAATACTTCTCTCTTAGGAATCGATTGTGGTTAAGTAGAATAGGTTTAGTATAGGTAAGTGACACGTGACTAGAATTTGGAATTATATGTGTAAACTATAGGACTAAGAAAGTTCAGTAAACGAGTCATCATTAATAGAATACAGCATTGTGTCATCCATTTCACCCATCTCCGCTAGAAGGAAGATCCCGGTCGGTACGCGGGTTGAGACGGTGGCGAGCTAAATCCCCATAAGAACCACCGAACGGGACCACCTGTCTTATTCGCCGGTACCATACTAGTAAGACCCCCCTCCCCCACTTTGCTACGTGGGACACCTGGGCAATCTCCTTCACTCCTGGCCTCTTTCCACACAGGCGTATAATAGGTACCAATGTAAGAACGGGTGGTGTTAGCCGTTATTGTGTAATGGACTTGAATGCTACCTATGAATTAGTCACCAGCTATAGCCCAACCAAGCCAATACCGTCTTCATACCTGAAAACGTTAATAAATAGGATGCTGTCTGGTCGTCGTTGTTGTGGTGATAGTGGTGGTGGTGGTGGTGGCGGCGGCTGGGGCTGTGGCATTGGTGCTGATGCTGGTGGTTTTAGCGGGGACGGTGGTAGTGATGGCGAGTACTGTGACTTGCCCTAGCCAGGGCCGTTAGCTCTCACAGGTTCGTCGTGATCCTCTGTGTATTCAGTCCGGTTTAGGTCGATTTGTAGCATATTTAGCAATGTAGCGAGTGGAATCATTTGCGAACAATATAGGTGTTTGTCCCGAGTACTGGGAATCCTTAAGCTATCTATGTATGAGTGGCTGCTGATATTCGCAGAACATTGTCAAACATAAACTATCTTTGTTGTAGAAAACAGAGACCATATTTGTGGTTAACATAGATCTATATAATCTGCGAACCAAACATGCCATTGGAGCAATATAGATATTGGTGTTTTAACGGTCAGAGTTGCATAGAACGCGTTTGTATGGGTCGTTTAGAGATGTGTACAATGAGAGTGGACATTAGGTACACACTGGGACGGTAGTCTTCCAGAGATGTTTGAGGATGAACTTCAATCAAAAGACCAAGGGAACCAGGCTATTTCAGTACAGCTTGCACTCTGTTGCCCTCTGATTTTATTTCCCAGCTGGCCATTCCAGAGGACGATTAGTTACACGATTCAAATACCACAGTCATGCTGGATTATTTCTGTTCACACGTCTCATTCAAGCCATATTTAGGCGGGTTGTGTTCCATACTACTACGATTAGGCGCCGCAGTTTTTACGCTGATGTTCTACAAGGTTATTCTTCTGGCTGGATGGATAGAGGCAACGAGTAGGAAGGTGATTGCTCATGTTTTCAAAGACAGAGAGGTAGTCCACTATCAAGGCGCGGATCAGATTCGTCGGGTAAATAGTCCACAGCGCTGTTTGTCCGACATTTGTCAGCAACTTAACTAAGGACAGTCAGACATGTATGAATAGTGTAGAAGCATCCCACAACTGCAATCAGTCCTTCTTAGCTTTGACCACTGTCTCCGAAATATTTTTTTTTGCTTCCTCAGGCCCATTCTTGATCTGAATCCACCAAGTCTTGCTTTCTCGAGGTCACTTCGCAGCGCGCTTAACATATTCTTCTGGCATCCTTAGCACATGGCCATACATGGGCTATATTTGCGGGCCGATTTTTATGGACAGCGGCGATGTATTACACATCTTGTGCAATGCATCGTTGGAAATAATGCTATCTGACCATCAGTGTCCAGTGATGGTGCAGATGTGTCTACGGTGGCAGGCTTCGGGTTTCTCTAGAGCTATTCCTGCAGCTGCCGGACTATTACTGTTATACAACATCAATGATACACAGGTTGAGTTGTATAAATGTATTTTTATAAAGGGATCTTTGATCTACGAATCCATGGTTTCCAGAGGGACTGGACAGCTATGCCCCCCATTAGGCAGCGTGCAGCAATATCAGTAGTACCTCCCTTCACCCTTCCTCCAGGTTGCACCGTCACGAAGGGGATCGTAATTTTCTCTAGTTTCATGCTTTCACGATAGGTACATGTCGTTGTTTTAGATTCTTTCATAAAGAGGTTCTCAATTTTTATTTTGCTCGCATCTATTGGCAACAGTTCCTCCTCGGCCATGAATTCCACATCGTCGGCATCTATCATCTATAGCTGCACATCCAGTATGGGGATTTGTCAGTGGGGGTGTTGGTCGCACATATTTCAATTCAGCAGTAAGGTAAGAGGTGAAAAACATTGGGGAGAGACCATCTACCGGTGGCTCAGCAATGTGTCTGCAAAAATAGTGGTCTCCCTAATCGCAGCCCATCTTCATTGCAACTGGCCTAGCGTAGTACTAGGATATTTGACTGTGTAACTTTGGTGAAGGCTCGTGAAATATCACTTCCCTTTTCATGACATATGGAATTAAATTCCTCTCATGTCCTCCTTGGCAATACGCATCAGATCTTAGTGACCTCAACCTTTGACTATGCGATGCCACTGTTATAAAACTGTTTCCAAACAGCATAACCGACGATTTATCCACGTTTAATTCTAATAGGGTCAATCAATCCTGAAATATAAGCTGAGAACATTGGTTGAACGCAGCAAATTTGACTTGAAAAGAGAGGTTTGTACCACGGTCATGATGACCTTGAGTTTTGACGTTGTGGCATCCATGTGACCATACGGATTCTTAATCGCATACAAACACCTAGGCCGTGTTCTCACTAGAGACTTAACTGGCGTAAAGCTATACTGAGGTATGACGTTATTCCCGATTAACTCTCCTGTGAGAACACGACCGTATATCCAAATTCAGTTCCTATAGTCTTAGGTCGTGTTCTCGTACAGCCACTATTTCGGTAAATAGCAGGTATATTGGCTAACGTTCTCAATGAACTGGCTATTGTACCAGAATAAATACTCATTTATTTCGAAATTTAATCCCACAAAATCGGTGGTTTATCTTCCGATATATCGTTATTACTTCCCATTGTTAACGCAACCTATTCGGTAAAAACTTGCCAGGTAGTGTTATAGTCTACCAGCCAAATCTGAAAAGAGGCCTAATTAAGGAGTTAGCACACGTCGTCTGGTAGAAAAATGCCAATGATACCAGCTATTGGGGTGGTCTATGTGGGTTATCACCAGGGAGGATGTAGGGTCTGAAAGTTGTGCAAAAATGTTTTACAGGCCCGTTTCCATGGTAACCAAGAGAAATTATCACAAATATATAAGTTTGTTCTAACATGAATAACTTTCTTCACATGACAGCTAGAAACATGCTTCTGATGTTGAATAAAAGCTATAATTCCCCTCTAATCGGTTCTCTCAGTTACTCATTTGTGGGATCACTTATTCTACAATTATGACACTACAAACCTGGAAAATATACTTTTTCTAGGAATTCGAACATTTTCCATTTTTCCTGTGTACTAGCACCTCAATATTATGTATTTTAGTAGCAATGCTATCTAGCATATTGAACATGTACGTAGTACGTGATATAGGCTCTGTAAAATAGTGATTAACCCTTAATTTCTATGATAACCCTTATCGCGATTTTGAAAAATAGCGAATGGTTCCTGCTTCAGCAGCTGAGTTCAACACTGTGTATACCATGATGAAGTATCTGCAGTCTGCATTTCGCTCAGAATTGGACATACACAGTGTATGATGAAGTTATATATTGCAAGGCTCAGATGATTAAGTGGAGAAACTCAGATGAATTTGACAGTGATCATATTGATATGGGAGGCGTGCACCGTGCAATGAATTTTATGGGTGAGATAGGTCGTGTTTTGCAGGAAAGTGGGTTTGAGGACATTCTTGTGGACGCGAACGGTTAGCCATGCTATGGAGGGCAAAGCATACAATCGAGGTGTTAGAATTCATAGGCTGATGAATGAGGCACTCAGTCGCCTTAAATGGATGGCATTTGTTGATGCCATTGAACCAACAGAAGCTTCACAACTTGAAAGTAACATGATCATGGAGAAAGCGGAACATTGCACCACAACATTTGAGGATCTCCAGCATGCACACGGCGAAAGCAGAGATGCGGCTAAAAAGGAACTAGAAGATTTCTCACATTCTGTGCAAAATCTGCATTATCTAATGGAGAAATTTGTGAAGAAAGGTAAAAAATGTTCATACACATTTGTCTTCTGGGAAAACTATGTTTCAGATTTGTCACAGCTGCTGTTGGATTACATTGCCGCAAAACGTGATGATAACAAGTCCTTGGAATAGAAACATTTGGGGAGATTATTCCAATTGATTTTCTGTGCGGACATGTAAACTATGCGCGCTGGTGTTGCGTTGACGTTGCTGAAGCAAGACTTCAGAGGGAAGAGAAGCCGGAGGTGTATCAAGCTCTAGTCGAAGGCCACGGTGCCGTTTACAGGACTGGACGACCTTTCAGTGGAGGTTGGCATGACATGGCCATCGAACAATCTCTAAACAAAGACTGCGGCAAGCACAGACAACTGTGTGCTAAAGATGAAGCGCTTGCAAAATATTATTTGACTGCTTATCTAAAAGCAGCAGTAACCGCTAACACAAAGAATTGTGAGCCCTTGTATGATTGACATCGACATTACCCCAGAGAATAGAGAGCCTCTTGTAAATATTACTACATCACTTGCATGTTCACCCGAGGCAAGCGAGGCACTGTGTAATGTGCGTAAAAATGGTCTAGAACAAATGAAAGGAATTTGTAACTAATAGATTGATAACAGGTGAGACAGACTTTCATGATCCTATTAGTAAGCACAATCTTTGCACATTTACTACACTGATCAAAGGAGTTGTTACTAAAAAGAAACAGGTGATAAAGTCATTAAATATTGATCGCCAAAGATTCAGCAAATTGGCAATTATTGGACAGTCGCGTGATGTGAACATAAAAGAATTGCTTCAGTATGATTTATCGCCAGTTCCACTCTCGCTGTTCAATCCTGATGGCTCTCTTAGAAAGACCCAGAAATGTAGCATAGTCCCTTGGCTTGAGAAGGACCACGCCACTGTTGAACTTCCAGCATCTAGTGAGCCAACATTGGGCGTCATTGATCTCATGATGTTGCTAAGAATGGTTTGTACTGCCACAGCCAAGTGTACTACCTTTGGTGAGCTATCAGACCAGCTCTTGGACGCAGTCTTGTGTTTAAAATGTCAGTATATTGCTGTGGTTGGTGACAATTATACGAATGAGGAATCAATAAAATCAGGGGAACGGGTTTGCCGTTGTAATATCCAGATGCAGGAGATATAGAATCCAACTGTTCTAACACCACTTCCAAAACAGCGGTTGAAGATGTTGTCAAATGCAAAGAACAAGGCAAACCTTGCCAACTTCCTTCCTCGTGATTGGATCATTAAGTTGGAACGTAGATTAAAAGCTGGTTGTGAGGTGTATCTTGCTGGTGGATTCCATGACATTAATCGAGTAGTGACCAGAGCTTGGGTCAGATCATGAGAAAGCCGGTTCTCGAATGTCTCTACATATTTCACACGCGAAATATAAATTAGGCATCAACCGGGTGCTTCTTTGGTGTCGTGACTCAGATGTTGCAGCCATGTGACCACGATACTGCTCGGTACTTGGCTTGAAAGATATATATCTAAAGATAGGTGTACGACAAAAGAAGAGATTCATTCCAATGCATACCTTAGCGACCCAACTTGGAAAAGTATGAGCTATATGCTACCAGCGATCCACGCAGCCAGTGGATGCGATTCAACCTCAGCGTTCAATGGGATAGGCAAACAAAAATGGAGGAATCTTATTGAAAAGCACCAAGAATTACACAGTTGGCTACAACATTTGGGAGACAGTCCTTCTGACATCAACCTGGGAACCGAGGATGTCATGGTAACACTAGTGTCTCTACTGTATTTCGGAAAGAAACATGTTTCATTTGATGTAGTTCATTACGAATTATTTGCAAAAGAACAATGCAAAAAATGAGAAATTACCACCAACAATGGATAGCTTCCGTTTGCATCTCAAACGAGCAAATTATCAGTCATTTATATGGAATCATGCAACAGCTCAGTACCTCAATGTATCCCCTGTTGATAATGGGTGGGTGTTCGATGAAGATGGGCACCTTGTGCCATGTATGATGATGCTCCCTCCAGCACCTGAGGCAGTACTCTCATTTACACAATGTATGCGCCAAGCGGATTGTTCAACAAGGAGATGCAGATGTCGCAAAGATGATAGTGTGTGTTCTGATATATGTAAATGTTGTGCTGACAGCTGCAGTGACCATGAATTGAATAGAGATCGTTCGTCCTCTGAATCGGATACAGATTAATGATATAGAACATGAACTAACCTAAACTACTGATCTACATATCGTCCTTGCATTCATAGAATGATTCATTCTGCGAAGAAATCGCATTTACCGAGGTTGGAGCGGCATCAAAATTCATACTTACATTTAGGCTGACTTTAGCGTATGACTTCCAAAATGTTGTATTAAATATTTTCCCAACCACACATCCCATTCAATGTACCCATTTGATACACCAGACCTATTTTTAATAAATGGGACAATATTGAGCTATCAGAATACGAACTAGAACACAAATGTTTACAAAACTATTATTGTAAACGTGAAAATATGAGAAAAATTACAATTTGTTATGTTTGTGACGTCATAATTACATGCAAATTATTCACGAAACAAGAATAAATGTTACCGCTAGATGACTATGAGACCTTTAATTTAACACCAAAATTGTCTTTCTAACCACAAAAATAAAAAGGTTATGATAGTTAAAACGAAGTATATTTCTTTGCGGTAATTGATTATGGTTACCATGGAAACGGGTCTGCAAAAAATAATTGCAGCACTTTCAGACCCTACATCCACCCTGGTGATGACCAGTATAGATCCCCCTAACAGCTGGTACCATTGACATTTTTCTACCAGACCACTTGTGACATGGTGCCGAATTCAGATTTGGATGGTAGACTATTAATGTTACCATTTTCTCTCACTGTCTGCCAGGTAGCGTCACGGTCATGTTATTTGGCCGCCCACCAGGTAGCACCACCGTCCAGTCTGGGACTTTCTTCCACCAGTATGAATGCAAACCGATATATCGGCTAGATATTAACCTACATAGTACACGAAATAGTTAAACAGAATTAGGGAATGGTAAAGTGCCATGCCCAAAAAATCAGCAAATGCTGTTTGCTAAACACAGACCTTACTATTGACGCCGTCGTCGTCATCGTCGATGTTGGGAAAATGATAACTATGTCTCACCTCTTCTTCAGTGGAGGCAAAAATTATATTTGAGTGCTACATGGGCTGATGTAACCATCGAGCAGTGTTTAATGAGAACTGAGACGAGACGGTGTGGGTTAATCAACATAGCAAACAAGGATTATGCTCGAACAAAATGCCTTCTCACAGCACATATTGTACTATTAGATATGATTTTTCTGTTCAAATGGCTGATAAGGTGGTCGCATAGAACAGGTGTTACGACCGACCAAGAAACGCTTTCATGGTGCACTAGACCCCATGATCAGAACAGCACACAGAAGTGCACCCAGGGACCATATAATAGGATGTGAAGACATGAAGACGTTCTTCTCATTTCTCAGGGAACTCAATTCATGGAATCCATTTTCTCACTCAATCATATGGCGTCATAATCAACTACGCCACGTGTATGATGACGTCATAATCATGACGTCATGAATGATTCGAGTACACCCGTCTTTAACGCTTAATAGCCGGACATGTTGTACGAATTGTATGTAAATTTCAGAGTCCGACACGTTGTATGAATTGTATGTCTTTGTAATTCTTTGCTATTTAATAACCATGCTGTTGAATAGTTTGAAACTAATTTTACTGGGTGCTGTTGCTGCTTTAGGCAGCAACAGTACGCAGTCAAATTAGGTTCAAAATATTCAACAGCTTACCTGTGTAGTTTTTTGGAAATTGATATGCAGGGTTTTCAGAGATCGTTCGATCCCAACACGAGCGAGATGCGGGTGGAGCTTAAAAAGAGATGGGCGGGGCATAGCTAAAACCGGAAAGGTCCATTCTATGGGCAATATTCCTGGCATTATCAACAGTAACACGATGGTCTGCAATCAATCCCGTCGTGATATTTCTAAGCTGCTGATCATCAGCTGTGAAAGAATGTACCTTCCAGTTTTAGCTATGCCCCACCCATCTCTATCTAAGCTCCACCCACTCCACGCTCGTGTTGGGATCGATCGATCGCTGAACTCCCTGACTATCAATTTCCAGAAAACTATACATGTAAGCTGTTGAATATGCCTATCGCAGCAACAGCGCCCAGTCAACTTAGTTAAAAAATACTCAACAGCATGTTTCTTAAATAGCAAAGAATTACAAAGACATACAATTCATACAACCTGTCGGACTCTGAGATTTGATGACGGTCTATATGGAACCCTTTGTGACGTAAAAATTGTGACGTCATCATACAGGTGCTGAGCTGATTATGACGTCATACGAGGTCAGATGATAGATGGATACTCTGGAAAGGTGAATTCACAAGAAGGTGACTGAAAAGGATCTGATGGCATTGCATCGAAGGAAGCAGACCAGGCTGTTACCTTTGCCATTATGATGAAACTGGACAAACTTCGAAGATATTCATATGCATTCTCAAGCTTATGCCATTGTTTAATGTCCACTGCCTAAGTTAACGGACTTCCAGATCAAAGCGTATTTAAATATTGGCGTGCAATGGTTTGTCCAGCCTTGTGCCATGCTGATAATGGTAGGAGAAAATCCTAAAAATCACAAATACCAAACGATATAACTGAAATGGATAGCAAGCGGTTGCCGAACCCGAGTAACAGGAGTATTTGCCAAATGTGCGGTTTTTCATCGGATACAATGGCACACGGTTTGGGACAATGCTACACGTAAGCAGTTCATTCGTGCCTACAGTAGTACATTATACAGGGATTTGAGTGCCCATATGGGCTGTGTTTGACAGCTATGTTACGTCAACAAGAAAGTATAAAGAAGAGTGAAGGCGGCTTAATTAGGCAAACGTTCCTGATAGGCAAAAACAATACACATGCCACTAGCACAACATTTAGCGGATGCATGTATAGGGGTGGATCATGGTGATGATGAAGGTGATGCTGGTACGTGTTAGGAGTGCAATAGAATTGATCATTGCAGTTTTAGCTATGCCTGGCCCATTCCTAACAAAACTCCACCCCCCCCCCCACACACTTTGCCCGTGTGAGTTCACACTGAACTCCATGAATCTCTATTTCCAGTAAACTATGCGGGTAAGTTGTTGAATATTTTGAAATTAATTTGACCTGGTGCTGTTGCTGCCGATGGCAGCCACAGTGCCTAGTCACATTACTAGAATTGTTATTAGGTGGTAAAGACAATTCGTCCACCTTGACGGACTATTAGGCGTTTACGACGGACCTAGCTACGCCATTCTTGACGCTATTGATTGAGACGTCAACGTACATGTGACGTAATATCATAATGACGTCATATATTTGACAGTCAGATTGGATTCATCCATTGTCGCAAACACAGAGATCAACGGTGGTTGCTGCTTATATAGATATATTGATTCTGCTTCTTTCTCAGGGAAGGAATTCTGCGGTTGCTTTCCATCACACCAGGCAACATAAGATTCCGGTACGCATCACGGTGGCAAAAGAAATATTATGTCCCTCCTAACCTATAGGCCCACACACAAATGACAAAACAACTGTTTTGCTTTACTTTGTCAACCGCCGTCGTTTAATGTTTTCAATTTAAAACAGAGTGACAAATGTAACTACATTAACATTCACAGGTGTGCTAGACGCCCAGGAAAAACCGGATAACTGTTTCCGGAAATAAATACAATAGAACCTGTGTCCGTAGCTTTCAATGGCATAGCACACCTCAGGTAGGATGGTCCCGATGGCAGGACTCCAACCTGAAAAATATAAGCAAAATATTTTCTGCGCATAAATTATTTCAAATGATATCATGCATCACCAATACAAATCTTTGCCCTTAAAATTCTCAAACAATCATTTGCAATAGAATATTACTAACTAGAACGCGCAGTCGATGACATGCCATCGCAAATCCCCACGCATTCACCACTCCGAGCTTTACCCTCACTTTGACCCAAAACACAATAAATTCCTTGAAATGTAGTTTCAATGGGTAACGGGTTTCAAAATGAAATGCAATGATCCCCATTTGAAGTTTCAAGTCTCTATCCGAGATGGTGTGCGCGTAGTTCCACTCCAATTGGCTGATGCCCAATTTGCTCATTTGACCCCTGGCCACTGCCCTCAGATTGACACAAGAACAAAATAATTTGTTGTACTGTAGTCTACTAACTACAAGCTTCAAACTGATATGTGGCATGACCACATTTAATAAAATTTATTTTTTGCCCACCATTTCCCCCACCCCCTGCCCAAGGGGTGATATCAAAATTCCAATGTGTCATACACATCCTTGCCCATAGATGTAATTATCCCCAAAGTTTTAAATTTCTGTCTGAAATGGTGTGCGAAGAGTTGCGTTACAATGGATTGGTGCCCAATTATGACCTTTTGACCCCGGCCCTACGCTCAGTTTGACCCAACCCATATAACAAGAGTACATTGGCCCAATGTTCGCCCAACGTATGTTGTCGCGTTGCCCCAACGTTGGCTGTCTACGTTGGTCCAATGTCATTCTGCTCATTGGTCTAACGTTGGCCCAACATATTGGCCCAACGCATCCACCCAACGTTGGCCCAACTCATCCACCAAACATTGGCCCAACATACGTCACATAATATTGGGCCAACATTGCCTGTCTAGGTTGGCCCAAAATCATTCTGCTCATTGGTATAAGATACATATTTAGAAATATTAAAAAAATTATATTTAGCACATCGGCAATGTGAAGGACACATTTGAAGAACTGTGTCAAACCTGTTTGCCAGGTACCATGCCGAACCACAGAGTTGGTTTGCAAGGTATTTCATAGTAATACCATTTATGATAAATTGATATTATTCATAGGAGATTGCCAAATTCTTATGGTGGTTGTCACAATACATATTGAAGTATTTAGAGGTGAGATAATATTTAGACCACTTAACTGCTTTCAGACGAGGGCCAGCTTACTAAAGAATATGCTCCATCTCGTTATTCCTACATACACTTAACTTAAACCTAAAATAATCGGCTTTCGAGTTGCTAAGTTACCTCCTTTGAAATGAAGATTTTATTTAAATGCTATCGTCCACACTAATTATCAAATAGGCCTAAATTGACTTACTGATCATAGATAACAAACAATTGGCCAGTAGCGTAAGCATTACCCTAATGTGTATGCATATTACTATACACATTAACTTTAAGGCGTTGGACCAACGAGGGCCCACCAACTCTAAGCCAACTGTCATTTTGTCACTGTTATGCCAACGTTGGCCCAAGGCATGTGCATATTATTTATAATATACATTGGCTATACGTGGTTGGGCCAACGCTTGCACAACAACTCTACCCCAACTTTAATTTTGCCACTGTTATGCTAACGTAGGCCCAACACATACATTGGCTATAACTGGCTGGGCCAACGTTGGCCCAACAGCCATAACATAACTGTAATTTTTCCACGGTTGTGCCAACGTTGGCCCAATGCATGTATATAACATTATAATGGACAATGGCTATAAGTGGTTGGGCAAACCTTGGCCCAACAACTCTATACCAACTGTTATTTTGACACAGCTATGCCAACATTGACTCAGCACCTGTGTGTATCATTATTAAGTATATTGGCAACATTTAAAATATACGTTGGCTATAAGTGGCTGGGCCAACATTAGCCCAACCACTGCAAGCCAACTGTAATTTTGCCACTGATATGCCAACTTTGGCCCAACACTTTGTTGCCAACGGCGATAGTGCCAACCAATTTCCAACGTTTTGGTAAATTTAATTTGTGACCCACAGTCCCAACCGCTGATCCCCACCCCTGGGGGGTAATAACACAATTTCAAATGCGTCATGCACATCCCTGGCCATATATGTAATCATACCCAAAGTTTCAAGTTTCTATGTGAAATGGTCTAGGAGGAGTTGCGTTACAATCGATTGGTGCCCTCTTTTGACTCCGCCCACTACCTTCAGTTTGATCCAAGTAAAAATAACTCCTTGTACTGTAGTCTACGCATCATTGGCTTGAAGATGATATGCGACATAACAATCTTTGGAAAATTTTTATTTTTACCCCACGTTTCTCACCCCCAGGGCCGTACCCCTAGGGTCATACCAAAATTTTAAAAGTGTCATGCACATCCCTGTCCCTATGTGCAATCATCCCCAAAGTTTCCGGTTTCTAGCTGGAATGGTCTAGGAGTTGCATTACAATCGATAATTACTGGTCAATTTTAACCCTTTGACCCCCAAAATTCCAAAAGTGTCACGCGCATCCTTGCCCATAGATTTCAAGTTTCTATCTTAAACGGTCGAGAAGGAGATGCTTTACAAGCGATAAGTGCACAGACGGCTCACATACACATGGGTCGCATCACATAATCCCACCTTTTCTTCGAAAAGCGTGGGGATAATAAAACTTGTAGTCACTCCGGCGACTGGCCGTGAATGACCAGACTCGTTACCAACACCGGTGTCCACAGGAGACATACACTCATGCCCCAAGCCGAAACGTAAAGACAGTAATTCTTGACTATACTGTCGAAACCTCAATAACTATATGTAAAGAATTACGTGTGTGCCTGCGATTTGCCGACAGTATATCTGGATGTGACAGCATCAGCTTTATATATAGTATAGGTAAAACAAAACAACTCCAAAATACTTCAATCTTAACTAAGGCTGCGAGAAAACGGAGATCTGATTCTATATCGAAGGACGATATAAAGGTTATTGGAGAAAAATTCCTTAAAGCTAGGAGTATACATATCTTGTATATAAATGACCCCCATTTCAAACTGTGTATCACAACCCACCCATGTCAAAATATATAGGTCCATTAAGCCAGGGTAACAAGTGTTAGGACGCCATTTTCCTCATTCAAATGGGGGTGTTATATGGTCCGTAAACTACTTTTTTGAGGTCATTTATAATTTCCTATAAAACATATTTCCTCAACGGCGAGTTTTGCAGAATTCTTGTTCTCACGGCTATTTTGGGTCGTCTTTCTAGTTTACTTCTTAGTTTCAAGGTTGCTATACAGCTAAGCTATTGCATATGGTTACACTGTGTTTAACCTAATTTTACAGGAACCGGTTGCTGCCATTTAATTTCCAGTCAATTTACTTTCAAATTATTCAACGCGATATTTAGTGAAAAGTAAAGTAAATTGGTGAATTGATCTTTTTGCCTCAATGGGTTAAGATATTATTTATCGCAGTATCTCTAATCAATAGGAGGTTCCTTTTCTAGCTATGCCCTGCCCATTTCTAGCTATACCCTGCCCATTTCTAGCTATACCCGCCCCTTTCCAGCTATGTCCAGCCCATTTCTAGCTGTGTCCCGCACATTTCTAGATATGTCCCGCCAATTTCTAGCTATATCCCGCACATTTCCAGCTATGCCCAGCACATTTCTAGCTATTCCCCGCCCATTCCTAGCTATGCCCCGCCCATTTCTAGCTATGCCCCGCTCATTTCTAGCTATATCCCGCACATTTCCAGCTATGTCCAGCACCTTTCTAACTATGCCCCGCCAATTTCTAGCTATGCCCTGCACATTTCTAGCTATACCCCGCCCATTTCTAGCTATGCCCCGCCCATTTCTAGCTATTCCCCCATTTCTAGCTATGTCCCGCCCATTTCTAGCTATGCCCTCCCATTTCTAGCTATACCCCGCACATTTCCAGCTATGTCTCGCACATTTATAGGTATGCACCGCTCATTTCTAGCTATGCCCCGCCCATTTCTAACTATACCCCGCACATTGCCAGCTATGTCCCGCCCATTTCTAGCTATGCCCCGCCCATTTCTAGTTATGAGCACACGAGTTGTGCATGCATGCTGGAATAGATTTATATGCATTTACCCTGAATTTCCAAAATCCCAATTTCAAGGTCATTTGAAAGGCAAGATGTTGAACATTTTAAAACTAATTTGACTGAGCCTGTTGCTGCCTATATTATATCACCAGTGAGCAGTGCTATCAGGGAAAACATTGAACATGATATCTGTCTGCTATTTCCTAATAAGATGTTTTATTTTTTTAACGATATACCAGATGCCATATGAGAGCATCTAATTTTCAAAATGCTTAAAGGGCATCCGCTATGGACCCCCTTATTTCACTAGCACCCCTCCAAATTTCCAAATTTTTCGACTCCATAACAGTAAACGTTGCAGTCGCATAATAATACTACTGTAATGAAGTGGCCCGGACCGACTTAGTACCTGATGAGAATGGAAGGTTAGGTGCGAGAGAATGAATGAAAGTGGGGACGGATGAGATGTAGATAGATAACCTCCTGGTTGATTGAGACGAAATGAACCTATCCAGTTTATCCATCAATCATAATGACGTCATAATCAACTACGTAACTATAGGATGACGTAATAATCAACGGCGTCATGACTGACGCGTGTAAGTTCATCGCGAACGCTTAATTGATGACGGAGTTAGGGCTCTTGTACGAATTGTATGTCTTTACTATTTAAAAAAGATGTTGTTGAATATTTTGTAACCAATTTGACTGGGCGATGTTGCTGCCATAGGCAGCAACAGCACCCAGTCAAATTAGTTTTAAAACATCCAACAGCTAACCAGTTCTCTGGAAGCAACAGGACACAATTAAATTAGTTTCAAAATATTAATAGCCTACCTACAGTTCTAAATGTTTTCGTAAACGTAAGCAATGCAGAGGATGCTTGTCAGTAATTAAGTGAGAATCATTGAAGCGTAGCATCACGGCGCTTTCATTGTGTCAGTGGATTAATTAGGTTATTAAATTTATTTTTAGAATATCTACGCAACGGAGAGCTCCCATAGGCTAGGATTAATTACCGCCTTAGCTAATCAGCGCTCATTGCTGTTGACGGGTATTGTCCTTTGCGTAGAGGTCACGTTACAGTACATAGATAGACAAGCAAGCTAATGCCACTAACTGTGTCACTCGAGGCAGTTTTTAATTCTTTCATGACGAAGGGTGCTTTTCTATCCACGCGGTTTTAGCCTCGCGGCTAGACGGTGAACAGGTTTACGCGCGGTTGGATCTATTGTGTGTGTGTGTGTGTGTGTGTGTGTTGTAATATTTAAGGCGTTTATATGCTAGTTCCCAATGCTAGGGTCTAGACTCACGCCTGGGCGTTATGGTTTCTGTTGAATTCTTGTGAATTCTTGTGACGTCGGTTTGTGCATTAGCTTGTGTCTCTCTGCGTGTGTGTTGATCGTCGTCTCTCGATTTTGTCTCATGTTGCTGTTCTTGTCCATGGCTTTTCTGTTGCTCCTCATGCTTGGGCGTGGGGGATGCGGAGGGCCTAACCTGGACCTAACGGGGGTGGGGAAGGGATGTGGTAGGTGGTGGGGTGGGGGGGGGGTAGGTGCGTGCGGTCTTATGACCTGATGGACCCAGGGGTGGGGGGGGGGGGTGTTGGCTTTAGGTCAGAGACCTCCCGGCTCCTTTGGGGGGAGTGGGGAGGTTGGGGTGTGGGGGTCTTTCGGGTCCTGGAACCCATTTGCTCTTCTGGCCATCATCCGAGCAGGCACCAGCGCGCACTTGTTTGATTTTGATTGATTAGGCAGCCCGTATGGTGACTGCGTCCGCCCGAGGACGAACTCGATCAGTCATCCGGGTTGCATCCCTCCATAGTCCCATCGAAAAGTCCGAAAGATTCTAATTCTAGCAATTTTGTTTTGATTTTGTAATCCGTATGTTTCGTGGTTCCATCCGAGGACGAATCCATTCAGCATCTGGTTTACTTTGATTATGCCGAAATTTCTTGCCTACCTAACCCTAGCTCACGTTCACACAGTGATGGGCACTGTATGACGGGACCTCAATTGAAAGTCCCATCCGAGAAGACTGAGGTTGGATCTATTTCTATGTATGCAGGTTTTAAGCTATTGCCGCCAAGCGGTTCTTCTAATACTGGCGTAATTTTGCTCTTCATCTGTTTTCTTAAATTTTGAGATGTGTATTCAACCAGACCGTTAGTTATCGTTATAATTTTTATCATTTGTTTATTTGTGTGATTATTATTATTATCATCGTCATTATTATTATCATCACAATTATTATGCGGTCAGTTGTTGTTGTTGTTGTTGTCGTCGTCGTCGTCGTCGTCGTCGTCGTCGTTGTTGTTGTTGTTGTTTCTGCTGGTGGTGGTGGTGGTGGTGGTGGTGTGGGGGGAGGGGGTCGTGGGTGTCATAGTGGTGGTGGTGAAGTCTTGGTGGTCGTATTCATCATCGTAATTGGAGTGAGTTGGAAGTGTTTTTGATGATGTAGTAGTAGTAGTAGTAGTAGTAGTAGTAGTAGTAGTAGTAGTAGTAGTAGTAGTAGTAGTAGTAGTAGTAGTGGCAGTAGTAGTAGTAGTAGTAGTAGTAGTAGTAGTAGTAGTAGTAGTAGTAGTAGTAGTAGTAGTAGTAGTAGTAGTAGTAGTAGTAGTAGTAGTAGTAGTAGTAGTAGTAGTAGTAGTAGACGTAGTCTTCTCTCAGATTCAAATTATCAGCATTTTCCCAGGGGAGGATCCTAGGACTGCTTACTTTTACAGAGTATTAACCCAGGAACCAACCCCTCACACACCCCACCCCACCCCGACACCCTCCCCCAAACCCCAACCCCATTGCATTCCAAATGCTCTTTCCAAGATTGTATTTCCTTTCCAACTTATCTAATCATCTCAACCCCAAATGGCCCAAGGGGGATTTGGATGGGAGAAGGATTGGATGGGAGTGCGTGCGTGCGTGCGTGCGTGCGTGCGTGTGTGCGTGCGTGCGTGCGTGCGTGCGTGCGTGTGTGTGCATCCATGCGATAGGTGTGTGTGTGTGTGTGTGGGGTGTGTGGGGTGGGGGTGGCGGTGGTTGGACACCTTTAATAGGGGTGGAGTGCAGTCTGTATAATTAAATCTATAATGTGAAATCAGGCGAGAATTATGAAAAAGCAATGAAAATCATAGTTAGGGATATCAAATAAAATAAATTAAATTTAGATAGTATACATGCGGTTAAATAAACAAGAAAATAGGGGAAAAACTTGAGAACAGAAAATCTATTGATTGTTAATGAAATATCCTGGTTTAAAATTTAGAATTAAAACCTGTTGCTATTTGAAATAATAGGTTGATTGCGAATGTTATTGTATAATGGTCAATTTTTGCAATTCAAGCCACTGTTGTACGCGCACTCTCACGCGTATATATAGTTTACAAAATATATGTTCATTTACAGTTTGAGAGAAATGTATTTTTGAAACTTTTCGATGGAATGACTTGTTCGGTTAGTCAGCCCAGTGCTAAATTAAAAAAACTAGTCTTGTTTCGATAACTGCTAAACTTAGGAGAAAGTACATTTAGGTTGTCGGAAATATAAAACAAAGCGAAATGCCCCGCCCGGCGTAGATGCAAGCAAACCGGTTCCAACTTGAGTGATGAATGCTGGGATTTACATCCATCAGAATCCTGAAAACCCTGAAAACATGTTAATACACACATTTCTATGTGAAATAATAGTGGACAACCAAGCCGAGAACCAACGACTCATAACCCTTTCCCAAATTGTATACCAAATGACTCTCCAAGATTGTAGTTTTTCTAATCAGTTCCCCAGAACTCCCAAGGGGTGGGGTAGGATGTGTGCATCCATGTTAGAGGGGGTAGGGCACTAATATAATTTCACAAGTTAAAATAGATATACGTAATGAAATCATCGTATGGTGACATTTATTTCATATTATTACATCTAGTCACACAATTTGGACCTCTACAAGTATTAACTTTTTTTTTTTTTCAAGCATTCTGCTGTGAATGTGTACCTTTAAACAAAGTTACAAATAATTCTACGCAGTCAAATCTGTCTATAACGGACACATCTAGGGGTTATGTAAACGTGGCCACTAAAGACAGGTAATACCAGAATACAACTCGTTTTCAATAGTATGCATAAATGATTCTAAGACCACATGATGGCGATTCCTAAGACATGTGGTCTTATGACCACTTATCTTAAAATATAGCCATTATGTGGTGCAAAAGCACGTGCCGATAATAGATAGGTGTACGTGTACAATGGCCTACATTCCCCCGCGTAATCTCCGCGCAATAGCAGGCGGGCGTGTGCAGAGCTTACGCGTACAACGCTTCGCTAAAGAGGCGTGCTCGCAAGCGCCCCGCTAAGCACAAGCAAAGCAGACGCAACGCAATGTTTTGCGTATTCTTTGTAAATAAGTAATCCTAAAGAATACGCAAGACATTGCGCTGCGTATGCTATGCGTGTGCTTAGAGGGGAGCTTTCGAGCACGCTTGTTTAGCTAAGCGGTATATTCATAAAACTCTGAGCAAAATCCACGCTATTTGCGCGCCCGCCTACCATCGCGCGGATAATGCGTGGGGATTATAGGCCATTGTACAGTTACACCTGTCTGTTATCGACACTCGCTCTTGCGCCAAATGATGGCTATATTTTAAGATGCGTGGTCATTAAGACCACATGTCTTAAGGAATCGCCATCATGCGGTCTTAAAACAATTTAGGCCTACTATTGAAAATCAGTTGTGTTATGGTATTACCTATCTTTAGTGACCACGTTTTCATAACCCATAGATGTTCCCGTTATAGACAGGTTGACTGTCTAGGATTATTTGTAACTTTGTTTAAAGGTACACATTCACAGCAGAATGCTTGGAAATAAAATTACAATGTGTATACTTTTAGAGATTTAAATTGTGTAACTAGATGTAATAATATGAAAATAATCTATTAATACACATTTTTAACGTGTGAAATTATATTAGAGATCCGACTTAAACGAGTCCCTAATTCAAATTCACACCTAAAATATAATATTATTTATATTATATTATAATATAATAATTATTTATACGGAATGAAGTCATCATACAGATTTATTTCGTATCATTAAATCTACTCACACATTTTGAGCTTCTAAATATTTAAATTTTGACTTTAATTTGTAATGTAGGGCCTATATTTGGAATGGCCCTTCGTTCTTCCAAGCATTCACGTGTACCATTGCACAGTTACGTTGCAATTTGGGAACTCAAGGCTTGAAGGGTTAATATGAACATGAGTATTGGTATGGGAGCATCCATATATTTATAGCACATTGTATAATGAATTGCATATATTGTACCTCAACTGTCATAACAAACTGCCTACTTATTTACTTCCACAGGCTCTCCATAGTTAGCCTTAAATTAAACAGATCTTGAACTTGAGGTACTGCTACTATTACTACTGCTGCTGCTCATGTTGCTAGGGCCACTGCTGCTGCTGCTGCTCATGTTACTAGAGCCGCTGCTGCTGCTGCTCGTGTTGCTAGGGCCACTGCTGCTGCTGCTCATGTTACTAGAGCCGCTGCTGCTGCTGCTCATGTTGCTAGAGCCACTGCTGCTGCTGCTCATGTTGCTAGAGCCACTACTGCTGCTGCTCATGTTGCTAGAGCCACCGCTGCTGCTGCTCATGTTGCTAGAGCCACCGCTGCTGCTGCTCATGTTGCTAGAGCCACTACTGCTGCTGCTCATGTTGCTAGAGCCACCGCTGCTGCTGCTCATGTTGCTAGAGCCACTACTGCTGCTGCTCATGTTACTCGAGCGACTGCTGCTGCTGATCATGTTGTTAGGACCACTACTGCTGCTGCTCATGTTGCTAGAATCACTGCTGCTGCTGCTCATGTTGCTAGAGTCACTGCTGCTGCTCACGTTGCTAGAGTCACTGCTGCTGCTGTTCATGTTGCTAGAGTCACTGCTGCTGCTGCTCATGTTGCTAGAGCCACTGCTGCTGCTGCTGCTGCTGCTGCTCATGTTGCTAGAGCCACTGCTGCTGCTGCTGCTCATGTTACTCGAGCGACTGCTGCTGCTGATCATGTTGCTAGAGCCACTGCTGCTGCTGCTCATGTTGCTAGAGCCACTGCTGCTGCTCATGTTGCTAGAGCCACTAATGTTGCTGCTCATGTTGCTAGAGCCACTACTGCTGTTGCTCATGTTGCTAGAGCTACTGCTGTTGCCGCTCATGTTGCTAGAGCCACTACTGCTGCTGCTCATGTTGCTAGAGCTACTGCTGCTGCTCATGTTGCTAGAGCCACCGCTGCTGCTGCTCATGCTACTAGAGCCACTGCTGCTGCCGCTCATGTTGCTAGAGCCACTGCTGCTGCTGCTCATGTTGCTAGAGCCACTGCTGCTGCTGCTCATGTTGCTAGAGGCACTGCTGCTGCTGCTCATGTTGCTAGAGCCACTGCTGCTGCTCATGTTGCTAGAGCCACAGCTGCTGCTTCTCATGTTGCTAGAGTCACTACTGCTGCTCATGTTGGTAGAGCCACTACCGCTGCTGCTGCTCATGTTGCTAGAGCCACTACCGCTGCTGATCATGTTGCTAGAGCCACTGCTGCTGTTGCTGCTGCGGCAGCAGATCCTGTTGCACTACTATTGCTACTGCTGTCGCCGTCGTAATCGTCGTCGTCATTGTCGCCGCCGCCGTTACTACTACTACTACTACTACTACTACTACTACTACTACTACTACTACTACTACTACTACTACTACTTTCATTTTTTGGAAAATCCGACGCTGACACAGTCAGACACACTTCACCGAAGAACTCCTTTAAAAATCGGATGAAATAGCAGGCTTTATTAATAGTATATGAATAACAATACAGACTTAACATATCAAAGCAGTGCAAGCTAAAATACTCTATTACCATATACCACACCCATGGCATAACTACAAAGAAAACAAACTTAATATAGAGTTGATAACATAACATAATTCAACAAAGCCATTACTATTTGCACACAGTGTAGTAGTAGGCCCAAATGGCGAGCATAGTTACCCAACAAGTGGTAAAACGACTCATCAATAGGTAGCAGTAAGTTACTGCTACTCATTGACGCCATTGAGCCGATTCATGACCGGAAGGCTAAGTAGATCATACGTAGTTTAACGTAGCGCACCGTATAGTGGTAGGCCCAAATGGCGAGTGCAGCTCGCCAACAAGTGGCGAGGTGACTCGTCAATAAGCAACAAAAGGTCACTCAATGACGTCAGTTGGTCGATTCTTAAATGCCCGGCGGACGTAATAGCCTTTATGTAGCATAATGCACAAAGCGGAAGTATACAAACTATGACGACATAGATGGCGCTTTGGGTTCACATTCCAAATTTACTTAATTGTAGGTGTTTGCAAATTACCCTGGACCAAATCTGTCATACTCTGTTAACCTATTGAACTCGAAAGTCGGAGCACCTCCAGAATATTGACGCGATGCTCATTTGATATTTAAATACACTGATTCCCAAGGTTAGGATATTCGTCAAGAATAGCGTCTACTAAGGCATTCACATATTAAAATACAGTCAATTAAATTACATTAAAATACCAAGTAGCGAGTGTGCTAGCTTATACAAGTTCTGCTTCTGCTATTTTTAGATATCCGTGTTCAATTGATACTAGGCCAGTTTTGCACCATGCGTCTTTAAATCTACTTTCTTTTCCATGTTCCACTAGCCTGTAAAATTCACAATGAACGCAGTTTATCAACAATGGTCTAAATATAGCTTGTATGGCTCTTTGGTGGTTGTTTCCTGTTTTTTCTCTGGCCTCTGAACACCGATGCTTCCAAATGGCCCACACTCCTACAGATACCAAACAGGGTTACTAAGAATTCTTTCTCCTTGCTATTAATGATTCGTCCGATAGTTGAGCAATCTTTGAACATAATTGTTTCAGCCATTAATTTCACATATTTGGTCCCAAATTTAGCAAGGAGCATATTGATATATACCCAAAATCGTGTAGTTATACGACACCGTGTAAACAGATAGTCTATCGTTTCCTCCTCAGTATTACATAATAAGCGCCGGTCTGTACTTGTTATTTTGTACATATAACTCAGATGGCCGACCCATAGCCTTCGATGGAGTAATCGCCATGCTAAGCCCCGTGCGTTTGCTGGTAGACAAGGTAGATGTATGTTTCTCACGCATTTTGCCAGTTCTTTGGCGTGCATCCTAAGTTGTTCCAATGCCTATCTGCAATAGGAGCCTGTCCATTTGCGAGATTTAGGATTTACTAAATCACGTAAATATTGAATGCCATTTTTGGCCATAGAGGGCAGTAAAATACAGCATCATTATCACGAATCAACTCGTTGCCCCCAAAGACGTTGCTCTAAGGCATCTTCCCAACAATTGGGTTGTGGCATTCATCTTATAAATATGTTTAAGGCTTCGAGCTGCTCTTTATATCCAGTTGGTATCTTCTGATGGTTAGGTGGCAGTTTATTGCACAAAAATAAACATTCTACTGGATAGGTCTACGTACCGTTGTAGAAGTGTCGTTGACACACTTGACCAAGATGAGTTTGAAGTGAGTAAATTATTCAAGGATTCCAGTTTTAAAGAAGCACACTTTGCTAAACATTAACCAAATCCAGGCCTCCATCATGCTTTTCGTTGGTGAGGATTGACTCCGATACCAAATGGGCTTTGTCCTTCCGTAAAAAGGTCAAAAGTAACGTATCGATCTTTGATTGTACTGATTTGGGCATATGAACTACAGAAGCGGTATACGACAGCCCAGATAAAATTTAATAATCAATGATTAATTTCTGAGGTTAACATTATCCCCTCCTCTACTATTTCTATCTCACCCACCGCAGTTACTTTAATAGGAGTTGCTGCTTTTTATAGCTCTCTTTCAATGGCATGAACATCAATAGTAGCTTCCGCAGCGATTGCGTCAGACGCATGTGTCTCAGTTGTATCCTTTAAAGATGGATTGTAATCTTATACTGTGGTATTGTTTTTGTTTTTCGGACATCGCCATTTGAAATGGCCAGCTAAACCACAAAGCAAACATTTATTCCTATTTGGGCAATTGGTAGCCAGATGATCAGTATTGAGATATTCAGCATTCCTTAATCTGCCATCTATATCACAGTGGCAGAACAAAGCTGCCATCAAGTGTCAATCTGCTTGGTATCAACCTTTTCAAACCATATGCGCCTTACACCATTCTCCAGAGTTCTATCAAAAGGATATGTTTCCCGTTCAATCTTCTGTACTTTGCCATGCTTCTTAAGTTCATTCATTATGCGTTCATCTAGAATCTCCAATAAAGCTTTCATCTTCACTATCATCCTATCTGACTCGATTTCCTCTACATTACAGACTTCGCCTTTCACTATGAGAACGTCTTCTAGAAGCTTCTCCTTAATACGTTTATTCACCACAGTCACATTCCATACAGTTTTGGTGACATTAATGAGCCCCTGTAAAACAGCAGAACCCGCACCAACCATGCCCTTTAACACATGATACACATCGATAGCAATAACACCCCACCCGTTAGTTGTTATCTTATGGCTTAGGATACGCTTGTAATTCGTTGCCATTTTAATATTACGGCGCTGTGAAACAACCCATACATAGCTGGCTATAATCCACAACAGCCGACAAGCCACATCATGTATCTGGACGCTAACAAGCTCTATGTCTTAGCAATGAGCCAACACCTACCTATGGGGGTGGGGGTGGTGGGGTGGGGGGGGGAGGTTGAGTGGGTGGAGGTCATTGATGTCAAACAGATTACACAACATCCCGATGATGAGGAAAAGGGCTAGATGCTAGAAGTTGACCTTGTGTACCCACAAGAGCTGCATGACATGCACAATGCCTACCAACTGGCGCCTGAACAGATGACGGTGAAGGGAGAGTGGCTCTCAGAGTATCAATGTGCATTGGGCGAGTCGATAGCGGAGACGGCAGCAGAAAAATCGGTTCGAACATGAAAGACAAAGAGCGCTATGTCCTACACTATCGCAACCTGAAGCTCTACCTCAGCCTGAGTATGATGTTGAAGAAGGTGCACAGGGGTCTGGTTCGATCAGTCGCTGTGGACGGAGCCTTACATCTGACTGTGTTCAACACAGAACTCTGCAAGAAGGCCAACACTGACTTTGAGGAGGAGCTCTACAAGCTGATGAATAATGCTGTCTTCGGTAAGACCATTGAGAACTTGGGCAAGCGAGTAGATGTCACGCTAGTGTGGTCATCCGAGGAAGACAAGCTGCCCCACCTAATAGCCAACCCCAACTTCTCCCGGGCGAAGGTGCTCGATGATGACCTAGCTGCTCTCCACATGTACAAGACGGGCATGCTGTTGAACCGCCCTGTCTATGTAGGAATGTCCATCCTGGACCTCTCGAAGCACCTCATGTATGACTTCTACTACAACGAGCCGAAGAGACAATATGGTACCCACTGTGAGCTCCTGTACACAGACACCGACAGCCTCCTGCTGGAGGTTCAGACAGTGGACATCTACACGGACATGACTGTAAGGAGTGACCTCTATGATACAAGCGACTACCCAGTAACACACCTGCTGCACAGTACTGCCAACAAGAAGGTCGTGGGCAAGATAAAGGATGAGTGTGCCGGGGTGCCAATCCAGGAGTTTGTCGGCCTGCACCCGAAGATGTACTCCATCAAGCGGTCGGATGAGCAGGAAGTCAAGAAGGCAAAGGGTGTGCGTAGGGCTCTGGTTAGGCAGATTCGCCATGTGCAGTACAAGGAATGCCTGTTCGAGCGAACATGCTGCGAAGTGAGGGTCACCACCTCTACGGGGCCCACCAGACCAAGATAAGCCTCAGCCCCTCAGACACAAAGCGATGGATTTCTCCCGACGGTATTCACAACCTGGTTTATTGTCACAAGGATGCCATCACTCCAATGGATGTCAAAGAACTGCTTAGTAACGTATGGGCATCATGCGACATCAACCAAAGTCAGGGCTCGGTGTGGACACCATCTGGAGGATGTCTACTCGACGTAAGCACTCCTGGTGGAGGTAGATGTGTGTCTGTAGGGATAAACTAGAGCTCCTCTCGTAGAAACGGCCGCCTATGACTACTCCACACTCAGTGCTGGCGTGCCAGGTAGTACAGCGTAGGCTGTCCAGCCGTATCCACATACCTGTCAGTCTTGTGTACATCTATCGACCAGTTTTGGTCAGTCGCCCACCTACGTCCACCCTCCAACTCGCAAGGTCATACAGGTACTGAACCAGGGAATCGGATGGAAGTCTGTCCTCCGAGCACAGCTCTTGAACAGAGCATAGTGGTTCAGACTGTTGGGCCACAGAGGATCGCTGAAAGGCCTTGTCTGGCTTCCGCCCTATCAGCCTAGTAACCTCAGCATTGGATCTCTCCTCCACAATGGGCAACCCTCTCACCCATATCCTGGAACGACCGCCCGAAGGGACAGCCATCTCCTGACCATACTGATGTGGAAACAGCCTCTCTGCCAGTGTCTGGTTCCACTGCCGTCGGATAGACTGGGCACGGTGATGTTCCACAGTTTCACCTCTAAGCTCCTTACCATCTTTCACTTGTAGCAATTCTGGCCACTAGAGGTGATTTTGCGGGTCCTCATAGATACTCTGTAACCTGGCACCAGTCTGAACCGCAAGCTTATCCATGAGAGGCACTACCGCCATGTATCTATTAGCGACATCGACGATGGTGAAGGCGTACTTGTTGGTCGTGCATGTTCCTCTGGAACAGATCTATTCATGCGGAAGGAACAGCACATCAGCCTGATGGACTCTGTTCGTGACAGGTTCATCGAAGTGTGCATACTGACTGTGCCGCGGACGAGGTCTGTAGATTTCCCACATCGCCTGCCTGGTGAGCCATTGGCTAACCATCTCCAAGGTGAATCTATGACCCTTGCGATGTGCAGCCTCGAGCAGGGTCTCAAGACAGACGGTTGATGAACTCTTGGACTTCATCTCTGACGACGACACCTGTCCTCTCCTGTACAGCTCAGGCAAACTCTAGACAGACGAACAGACAACCGTCGTTCATCCAACAACAGTCGCTGTGGCTGATCACCTCTTCGAATACCTGTGAACACTACTGTCTAATCTATGCAGTGCTAGCGCCGTCGCTGAAGGGTAGGTTATCGACAATGGCTTGCCAGTTAAGGGACTTGATCTGGTCATACAGAGAAGGCATCTTACATAGCATGTCTTAAATGTTCGGCAACCCAGATGACTGCAAGTGCTATCACAAGATACGATGGCTGGAATAGCCTCAGAGATCTCAACTCCATGAAGAGCATTGTTGGCGGCCTTCATCGTGAACGGAGCAATCAGATCCCCAACTGCCACTAGTGGGCCAAGAGAGCCCTTCACATAGGTACGCTAAATTCCCTTGGCTCGGTGGATTAGTCAGCGGGATTATGCCTCTACATCATCACCATCATAGTCCTCATCATAGGCGTCCTCATCATAGGAATCTCATCATTATCCTCATCCTAGTCCTCAACTGGATCCTCGATAGCATCCAGTTCATACATTGCTTGTAGTTCCTGCTGACTATATGGTGAATTTAAATCACATATACAGGCGACAGACATGGCATCTTTAATGCAGGCGTGTTTGCATTGGTGAACTGGGGTCTCAGCTTTGCTAAGCATAAGGTGGCGGAGGTAGAGAGAAAACGTCAAAACCAGGCGATGGAGAAGCTGTCTAAGGAGAAGTTTGAGTACAGCAAGGCACTCAAGTATATGCACCAAAGGGAGGCACGCCGACGGCAACAAAAGGCTCAAGCCACCCAGAACATCCCCGAGACCGATGAGTACTACGAGGCTGTAAAGCTCTCCAAGCCATTGCGCGACTATGAGGCATCAGGAGGTCAGAAGACGGCCGAGACCATAGTAGTAGTGGCTGCTGCATCAATGGGGATTTGACATGTGTGTTCGCGAGGAGGGAGAAGAGTGGCACCATGACAGGTATTCTACATCTGGATGTAAGTCGAATTCTGTGAAGCCTTCATTACATACGGAGGCATAGTACCCTTTCCCCTTCACGTAATAGGAAGGCCCATGAGTTCGAGAAGCCAGGACCCAGTACTCATCATTCTCACAGGCGGTGTCCATGGTGTTGTTGCTCTGCATAATCTCCCAACTAGTCACCACCTGCGGGAGCTCTACCTCCTTCGCCGCTGTGCTCTTGAGATTAAACTTGAGCGGCATGCTCCTAATCTCATGGATCTGTTCCGAGAGGGTGAAGTCGATGAAATCCCCCACTGTGGATAAAGGGTTCGCATAATGGATATAAGCTCAAATGACTGTCAGACAGTCCTTCCGCGGATCAGTGTGGTGAGTAGTATAGCCGGTGGTAGAAAAATACCACCTCCCTGATCACCTCCCTCAACTGGATTTCCACTTAGACAACTGGATTTCCATTTAGGAAAAAGGCCATGGCCAAGAATATAAAACTCCCATGTGGATCCCACTGTCCAGGAGAACCAGACATACATACAAGATACCCAGGCCCTACACCCATCAGCCCGATCATCGTGGCAGACCCCAGGAGTCTTATTGCTAAGTTCCAGCAGGGGTGTTCATCAGTCTCATTGAGGATATGATCATCGTGGCAGACCTCCTTCCACAGGCAACCATTCCATGATCCGTGACTCCCACCACCCTCTCAATTACTGAGATATAGGTTGCGGGGATCGCCGAATGGCTGCCAGGGAGGTAGGATAATCCTGACACTACTACTACCAGGGGCTGAACGCCCATTTAGAGACAAGCCTCCACAGTGATATACCCCATTGATCGCCATCAACCACATGGCTGGCATCTCTCTATTCTGTGTAGGCTCAGACAAACACGTAGTCTCTGCCAGAGTCGCATCGGCATGATAGGACCACCCATAGGGGCTTCCATATACCTTGACAACGCTCACCTGGGAGGAGGCTAAAGTGATTAGCATGTGACCCACGGCAGACTATGGCATGTTCACATGTTACGCGGAGAATCTGGTGCTGAGCAGGGGTCTCCAGCAGACAACCACAGACTACCCTCTCCACCCCATAGATGTGGCAGACAGACTTGATCTCTTTACGTGGGTGAAAGCGGTCATAACTGTTTCTCCGCAAGGGGTCGACCCAAGGATTGTACTGGGGGTCATCGTGGAAGTGGGCCCACTTGGCATCCAATATCATGGCAGTCTCAGCGCCCTGTGACACTGCTGTAGACGCCAGCACGAGGAGTATGATGAGAATCATGGCTATATATGAAGCGTTAAACTGAACAGAGTGAACCCCTCAAGAAATATCTGTGCCAGATCGAGCCCTGTTCCATCCGGATCAATAGTGATCTTCATCCCCTCAGGGGCAGGGGCTAGCTGCTTCACTCTGCCGCCGGCTACGAAACATAGACCTAGGACTATATGAGTCATTTGCGGGCTAGTGAGTCTGACTCGCTGAAGTAGTTTAACAGCACCCTTGACTTTGAAGACATGCGACATCCATCTACCCATAGGGTTCCCTCCTGGAGGTTAACAGCTTCTTCTGGTCCATCGAATGGACGACGCAGCAGGAGTTTTCCACATGTAACCCCGATCCAGTGACGCACCCTCGTCAGGGAGACACCTTCACCTATGTAGGTGAGGAAGGAGGATCCCCGATTGTAGAGCTTTTGAACTGTCCCATCCTTTTTCACAACAGTGGAGAGGGGAGTAACCTCTATGTCAATGACTGTGGGAGGCCTATATAGGGGCAACCATGTTTGCCAGTCACCCCCACCCCCCAGGTCCCGCGCGGTACCACACTTCATTCTTCTCAAATATGAACTGCAAGTGTTTTTCCAGGGTCAATAGCAGGCCATCATGGGCCATCGGCAGGGCACTGCTCGAATAGGGTTTGACCAGATGAAAGCTGAGGTCGAGTAGCCATCATTCAGATGGGGCCCACACCGAGCCCTGACTGTTGGTTGATGTCGCATGATGCTCATACGTTACCAAGCAGTTCTTCGACATCCATTGGAGTGGTGGCATCCTTGTGACCATAAGCCAGGGTGTGAATTCCATCGGGAGCGATCCATCGCTTTATGGCTGAGGGACGGAGGCTTATCTTGACCTGGTGGACCCTGTAGACGTGGTGACCCTCACTTCGCAGCATGTTCATACTATGGTTGAAGTCCTTTCGCTCGAACAGGCATTCCTTGTACTGATCATGGCGAATCTATCTATCCACAGCCCTGCGCACGCCCTTTGCTCACTTGACTTCCTGCTCATCCGACCACTTGATGGAGTACATCTTCGGCTGCAGGCCAACAAACTCCTGGATTGGCACCCTGGCACACTCATCCTTCGTATTGACCAGGACCTTCTTGTTGGCAGTACTGTGTAGCGGGTGTGTTACTGGGTTGTCGCTTGTGTCATAGAGGTTGCTCCTCACAGGTATGTCAGTGTAGATGTCCTCTGTTGGAACCTCCAGCAGGATGCTGTCGGTGTCTGTGTACAGGAACTCACAGTTGGCACCATATAATCGTTTCAGCTCGTTGTAGTAGAAGTCATACTTGAGGTGCTTTGAGAGGTCCAGGATGGACATTCCCACATAGACAGGGCGGTTCAGCAGCAGGCTCGTCTTGTACACGTGGATAGCAGTGCCCAGGAGAAGTTGGGCGTAGCTATTAGGTGGCGCAGCTTGTCTTCCTCGGATGACCACATCCACTCACTTGCGCAAGTTCTCCTTGGTCATACCGAAGACAGCATCATTCATCAGCTTGTAGAGATCCTTCTCAAAGTCGCTGTTGGCCTTCCTATGGAGCTATGTTTTGAGTCGGATGTAAGGCTCCATCCACGGGGACTGATTGAAGCATAGAACCCTGTGCACCTTCTTCAACCTCATACGCAGGTTGAGGTAGGGCTTCAGGTTGCGGTAGTGGAGAATGTACTGTTCATCGTCTCTCAGGATGGGCACCCGTTTTTCTGCTGACGTCTACACTATCGACTCGCCCAATGCACACTAATACTCTGAGAGCCACTCTCCCTTCACCTTCATCCGCTCAGGCGCCAGCAGGTAGGCATTGTGCATGTCATGCATGTCATGCAGCTCTTGTGGGTACCCAAGTTAAACCTCTAGGATTTAGCCCTTTTCATCATCATCGGGATGTTGTGTATTCTCTTTGACATCAATGTTCTCCACCCACTTTCAAATCAAGTCTCAAAACATTTCTGTTCTGTAGATCTTCAAGCGCTTAGAGCATGCTATTGCATGGAGTTTTGCGCTATATAAATGTACTTATTATTATTATTATTATTATTATTATTATTATTATTATTATTATTATTTTTATTATTATTATTATTATTATTGTTATTATTATTATTATTATTATTATTATTATTATTATTATTATTATTATTTTTTATTTTTTTTTATTATTATTATTATTATTATTATTATTTTTATTATTATTATTATTATTATTATTATTATTATTATTATTATTATTATTATTATTATTATTATTTTTATTATTATTATTATTATTATTATTATTATCTTCATCGCCCTAGGGCAGGAGAGCACGGCCATTACTGGTGGTTCACTGACACCATCACAGCGGACCACAATGTATGAGAACCCATAGATCTCATGGTGTTGCGTTTTTTGTGTGTTGCTCTGAGCCGGATATCTGGCCCCTCATCTTGGTTGTTAGGGCTTCAAAGTCGGCATAGATGATGAATGGCACCTTGAGTTGCTTGTGGTAGTTGGTGAACTGTAGCATCTTCCTGTCCTCTGTAGGCATTCTTATGCACATTGGTCTGCCACTGATGCCACAGCACTCCGGTTTGGGCTTGATAAGAAGGTCTTCGTGAGAATAACAGTGGAGACACGACCCACAGAAGTGCTTTCTCCCTTTATACCGACTCTGATCATAGAGCAGACGATTGATTCAGGTTCTTAATCCAGGTATAGTGTTGCTTGCCGCCATGTAGACACACTTGTCATGCCCGAATACATTAATGGCCAGGCCATTCTGTTGCTCAACATACTTAAGCTGGTGGAGAGGGGTTGGAGAGTCTACACCGCTGAAGTCAAGGGTGTCCCAGTGCCCTAAACACTTCGATGTCCGCTGGGGATTACTGTCTGCAGGATAAGCAGCAGCGACGAGAGACCAGACAAGACAGTGGTCATCATTGTTCTGGACATTAACCACAGCACGTTTTCGCTTAATAGAAGTTGTGAGATCGATGTAGGACCCACCACGTTGTGGTTGATATCTGGCGATGTTGAGGTATAATGCATAAACCTGGTCGACTGCCCAGCCAGATCACTCGCGGGTGTAGTTCTCAAAGCCTTGCACCACCTTGGCTTAGGCCTCCTTCAAAGCCTCGCTAATACAGCTTGCCTTCAGGATGGCATGCTGCTTAGAGCAGAACAGGGGATCTGTGGTAACCTCCGTCCTGTCATTCTTCTCCTTGTGGAGGGTGATCTTGAGAGTAAGGCAGAACTTCACCCCATTCAGGACGAGGACCGCTTCCCTCAACTTCCTCTCGATCTTGTCCAGGTTTGTATCCAGGAAAGCTGTTGGATCTCTTCCCCCATGTCTCGGAAGCTCCCATCCCCGCAGGTAGTTCTGGGTTGCATGTGGGACCTTCACAAATCTTGGGAGTATGTCCCTCATTTCCTGGATTATAGCATCAAGAAACCTGTCGATCTCCTCATCTGTGAACTTGGGTGGGGTTTCTGGCTCTGGGAAGGGATGGGATTGGTGTCTCCTCGGAAAGGAGAGCTGGGGTTGGCTTCTTGAGAGTGGTTGGTAGCTTCCATTGTGGGGCTGGGGTTGGCTTCTCGGGATGGAGAGCTGCCAGGTTCTCGGCATAAGGGATATGGCTAATGAGCCCCTGCTGCAACAATCTCGCCAAACTTTGAAGTACTTCGAGAATGTCCATAACAGATGTGTGTACCTGTCCAGTTGCGTTTCTCTAATATGGAGATTTTGATGGTATCACGTGCTGGTGGAGCCGACCTGTGGGATGGAGGCTGGCTTGGGGGGGGGGGTGGAGACAGACAGACAGACACAAGTTGTTCAGCGTGCTCTACTATCTGGCAATACTGTTTACATTTACTACGGTCTGTCTAGCGTGCTCTACTATCTATTAAATATATAGCGAGATTTGAACCAGCAATTTTTAAGTGTAATTCAACATATAATGAATAACGCATTAGCCATCTCGGCCACAAATGCATTAGCAAAAATAACCTAGATTTAGCTGATAACCAGTTATGAGTTATTTATGATATAAAATTGAAATTAATATTCTGTTAGGAATATTATAGACTGCTGTAATATCGTTGTCTAGGTCTATATCGTTTGTACCAGTATTGCATTAATTTGGTAAGAACGTTGGGAGTAATATTTCACGAATTCACACCGGTTTTACAGAGCAGCATACATGTCATTATTTGTGGGCTAGTTATCGGTTCCCCGTTGGCTCAATTCATAACGGCGCCGAAATAAACCATGGTTTAATTCTCTCAAAAGACCTCAGCTAGATCGTACCAAGTTTCGAAGCACAATTCAAAGGGTACGCACCAGTGTAGGGGTAAAATTACTAGAAAATAGGAGCAACGGAAACCACATTAAAACCCCCCGCAGAAAAGAGATAGAGAGAGAGAGTGAGAGAGAGAGAGAGAGAGAGCGAGGGAGAGAGGTCGGCCAGAGGTCGTCGATAATGGACAGTGGGGTACGGGAGTTTTATAGTATCTTTCTTCTATTTTTGTAGGGTTTTTTTCATCGTGTCGATACGGCCCAGGTATGTATCGCCGATCGGTTGCGTTGCTCCCAAGTGGGAGGATGGTGGGTCTGTTCTGATAGTGTGGAGGTGGTCTGTTCCGATAGCAATCCGCAACTACCAGCACCCTCTGTTCTGGCAGCCCTAAATATTCAACTAGTCTTCCACTTCTGCCGCTGCTGCTGCTGCTGCTGCTGCTGCTGCTGCTGCTGCTGCTGCTGCTGCTGCTGCTGCTAGGCCTACTAAATACCTGGAGGATTTCACGTCACGAGATATCTTATTTTTTCGTAATTTCTTAAGACTGCCCTAATTCGCTACGAGTAGTAACGCTATTGTTTTGCTGTTTAGCATTGTTTGCGGGACCCATAATAGTTCCCTCAAAAAATGGTCAGTTAACGTGACAGTTGCGTCCCCTCTAAAATAACGTGGTCTTCATGAATGCCTGAGTTGGAGTTGCGTGTTGTTAACATTTGTGCGCCCGCTAACGCGTGCGTGCTTTTTATGAATAAGTCCCCAGGTGAAGGCTCTTCTATTCTTGAACATTTACTTCTGTGATACACCTTTCTCACATTGACGTCATTACACCGGGATTCCCCTAAATCAACGCTCAGAGAAAAACTGCTGGCTGGGAGCGCCGCCAACAAGCGGCTGACCAGCGCTGAGTTACTTTTGCACTAAAGTACACCGTAATCTAAACCGTTCCTATGATAAACTAAAATCATTATATTATTTAAACCATCTTTCATTGGAAAGCGCATTCAATTGCCGAAACATTAATGCATTATTTTTTAAATATTTTTGTAACGTTTTCACTGACATATATAAAATACACCATTCGACTTAGATTCATTAAATCACGTGGATAATAGGGGATATTTTAAAATTGCTATCAACTGTATTAAATTTTATAAAACTATAAAATCTAATACAGAAATGTATAGAAAATAGGCTTAGCTTTCCAATGATGTATGACTTCAAAAATATTTTTAAATAGTTTTTCATATGCACTGCCTAAAGTGCACTGTATTTGATTCCCATAGTAAAGTACCGGTAATGCTGTTTGCCTGTCGGCTATCACGGTTACCAGCCCAAATACGCTAATGTAGGAAAGGTCTATTACAGGTTCGATAACAGATCCAGTCATTCCAGTGGTAAATTGTCAAAAATTGTATTTTCTTGGACTGCAAATATGCAAATATTTGTATTTAGTTGACCTAATTTAGTCATTAAAGGGTTACACAGTTGTCTAATATGTAGCTAGTTGTATGATGCTATATCGCATGGAAAACCAGACTAGACATCTAAATCCGGGATCACATCACACGATTTTTTTCGAGACGGCCGACTTATTTTATCATAGGACTGTCTGTCGATTTCTTGTGTCAAGACACGACCGTCGCACTAAGCGACCAAGTGGCAGGTGCCTCACATTTACCGATTGTCGTTCATTTTCAGATCTCAAGACGGAACCTCGGGTACAGCAGCAGCAGCAGCAGCAGCAGCAGCAACAGCGGCAGCAGCAGCAGCAGCAGCAGCAGCAGCAGCAGCAGCGGTGACAGCTGTAGCAGTAGAAGAAGCAGCAGCAGTGACAGCAGCAGCGGTGTGGCGCAGTTGCTCAGAAGGAACACGATTATTTTGATAGTGCCCTGCTAGTCTTATAGCAGAATAGCAAAGCGGGTATAAGAACTTCATGGTGAAGTTCCTGGCTTTTAACTAGGCTTTTAACTAGGCCGCACTCTCATCTAATGGGATTAGCGTTTCGAGCACGGAATTTAATAAATATTTGTTGAATGTTTTGAAAATAATTTGACTGATTGGATGTGTTGTTTAGCGAAAGAAAGATGGTATAGAAATATATAATGAACGTCTCGCAAAGGTTTCTTCATTAACACGCAAGTAGGACACTGCAATGCGGACTGCAATATCAACCCCCACACCACCCACGGTGTGCTGAAGCTGGTAATAACAGTACTTGTTTTTGGCATGGGTAAATAATTATTCATAAATAAAAATTAGAACTTGGGGTATTGGAATATTCGTGTTATATCTCTACTACTACAGCCGCAGAATACAGTAATCATATATGTGCGTGCGTGCGTGCGCGCGCGCGTGCGTGCGTGCGTGCGTGCGTGCGTGCGTGCGTGCGTGCGTAATTGCGTGCGTAATTGCGTGCATGCGTGTGTGCGTGCGTGTCTGTGTGCGTGAGTGCGTGCGTGCGTGCGTGCGTGCGTGCGTGCGTGCGTGCGTGCGTGCGTGCGTGCGTGCGTGCGTGCGTGCGTGCGTGCGTGCGTGCGTGCGTGTGTGCGTGTGTGTGTCTGTGTGTCTGCGGCTGTAGTAGTAGACACATCCTGCAGCTGCAATCAGTCCACTATGGCTTGTCCTCAGCCGAAATCCTTAGCGTCCTCAGGTCTATTCTTGACTTGAGTGTACCGAGTCCTGCTTTCTTGAGGTCACCTCGTAGCACGCTTATCAGATTTATGCAATGACGCCCTCTCCTGGCTTTGTAGGGCGAATTCCAAGGCTCTCTGTGCTGGTGTCTCTTCTGGCATCCTTAGCACATGGCCAAACATGGACCATCTTGGCTGGGCGACTTTTTACAGACAGCGACGACGTATTACACATCTTGTATAGTGCATCGTTGGAAATTATGCTGTCTGGCCATCGGTGTCCAGTGATGGTGCGTAGGTGTTTGCGGTGGCAGGCATCGAGTTTGTCTAGAGCTGCCTTTGGAGCTGCCCAGCTGTTACAGTTATATAGCATCAAGGATACGCAGGTTGCGTTGTATAAACGTAGCCTCTTTATCAAGGGCATCTTTGATCTACGATTCCATAGCTTCCAGAAGGCCTGGAAAGCTATGTTCCCCATGACGCAGCGTGCTGAAATGTCAGCAGTACTGCAAAGCGGTGAGCCCAGGATTGTACTTTTCCTCCATGGTTCGCCGCCACGAAGTGGGTCGTCATTTTCTATAGTTTCATGCTTTATCGATAGGTAGGTATATGTGGGTGAACTCTGTTTTGGATTCATTCATAAAGAGATTCTCAATTTTTAGTTTGCTTGCAGCTATTGGGAGAAGTTCGTCAAGGGGTTTCTTTTCCTCGTCTATGACGTCACAACTTAAAAAATTATATTAATTTACATGTGATAAACGCATCATAATATGTTAAAATTTATTTCGTTTCATTTCATCTAGGCCCATAATTTAAGCCTCAAAAAGTATACAATATTAACAATTCTATTTTCAAGCATTTTGTTGAGAGTATGCAGCTTTAGTAGCTTCTGTCATATAACTCCATTTTAATAGCATGAGAGGTAGTATTCATATTGACCATGCAGTCGCTGCATACAGTTCTCTAGCAATGTTTGTGGCCGTGGCGTACTACACTCATGCTACCATCACTGCCGACCAAGTCTATAAACAGCAACGCCATAGCAACACACCAGCTGTTGCTGGATGTTATGAATGGGGATGCCAAATGCATCCTTTCTCCACAGATGCATACTGAACTAGACAAGGGAATGCTTTGGCGTTCATGGATACGTCTGAAAGATGTCATGGCCAGAATGAGATGGGGGGGGGGGGGTGGGGAAATAATACTTTCCAATCACTAATTTACAAAGGTCCTTGAGTCAGTAATCCTGAGATTGACTACAAACTATCCCTAGAGATCCCTAGTTATAGTGGTTCTTTAACCCTATGAACGTAAAGAACACCAAATGAAATAGGCTCCCATAGATTTAATAGATATGCTGTCACTATTTTGTAACTGATTTTACTGCCTCCTGTGAGATGATGACTTATTACAGGTCAGAAATCATAACATTCTATATGCTGCAAAGAGTATTTTGTTGAACATTATTTGAAAACTCATTGAACCGGGACCTTTTGATGAATACGTTAGCAACACCCGCCCACCGCTACCCCATTCCCGTGACACCATCGAACCGTACTAATTACGTCGTAATTCTGCTCAGATTTGTTTCAAATTATTCAAGATAATATGCATTAAAAGCATACAATTTATATACTTTGGCTAACAAGTGAAGACATCAATTATAATGACAGATACTGACTATGAGAGAGGGCCCTTCCATTCCGGATACACCGGCGGACAGAGAGAATTCCAGTAACTTTCTATTGTTTGACTACAGATCTTGAAACCATCGCAAATCTTTTACACTGTATTCTCTTGAATGTTTTGTAACCAATTTAACTGCAAGCTGTTGTTACCCAGGGCAGAAACAGGTTCCAGTTGAAATAGTTACAAAATATTCACCAGCTTGCTGGAATAGTCGTTTTGCGACACTGGAATTTCAAGTAATAAACACGTTTAGGATTGGAAGACATTTCTGCCTACAGCAGTTGTCCTATAATGCAATTATGTTCAAAACATTCAACAGAACATTTCTTATTATTTGCGTTTTTTAAAAACATGTTATTTTATTTCTGTGCTGTACTATAGTCGATACCATATCAATCGATCATTCCCATTCGTACTTTTATTGTCATAAATTATTAATAATTTCGTTTGTTTTTTGTTTATGCAACGTCTACGGAATATTTAGAAACAATATTGACGAAAATTCGACGCTGAGCCACGTCAGGGCCGTATTTAAGGGGGGGGGGGGGCAAGCGGGGCAAAAGCCCCAGGGCCCCCACAAGCAAGGGGCCCCCACAGTTTAAAAATGAATTATGCACTTTTTTGGAAGTTATAGGACATTTAAAGCAAACTTTATTAGTTTAGAACTCTTAATCATGCATTATAATTCTATTCTAACATTTGTGGGGGCCACAATTCTTGTTTGGTGTTCGGCAACAATGTTAATTACGAAAATTTGCAAAATGAAATAATTTTACAACGAAAGAAAGCGCCATAATTCACCCTAAAAGTAGACTCTCTGGCCGTCTCAGAGCACCTAGATGTAAAAATATTTCTGCGGGAGGACCCCCACACCCCCCTCCCGAATCATTCTTTGCCCCATGACACCCACATATCTAAATACGGCCCTGAGCCACGTCAGCAGGCAGTCTGAGTTAAACTCAATTTAAAACGATCGCTGGCATTAACAACATCCTGTCCTCAATACGAGACACGTGTTTTGCGACGCAGAAACGTCTTCAACCTGTTGACTCGAGAAGATTCAAGGCCTCGATTATAAATACAAGTATACGGATAGCCTGTCATACGTTACTGAGACTAATTTAAAACGATGCTAATCTCATCTCAAATGTTGTATTGCACCGATAGAATATGGTTTATAGATTCCATATCATTCATATCCGGTCACATTCCCTGATCTGTATCGCAATTATTTGTTTTGTAATATAGGCTCAGCCTTTGGTGGACTGCCTGTTGTGTAAATGTAAAATCTACGTGTTATATGAAAATAAATAATCTTGAATCTTGAATCTTGAGTAAATGTTGAACAGTGATCGACATCATTTTGTCTCCTCAAGCTATTGTGTGTGATGCCATGTCAGCTCCAAAGCATCACGTTCTTTACTATGTAATGCTCATCCCATTGAATATTTTGAAACTAATTTGACTGGAAGTTGTTGCTGCCTATGGCAGTAACAACTTCCAATCAAATTGGTTTCAAAATATTCAACAGCTTACCAGTAGGATAGCTTTTATACCACATTATGCCAAACTATACCTGTATATAGCAAGGCGGTCACACTCGGATTTGTCTGATTGGTTGAAAGGTAAATCACGACAGCCGTCATAGGCTGTAGAACTCTACCAACATTTAACTACTAAATCCTGAGTATCTTTCCTTAGGGGCGTGATAAAAAGCTTAAAATTACCTGGATAGTTTATGACCGGCGTGTTAGATTACCTGAATAGCTATCAAGAGATGGGATTAGTTATTCTTTAACTGCGCGCGTGCGTGTGTGTGTGTGTGTGCGTGTGAGGGGGGGGGGGGGGCTCGCTGCTGTCATAGGCAGCAACAACTCCCAGTCTAATTAGTATCAAAATATTCAGCAAAATATTTCTTACCAGCATGTGTCTGTTTACGTATTTTTGAAACATGTTAACTTATTTCTGAGCTGTACTTTAGTTGATGACTCAATATTTCTGCCAAGTTGAGGCTTCCTAACTCATTAATACATGTACTTATATTTCAAAGTTTTTTTTAATGCACTTTATAAAAGGTCAACAGAATATTTTTAATATTTTGAAACTAATTTGATTGGGAGCTGTTGCTGCAATAGGAAGGAGCAGCCGCAAGACAAATTAGTTTCAAAATAGTCAACAGCTTACCTGTATAGATACCTTGAAATTTAGATTCTGAAAATCCAGGCTTCAAAGTTTCAAATCGATTACAGCACGCCCAAAGAGTGGGCGGAGTTTAGGTAGAAATGGGCGGGGCACAGCTATATACGCCTGTATTTTAGTGTAGAGACAATCACCTCTCCCCTACATGTTGTACTAGGCATGCACCTCACTTCTTAACCTAATGTGTATTACAGAATAGGAGCCATCAGAGATTGCAAACCCTTGCCTCACGTTTTTGTCAAAGGGATTTGAGGGGATTTTCTGGAAACTTTCGGAGCATCTGATCTTTTGCGAATCACGTTCAAAGTTGTGGAATCCTAGGATCATGCTTGGGTTCAAGTGCAAATGCATTTGTATTTAATGCATTTGCACTTGTATTTGCATTTAATGCAATTATGAAATTTCTGACACATTTATATTTGCACTTGCATTTGAATCTCATGTATTTACATTTGCATTTGCATTTGCATAAAACGGGATGCATTTGCGTTTGAGTTTTCAAATGCATTTGAGTTTTTTCAAAGGCACTACTTTTTCATTTTGCATGTGTTTAAAAATTGGATGAAGCCTAGCTGCTGCTGCTGCGGTAAATAGAAGCCACAGCACCCAGTCAAATTAATTTCGAAAAATTCAACCAAATTATTTGTTAAATCATAAAAATGGCATTTCTGTTGCTAGAAATTTAATTCTCTGTGATTTATTAACAGATTTCACTCTGAATTGCTTAGCAGATAGCTCTCATATATATATATGCAGAATCATGTATATTTTGTGATCTTAGCAAGCCAACACATTTTAGTTAACTTGTTTCCGAGATAATCTACAGCAAGGTATCGCTAGAGTATAATAAATATGATCATATTATAAATAGCAAGTAATGGGTACCTCCATTCTCTTGTCCAATGCCTTGACACTTTAACCCTTACGTACAAGACCACTGCAATGATTGGATCAGTGATCCTCTTCTCTCGGTCTGCAAATGGACATTTGTAAAGACCACGACAAAGGCTGGTATTGCCAGTTTGGGAATAAAGGGGTTAATAAATCAATTGTAACTTGTAAACATTTGAATCCTGAAATGCTAGAATCTTATTTCAGGTATTGAACAAGCTGAATATTTTGAAACAATTTTAACTGAAAACTTTTGCCTACAGCTGTATTTTGAATGTAATTTGACTGACACCTGCAGCTATCAATCAAGTTAATTTCCAGATATTCAACATTATATTTGATAATTATTTTGAAAGTAATTTGACTGGCACATGTTTCCATGGGCACAATAGCGATCAGTGTAATTACCTTCAAAATAATCATCAGAAATCTGAAAATTAAAATCTCTACTGGTTACCCCCTTAAAGGTGAAATAAGTATTATTTCTTTCACAGAAAAGTTAAATTTGCAGACAAAGAGACTATTTTTTGTAAATATTACACTGGAATGACGAGGTCGATAAGCGAGCCAGTCAATCCAGTGGTAAAATTTCAAAAATATTCTTTTCTTGGTCTGCAAATTGACATTCTTTAAGATCAATACAGAAGCCTTGTTTGGTCAGTTTGGCCATTCCTGGGTTAATAATAATACTACTAATAATACTATGTTGTTTTATTATTCATGTTCTATAGTCCATGTACTGTGCTTTAATAATCTGAAAATCTAAAAGAAATGGATTATTTTAATTTCCATCACTGATTATTAAAATAACTAGTCAAACCATTTCTCATACGTTATAACCCATTATATCATCAAGTTACAAAATGTTTTCCCAAAGATACTCACTCCCATCATATGCATAGTTGACAGATGCATACTGTGTTCCAGAATTTCAGTACCAGAGGTGTAGCCACACATGCATATGCATTTAAATGCAATACCTTGCAGTCTTGTACCAAGCATGCCTAGGATGCAATCACATCCTATCTTGTGTTAAAACCTGAGACAAATCTGAAGAGTACCGGGTGCTTTACGAGGTATCCATGAACACAGCATTTGGTCAGATCTGGATCTGAGTTAATTTCTCCGGATCACAGTCAACGTCTGGAAATCCTTTGCCCCTGAACGTTTATGTATTCTGTTAAAATTTGAGTCAAATTAGACACAGCTACGCATGTACTCGCACACGTACGGTAGCACGCGCGCACGCGCACGCACGTACGCACGATGCGCTTACACATTCAATACCCTCTTCCACATAAGGGGCGAGGGTAATAATGAGGATGATCGCATGGCTAAGTACTATAACTAATTATTATAGCTAACTCAACGCATACCCTGAGGATATACCACCCACATACATTGCAAATGCATGGATGCTAGCCTAATGTATATTTAACTAATCAAATGAAATGACAAAGACAGATACAAGAAAAGGTGAGATGTAGTGAATCATATACTCGTGAATAATAAAACATTGTGCGGAATACAACATTTTGCAGCCCACGGTTTCAAACCTGCACGCTTGACCTGGTCGACAATGATTCATTTAGGTTACATATAATTTGATTATATGACGTCTCTACATCGTGTTAATGGCTGATGATTAGATTAACTTCCGACCAACCATGATCCACGGATGAAATGCATGAATTTCATTGGACAGGCAAGTTGAACTCATCATTCTATAAAACTCGAACTCATCAGGCATTATACTCCATAACCGGCATCAACTAAAGACACGTCGTGAAATTTAGACACAAGCTTGAGCAACACAGGAAAAGGAGTAAGTATATTTTTCGTTGTTCTTTAAAAATAAAATAAATAAAAATTAACTTGTAAACATACTATATGTTAGCATAGGCTATACCAAAAGGTCTCAATTGCCATCTTATGAAAACATTTATCATAAAATAAGTAAAGTGTTTGTAACATTTATCTGTATTTTAATTTTTAATTTAGTTTTGTATTTTAAACGATTTCTTCAAAACATTGCAAAAATGACGTTTTTGATTGAGTGGTGCCTCTACTTCAGAAACTCAACGTTCAGAAACAAGGGATATATTTCTAGATAAGCCTGGCCATTTCTAGATACGCCCGGTCATCTCTACATAAACACGTACATTTCTAGATAAACCCCAGCCATTTGTAGATAAGCCCAGCCGTTTGTAGATAAGTCCGGACATTTCTAGATAAGCCTGCACATTTCTAGATAAGGCTAGCCATTTCTACTTTAGTCCGGCCATTTCTAGATAAGCGAGGTCATTTCTAGATATGCCCGTCAATTTCTAGATAAGCTCGGCCATTTCCAGATAGGCCCAGACATTTCTGGATAAGCCCGGCCATTTCTAGATAGGCCCGGCCATTTTTAGAAAATCTTGGCCATTTCTCAATAAGCCCGGCCATTTCTAGATAAACCCGGTCATTTCTAGATAAGCCCGGCCATTTCTACATAAGCCCGGCCATTTATCAATAAACCCGGCCATTTCTCAATAGGCCCGGCCATTTCTAGATATGCCCGGCCATTTCTACATAAGCCCGGCCATTTCTACATGAGCCCGGCCATTTCTAGATAAGCTTTGCCCACTTTGTAAGTGGATTTGAATCAATTTTAACCCTGCACTCAGAATCTCAATTTTATAGGGGTAAACTGTTTAATACTTTGAAACTAATTTGACTGGGAAGTGTTGCTTCATATATCAGCAACAACACTCTAAGTCAATTTTTATTCAAAATTTTCAACAGAATATTTATTAAATTGCAAATTCGCCAAGGACATACCATTCGGCATGATATTTGACACTTACTCGACCTACGTCCATTGATTATAACGTCAGCTGACAAGTGAAGTATTTTGATTGTAACGCCAGATACTTGAGTGACAGTTCGGATCCCCCATTCGCGATTTGTCTGAACCCGTCGCATCACGTGCTCAACATTGTGGAAGCCTGCATTTTCCACTTTTTGATATTTTATCACATGATGCTCAATAATCTCGCAACACAGTTTCCAAACTGTACATTATGGATGCTGGCAGATAACGGGAACAAGATTTAGAGACCATTGACAAACACTGTTTTGGGGGACTAAGGCTTATATACACTTTAAACACACCCAGCGTTTGTCAACATTTGTCATATATGTTCAGAATTATGCTACCCAATACGTTTCTGTTTTACCTGTATGTAGACACTCAATACACCCATAATCTCTCCGTCCATCGGGCGGTCGGCCGGTTAATACCAACAACTCATTCCTTGATGCAACCTATTTAATATTGTACTGAGGTGATTTGGTACAAATTATAACACAACAAAGGAACTTGCTTTGCGAGCAGATTTCCAGACGTTGACCGTGATCCGGGTAAAATAACCTGGATCCAGATCGGATCAAACTCATGATATGTGGATATCTCGGAAGCTACGTGCATGATTTGTCTCAAATTTAGCGCAACAAAGGAACTTGTCGTGCGAGATTTTATGCTGATCCGGATAAAATAACCTGGATCCGGATCGGATAAAATTCACGATATGTAGATAGATCTCGGAAACTATGAGTCCGATTTGATTCAAATATTATCACAACACAGGAAATTGCCGTGCGTGATTTCCAGTGATCCGGATAAATTGACATGGATCGGGATCGGATCAAATTCTGGAGCTGTGCATATCTCCACAACTACCGATCCGATGTGATTCAAATTTTAACACAGGACAGAGTGGAGTCCATACACTAGAATTGCACGACAACATTGAGTGTGATCCGAAAATATCCGGAAAACCCGAAAAAATGCGGAACCCGCAGCTACCCAGATTTTATCGAGCTTGTTGTTTTGGAAACAATTTAGCTTATTTCTGCGCTGTACTGTATGATTGCTTCTTTTGTGGACGACGATTGACATCGCGATTTTTAACCCAAATTTAATTGTGTTATTGCCTAGCGAAAATAATGGGAACATAACTGACAGATTTATTCATAGATAATATTTAAATATTGTGAAAATAGTTAAGCATAGCAAGGCAATAATTAATCTGCCTACAGGCCTCTGGCTGACAGGATATGTCTAACTGTGTTAACATTGTATTGAAGATGAATATCATTTCGTAATTTACGCACATCCTTTTTGAAGCCATATTACCACAAAAAACCAAGTGATTACAAACTGAAGCGCTATTCCAAACTGATAATTCGACGGTCATAAAGAAATGAGCAGTATATCTGAATAAAGATACAATGGAGTTTGCAAGAACACAGTACTTCAATGGCCATGGGAATTGCCGAGATATCGAAAACAATTGGCAACTAATTAAGAATTTTCTAAATCAAACCACCAGAAAAATGTCACTAGTAAGCTATCGCTCTCCCAACAATCATTACCCTGGATTAACCACAAGATAAGGACATTGATTAGGCGCAGGAACAAAACACACCGTCTGATTAAAAATACCGGCAGCCTACGCCTAAAAATAGTTGGAAAGCTCTGCGAAAGTAAATTTAAAAAGAGGAACTGGATTCCTACCACAACTGTGTCAACAATTTGCTCGGTGACATCAAACCCTTTTGGAAGTATATTAGCAACCACAAATCTGACGAACAAGGAATCCCGCCACTCAAGGCAAATGGAATTATTGCAGATACTGGCCTCAGCAAAGCCGAAGCACTTAGCAGCCAATCTACTAGCGTGTTCGTCGAAACAACCTTTAGCGAAATACCATACTCAATTCCTAAAACAAGCAAAATGGAAAACATCATCATCAGCCCAAATGGAATTAAGAAATTATTAAACGGTTTGAAAACATCAAATCCAATGGGGGCCAGACGAAATACACCCGCAAATACTCAAAGAACTGTCAACAGAACTGTCAGACATACTATGACATTTTTTCCAACAGTCCTTGGACAAAGGCATTATCCCAACTGAATGTAAATCGCCAAACATTTGTCCTTTATATAAAAAGGCGCCCGGTCCTTACCAAGTAACTATAGACCGGTTTCCCTCACATGCATTTGCTGCAAGATGCTGGAACACATTATCTGTTCTAATTTAATGAGCCATTTCAAACAAAATAACATCCTAACTCATTGACAACACGCCTTCCGCAAATTTCACAGTTGTGAAACTCAACTAGTTAATGTCATCAATGATTGGGCTTCATCCATTGATAAACGGAAACAATTTTTATTCTCAAATTTTGTAAAGGCTTTTGATACTGTTCCACGTGAACTTTGAAATCTAAATTGCACAAATATGGTGTGTCAAAAAACATACTAAATTGGATTGACTCATTCTTAACTGGTCGCAAACAGTGCGTGGTAGTCAATGGTGCCAAATCAAAAGTTGCTGACGTTGTTTCTGGAGTACCTCAAGGAACTGTTCTAGAAATGTTACTGTTTTCAGTCCACATAAATGATATAGTCCAGGACATTTCCTCAGAGATCAGGCTATTCGCTGATGATTGCGTATGCTACCGGGAAATTTATGACCCCAAGGACTATGAGGCACTCCAACAAGACATAAACATGTTAGGCAACTGGGTACCACTTGGGGAACGCGCTTCCAACCAGTAAAATGCAACAGGATGAGCCTAACCAGAACCCCCCCCCCCCATCAAATTCGACTACACGTTAAAAGGAACGAGTCTAAGTTTTGCTTCATCAGTAAAGTACAAGGGCGTCAACATCACCAATGACCTAAGCTGGAACAAACTCATCACTGAGAACGTTAGCACTATTGCGGAGAAATTTATCATTCTGTTCCCAAGAAATCAGACTTCAAGCATACATGGGACTGATTAGACCAGTTCTTGGTTTCGTTCGGTATGGATTGATGTGATTCCTTGCGGATTACTAATTCAATATCACAGACGATGACTATATGTTGATATGTGCGGGGTGGGGTTATCATGTGTTGGGATTTGTTTCATCTCTTTACATTGGGGTGCACGGTCTGGTCCTCTGGCTGTGTATGGTTTTGGCAGTTTAGTTTCCGGGCTTCCTGGTGTTGGGTAGACCTTCAAATATCTTAGTGCCGATGTGACTGAGGGTCGTTGCTTCATAAGACATCACCGACACACAGTCAAATGATATGATATGATATGATTTGATATTTATTATCACAATAGGCCATAGTCAATAGAGTGTAACAATTAAAATATATGTCGATTTCCTAGTAAAAAATTCAATACATACTACAGAAGTTTGCTAAAGTTACATGATGGTGACGTGAGTGTGTTTTCTTAAAGGTCCACATCCACACCCCAAGACCTGAAAACGAATCCAAACAAACAGAGCTGGTGAAACCGCACACCCATAAAAACTCAACACATGCGCCTCAATGTAATGAAACAAAACAAATAACAAAATATAATAACCGCACTCGATACAAATCCAGATAATAGTTGTGAAATCGAAACCGAGACGCACGTCGCCCATTCAACCTAACAACCAACCAACTACACTAATCTATATGGAGCAGAATTATCACATGGTAAGATCCACATTTTTGCTGTTACTATGAACAATAATAGGATTTGCAAGTCACCGTGTCTTCTTTAACCACATTGCAATGCCGTCAAACCGCTCATTGTTAACCATTTCACGATGAAGACGGACACAATCGGGTTATGCAGTGGCCTTCAGGAATGTCCATTTGCAGACCAAGAGAAGATGATTCTTGCAAACTTACCATTGGAATGACGGGTTCGATAACTGAGACAGTCATTACAGTGGTAAATTTTAAAAAATATTCTTGTCTTGGCGCGTAAATGAACATTCAATAATATTGCAATTTTCTTGATCAAATTTAACCATTAAACGGATAAAGTAACGCGAAAGACATGAAATTATTTCGAAAAATCAACAATGCTTATTGTATAAAATGGAATGGAATTGAGTAATATACCTTTATAACAGCCGTATCATTCCAAGTACACAATTAACCAGATCAAACATCGACTAATTGACAAATTTAAACAGCAATGGGAAGGGGAAATAAACCGATCGGCTAGAGGAATAATGTATAATGCATATACGAATAAGTGGGAACTAGAAGAATACCTGTTAAAATTAAACACGCTTTGCGCACACTGCGGTCAATTACTATACTTTGAACCCTGAATTCTCAGAATCCCAATTTCAATATAACTATACGGGTAAGCGGTTGAATACTTTGAAAATAATTTCACTGGGTGCCGTTGTTTATTTTATTTTATTTTATTTTCAAACCACCAAAGATGTATCCTGACTATCAGGTCGAATAGATTGCCAATACACTCCCCGTCTCTGTCTGACATAACGTCTCCGGCGGTTATAACTTAAACGCTTGGGGTGGGGCGGGTGTTTCTAACACCTCTGTCTGCGTCACTCGAAGCTAAATTGTAGGCTGTTTTCGCGTAGTCTATGCTATTTCTCGCAGCAATTTCAATTTCTTTTCAAATTTTCAACACACGTTTCAAGTATCATGATAAATTACTACTATTACAAGTGGAACAGCTTTGTAAAATAGATTTTATAACGTTTTCACGGCATATTTAAAAATAATTTAGTATGTCTTTTAAGGTTATATAATTCTCGTCTAAACATAGCATAAATATCAATTTTGACTATCGGACTTTAACAACTTTGATGAAAATTACGAATTGCTTATGTACGATCTGAATGAACCTTGACAAGATTATAATTTACATCATTAAAAAACTAATAGATTTTACTTTCTGGTCATATGTGTTAAATTGTAAAGAAATCATAAATACAATATAATATAAACCTCGCCTCTTTATTTCATAGTAAATATCTGAACAAGTCACACGTGCGAATATTTACTCATGCAAATATGGCTGTTGCACTGGGCTCCCAACATTTCATGGAGAAACAAATAAATATCTCATCTAAACAAGATTGCAACAGACACCGTCACCCAATGCAATGGTTCTTTAAAATGGCTGGTCTTACCAGCTGACTTAATGACAACAGACACCGTCACCCAATGCAATGGTTCTTTAAAACGGCTGGTCTTACCAGCTGACTTAATGACAACAGACACCGTCACAAAATGCAATGGTTATTTAAAATGTCTGGTATTACCAGCTGACTTAATGACAACAAACACCGTCGGAAAATGCAATAGTTCTTTAAAATGTCTGGTCTTACCAGCTGACTTAATGACAACAGACACCGTCAGAAAATGCAATGGTTCTTTGAAATGTCTGGTTTTACCAGCTGATCTAATGACAACAGACACCATCACAAAATGCAATGGTTCTTTAAAATGTATGGTCTTACCAGCTGACTTAATGACATCATACACCGTCACTAACTGCAATGGTTCTTTAAAATGGCTGGTCTTACCAGCTGACTTAATGACATCATACACCGTCACTAACTGCAATAGTTCTTTAAAATGGCTGGTCTTACCAGCTGACTTAATGACAACAGACACCGTCAGAAAATGCAATGGTTCTTTAAAATGGCTGGTCTTACCAGCTGACTTAATGACAACAGACACCGTCAGAAAATGCAATGGTTCTTTAAAATGGCTGGTCTTACCAGCTGACTTAATGACAACAGACAGCGTCAGAAAATGCAATAGTTCTTTAAAATGTCTGGTCTTACCAGCTGACTTAATGACAACAGACACCGTCACAAAATGCAATGGTTCTTTAAAATGGCTGGTCTTACCAGCTGACTTAATGACAACAGACACCGTCAGAAAATGTAATGGTTCTTTAAAATGGCTGATCTTACCAGATGACTTAATGACAGCAGACACCGTCACAAAATGCAATGGTCCTTTAAAATGTATGGTCTTACCAGCTGACTTAATGACAACAGACACCATCACAAAATGCAATGGTTCTTTAAAATGTATGGTCTTACCAGCTGACTTAATGACAACAGACACCGTCAGAAAATGCAATGGTTCTTTAAAATGGCTGGTCTTACCAGCTGACTTAATGACAACAGACACCGTCACAAAATGCAATGGTTCTTTAAAATGGCTGGTCTTACCAGCTGACTTAATAACAACAGACACAGTCACAAAATGCAATGGTTCTTTAAAATGGCTGGTCTTACCAATGACTTGTATTAACCCCTCTTGTGTCAACAGCTCTTCAAACCGCTCAAAACACTACTTGTATCCAGTAACACTTCTACTGGTTTAACATTTTTCATGAATTTAAAAAAAAATTTTACCAGTGCAATTTTGGCAGGCCTGACCATCAGAACGATAATGGTAAGAAACATTTTTTTACTAAAAGCTTTTACTAAGGCAGTATCCATTTTCAGGACAGGAGAACAGTTTACCGAACCAGTCATTCCAGCGGTAAATATTTAAAAAATACTCTTCCCTTGGCCTGCAAATACACATGCCTCCAGACCACTGCAGAGTTGTTTTTGGTCGACTTGACCATTAAAGGGTAATGATGACACAAGAGGTGGTTAAGTGACCACCTGTCTTTAGGGGCCACGTGTTGATGAGTCATACCGTTCCCATTATACACGGCTTTATTACAGATGATTACTCATCTAAATGCTGTCAATATTTTTAATTCAGGTTCAACATGCAGAAGCTAACCATGGTACTGTTTGTGTGCATGCTCGTGGCGGCAGTGTCCGTCATTGACCTCACTGAGGCTATCAATGTGAACATCGTTAAACAGGAAGCCAATGCATTCCTGAAAAGATCTTTAAACCAGCGCGTCAAACGTTCTGAGTCTGAGAACGAAGATGAACAAGAGGAAGAGAACGAATGCCCTGAAATTGGCAACGCGAATGAGGCGCTGGAGGAGCAGGAGGAGGAAGAGGATGATCTGGAGGATGTGAATGAAGATCAAGACGAAGCCCTCGAAGAGACTGAAGCCGAACTAGAACTAGTTGACTAGATGTAGGACTACCGGCCAATGAGTAAGGTAAGCAACAATAAGTACGACTAGAGATTTAACGCTTTGAACGAAAATAAACTCATGAGCCTATGGCAACGACAGGTTCCTCTCGAAGCCACGCTACTCAGCAGCGTAACTGTATGTTTTTCTTGAAATATAGTTTCTGGTATTGTTCACAGGATCAATGCTAGAGCAGAACATTATTTTGAGAAAATATGACGAGAAGGGTGAGTGACAAGAGGTACATAAAATGCCGTCATATTATATTCAATGTTTTGAAAGTTTCAGAATGCTGAACAATGATGATCATGTTCACGTTCACGTAACTATGATAACATTAAGATGTAACAGAGCATCAATATTTCTCATATATTCTATGTACAGTTTGTTGTCACATTAGCATTGTCTAAGTTTGATTAAAATGGACATACACGCGGACGATTAAGATAAAGCAGGCGTAATGTTATGAGGTTCATAATCACGAGTTATTTCTTTTTCTTTGCATGGATGCGGTTTATTATCACAGGCCTGTAGCATATTGAAAGGAGCCATTTTTTCTATTGTGTGGACAAAGTGATGCAAAAAGAAAGTGAAGTTCATCCTCTACGCAGTTACATATATCACAAAGACGTTCATTTCTTTCCGTTCCCGTCCACCTCTCAGTCTCAATAGCTAAATTTCGCGTTTTGAAAATGCATTTGCAACCTTCTTTCCGAAACCTGCAATAAAGGTATCCATTTCTAGCTTTAGGCATGCCACGCACATTTGTAGCCAAGCTCCACCCACTCTGTGCGTGTGTTCGAATCGATTGCGGGAACACCACGTTCCCGGAATTTCGATCTCAAGGGAACTATAAAGGTCAGCTGTTGAGTATTTTGATAATTTGTTTATAGCGGCAACATCTACATTTCAAATTAGTTTAAAAATAATTCAACAATATATTTATTAAATTATTAATTCAACAAAGGCACACAAATCAAATACATATTATCGGACATTTGCTGTGTCGGACATACGTCATATGATTTTGACGTCAGTTATTAAGCGACGTATTTTGATCATAACGTCAGTACTGATGTTTGAGTGACAGATTGGATTCGTTTTTGTCTCTTAATTTCTAGCCACCCAGGGAACGAGGCTCCAGAACTGGTTTAAATGGACCAGTCCATTTTTAGCTATGCCCCGCCCATCACTAGTTAAGCTCCACCCACACCTCGCTGTGTTGGGATTGATTGATCCCCAGATGCCCTAGCTATCAATTTCCTGAAAAGTATACAGGGAAGCTGTTGAATATTTTGTAACTAATTTGACTGGATGCTGTTGCTGCCTATTAAATAGTAAAAGCAAACAATTTGTACAACAACGCATAGACCGTCTTCAAACATGCGTTCATGACGTACTTATCGACGTCATTCATGACGTCATTCATTATGATGTCATTGTACACATCTCGCCGTTCATTATGACGTCATATGATGGGTGGGTACTCTGGAAAGGTGAATTTGAGGTTATCTTCCTGTAATTTGATATTCCATTTATCTTTAACCCGTTAACACTAAAATTTGCTTAAGATAGTATCCATTCTCTCATATCCCATTTGTGGACCGGGAGAGGATCATTATTTGTGGACCGGAAGAGGATCATTTATGTGAGGGTTTACCAATGGAATGACTGGCCCTGTTATCGACCCAGTCATTCCAGTGGTGAATTCCTGGGAATGGTCTTGTCTTGGTCTCCGAATGGACGTTTTCAAGAACATTGCAGAAGCTAGCTTGAGTTTGAAGGGTTAAAATGTTATTTATTATTTTTACATTCGCCACCTTGATGTATGTATTGTATTGTATCTGTATATGTATGGGAGACATGGTTATAAGATCCCTGCCCTCTTTCAAACACAATTTCCTGAAAAAATTCTGTTAAATATTTTGAAATTAATTTGACTTGGTGCTGTTGCCTATGTAAGCTATTCAACATACTGTTTATTAATATTAAGGACATACAATTCGTACAACTTGACGGGCTATAAAGCGTGTATGACGGACTAAAGCGTGTCACTCATGACGTAATTAATTATGCCGTCCACCTGCACGTGACCTAGTTGATTGTGACTTCGTATGATTGACCGATAAACTGGATTTACCCATTGTGATGATAATTGATGTGTTTCTGCAGCCGGAAGGAGTGGAAATTTGCAATCAGTTTTCATCCGGCCTTCTGTCTCTTGTCCGTTGTGATCATCCTAAGCTCCTTGGAGCACATTTCTGTCTTTAGTGGTCATTAACTTAGGCATACGTTTTTCTTCGATCTGAGTGCAAAGCCCTTAATAAATCATTGATATGGCGTCTTCTGCATGTCTGCTAGATATTGGCCCCTAGTCCTGAAGTTTCTAATGCTTTCTGAGCTGCCGTAATCGAAAACCATGGTCAATAATTGAGCATCGTGTAACTGTTGCGCTACCATCACATATTCTGGTGCTGCACAGTTGGTAACGTGCGGACAATGAAATTAGGATTTGTGTTCAGCGGTGATTCGCGATTGTTCGCAAGATTTTGCGATGGATAGCAGTTCTAGAACATTGTTGAGACACAACTAGCACCATATAGGACCATCTTGGCATTCATAGAATACATTAGAGCCACGAATGCACAGCTGTCTGAAGGAGTAGAAAGCAGCACTACGATTTGTAATACTGGTTGAACTCCAGAGGAGGGAGGCTATGATTCTGTTCTTCCCCATCTTCTCTTCGTCCAGGGCCTTCACACTCATGTCCATTGTGTCGGACATGTATACATGTATGAACTCGTGTTTGGTTTCATTCATGAGGAGGTGTGTGGTTTTGAGTTGTTTTGAAATTAAAATCATCTGATTAAATCATCTGCATACGCCATGTCCTGTGGCATCATTATTTTTTAGATTGTGAGTTTAGTTTTGTCAAATGTATGTAAGAATGGTCAATATTCAGTCTCTTACACCAGTACAAGTATGTTATGTGTCTGTTGATGAGAAGACAATATGAGCAGACAGACAGTGCTGTTCTAGTGACGGTATTCTCATCAGATTGTGATGGATATGATTTTGCGATTTAAAGGAAACTCATCTCTATTTATCCAGTGTATGGCACATATCAACCCTATAGCAGACAGAAATATTTAGTGTTACATCGGAATTTAGGCGGGATTTAAAAGTTTCTGACAGCCCCTCCCACGTTCATGTATTCTGGGCTTATGCGCTATGTACCGTTCGTCCACTCATCCGTCTATCCATCCATCATGCCCTTCTCCCCGCCCACGGTCCCACCAGACTGACTGCCCACCCACCGATGCCTCACCCGCTCGCCTGCCCACCCGCCCCAACTAGACTGCCTGCCCATGCGCATACCCGTCCACACGTCGGCTGCCGGCGCACTCAGCCGCCGACATGTCAACCCTTCCATCCATCCGTCCATCAGGTTGGCCATCCTTTGGTCGAACAATCGTTCGTTTGTTCGTTCGTTTGTTCGTTCGCTCGTTCATCCAATCATTAGTTCATTCGTTCATTCATTCATTCATTCATTCATTCATTCATTCATTCATTCATTCATTCATTCATTCATTCATTCAATCATTCATTCATTCATTCATTCATTCATTCATTCATTCATTCATTCGTTCGTTCATTCATTCATTTGTTGCTCTATTTAACAGAATGTGTGCGATTATGAAGCCCGGATGTGGTCGTACCTCAGGATGGAATGAAGATGAAGCAGAACATTTTACAAAGAACATGTTACTGTTTTGATCACGACCAGATATTATCTGCCCACTCCGGCTAATATTATGTAGCTCTGTATATCTAAGTTATACCTGTTGTTATCTATTTATTCAATTATACAATTTTTATGTAAAATTACTTTTCTTACTTTCTTAACCCATTCGACCTATTATTCTGCATTATTGTGATCTATGAGTTCAGCTGTAGTTGTGGGGTGGTGCTCTTAGCAATGCCTTTCAGCAACGGCTTTGAGTAACGAATACAAGACTCACTTCCGTTACAATACAGTAAGCACATGCTTTCGCTATCCGCAGCACACGATCACGCAACAGACGGATCCTATCCCGGGTATCTGTCGTCATTATCAATTACGTCACTAGGTAACTGACGTCACAATCATAGGGACGTATTATAACTCCTTCATGAAATTCGAAAGCTCTGTCGAGTGTACGAATGGCGCGTCTTTGAAGATTTAGAATTTATTAAACATGCTTTTGAATATTTTGAATCTAATTTGTCTGGGAGCTGTTCGCCAAGTCAAATTCGTTTCAAAATAGCCAACTGTATAATTACCTTGAAATTTAGATTTTGAGAATTCAGTTTTAACTTTTAAATCGACTACAACGCGAGCAAAAATTGGGCGGAGATTAGTTTAAAATGGGCGGGGAATAGCTAGAAATGTATTCTCCTATCGGGCACCCTTCCAAAAATAATCCTATAATTAAAACGCATTTTTTTGGCGTTTATTAAATCTTGACTATGTCATCACCACTATCCTAATACTATGTATATGCAGTTAAAAGCATTCCCTTGAACAAACGCAAACTTTTAGGGACAAATGTTAGCGGTTCCATAGCAGTCTGATTGCTGCAAGCCACCAGCCAATAATTTCAATGGGTACTAACTCTGGACATGCTGAATATTTAGAAAACTGTTTGACTGAAAGTTGTTGGTGGCTTAGCCATCATATCCACAGCTAAACCCGTGGAAAATACAGTTTTCAGATATTCAGCAGGCAAACAGCTAAGAAGTTGTCTCATACGAGTAGCCGTCCTAAGGAATCACCATCATTTACTACCACAAGATGCATACTAAACCAAATATCTTGTATTAAGCAATCACCTGCCTAAGTTAGCGATCGTATTTTAGGACCCATTCGGTGGCCGGTTTAGACAGGTTTCACTATGCACTGAAAATCAATGCGGTCGCAGCTATTGTGGCTCACTATAGGGCTAGTTGCCGCGACCACATATTTTCGTAGTTCAGTAATTTGTCGAGCGAGTACGCCTGTCACGTGACAAAGTCATTTCCCGTATTATTTTCTCGGCCTATCATGTTTATAGGAGAATATCATATCAGTAACAAAAACCTTATTTTTGGTTGCAAATTCCATTAGCTATTTGAATGAGATGTCATATTAACACAGCCAAGCAAATTTTATTTACGATAAAAATATAGAAATTCTGGTCACAAGTCTCTGGTTGGATAGTATGCTAATGTAGAGAGAGAGCGTGGCACCGTTAAAACATTTTTGTTCGCTCTCTCTTCTGAATACTTGAAAAATTTGAGTCGCAATATATCTGCATGGTGGCATGGTATTATAGAGAATGAAGATTGAACCGGGCACTTATCCAGAAGAATGAGAAGAGCACCGAGCAACGTCACTGTCGGCGGATAGTTGTTGGCAAATTGTGGAGATGGACTCCTCCGTGGAACAGGTGTTGCTGACTGCTTGCTTCGATACGTCAACATCTGAAAATACCCATCCAGGCGCTCTGGCGTTTTACTGAAGTCGCATCAAAAGTGGTCAGGACAACTGGCTCCATAGTTAGCTTATGCACATGAACAATCTAGCCAAGAGTATCCATATCTATGGTCGCGACCACCGATGACGTCAGTTCAGCAAATTGCCAATGCGCTTGACAAGGTATTTTCATATTGTGACGTGTCAACGTAAGCTGTCACTCACAGCTGTTCACGGTTTAGCACGTGTGTTCATTTCATCTTGGCAATTTGTCAACAAGTCTCAGTCAATCGTGACGTTTCTCAGCACTCTTCATTTTTTCTGGCTACTGCCCAGTCCAACCACCACAGTCTATTATACCGTGCCAGCATACATACTGCTGTGTCTCTAATTTCTTTTCAGTAATCAGAAGAGAGACCGAACAAAAATGTTCTAACGTTGCCCTGCACTCTCTAATAGAATTATCGCTACTAATTTGGCAAGCAGAAAGGGAAGCAGATGCAGACACTCGGACTCCTGACCTGAATTTACATATTTTTATCGTATATAAAATGTGGCTGGATGTATTAATGACATTTTATTCGGCTAGGAAATGGAATTTACACTTTGTATGTAATATGATATTCTCATATAAACGAGATCGGCGAGAAAATACTGAACGCTGAAATGCTACTATTGGGAGGGTTATGGGCGATCTACGCTTTTTTTTCGATCTATGACCTCAACCGAGCATGACACGCTATGTACTGAAACCAAACACATGGGTTAAGAATCAGCTTACGTATACATTATAAGCATTGGATTTAGGAGACCGCAAAGATTAACAGATATCGCATGTTTAAAATACTGACTGGCCATTCAAAATAGAGGAATCGATTTCTAACCTTTCCCCGCCCACCTCTAGCTATGCTCCTCACACTTTGTTCAGGACTTTGAATCCATTTTATTGCTTTGAACCCTGAATTCCCAGAATCTCCTTTTCAAGGTAAATATACAGGTAAGCTTATGAATTTTTTGACATGTATCTGTCTAGAATGTATTTCCTTATCCTTCTAATCCCAAGTACAGCTACCAAAATCATCTGTCTATAACATCTAGAGGCTGAGAAATAGCCATTTAAAAAACCTTTGCGGCCATCTTGGGTTTCTGTCTGGCATGTAACATACAATTTAAACTCAAAACAGAGTTGAAACATCAGTATATCCAGACCACCTTCCTATGACCTCTAATCTTGTAATTCTTTCACCCATACCATTTTTATGTAGTATCTAGGAACTGAACAGTATGCATGAGTACAGTATTCTGCGGCTGAAGTAGTAGAAACATCCTAGAGCTGCAATCAAACCTTCTTCGCTTTTGTACACATCTTGTATAGTGCATCATTGGAAATTATGCTGTCTGGTCATCGGTATCCAGTCATGGTTTGGTGGTGTTTGTGGTGGTAGGCATCGAGCTTGTCCAGAGCTGCTTTTGGAGCTGCCCAGCTGTTACGGCTATACAGCATCGAGGATACGCAGGTTGCAATGTATAAACGGAGCCTTTATATCAAGGGCATCTTTGATCTACGAGTCCATAGCTTCTAGAAGGACTGGAAATCTATGTTCGCCATGACGCAGCGTGCAGCAATGTCAGCAGTACTGCAAAGCAGTGAGCCAAGGATTTTACTTTTCCTCTATTGTTCGCCGCCATGAAGTGTATCGTCTTTTACTTTAGGTTCCTGCTTTGTAGATAGGTATATGTGGGTGAACTCTGTTTTGGTTTCATTCATAAAGAGATTCTCAATTTTTAGTTTGCTTGCAGCTATTGGGAGAAGTACGTCAAGGGGTTTCTTTTCTTCCTCTATCAAGTCCAAAATCGTCGGTATATTCTAGTTGGTCTTGTAAACTTTCCCGCACGGATTTCAATGCAGCAGCAAGGCAACATGTGAAAATCGCCGGAGAGAGACCATAGATCTTATAGTCGTAGCTCATGTCCATTGTAACTCTCCTGGCATAGTACGTCTAAGATCTTTGAGTGTTTAATTGTGTCGAAGGCTCGGGACATGTCAATTCCCATTTTATGGAAATCTGAGTGTTTGGACCTGACTACCGACACAAGCATGCATTGAGCCCATACGATGTCTGCGTAGCTGCGTCCATGTTTGAAGCCACTTTGACATGATCCAGTGAAGTCATCGATCTTGTGTCATATGCGGCATCGAGTAATATTTGGATAGGATTTTACCTATGCTGTTGAGGAGCACAATGGGCCGCAGATTCGTTGGGGACCAGGTGGCTTCCTAGGCTTGGGTAGCGCAATAAGGGTAGCTTGACCTACATCGTCGATGGGAATGTGGTGCATAAATGCTGAATTGATTAGGTGCCTGATCGGTTTTGAGATAATGTCACATGCATATTTGAACAGGTCCAGGTGCATGCCCATTTTTAGGGCTTTAAGTGCCTTCTCAACTTCTGCTGTTTTAATTGGTGTTAGTAATGGCCCGGGGTCTCCTGAGAACGGGTGCAAGGCCTCATCATCATGGTCAGTGAACTGTTCCTTAAGCCATTCTCGAGTCCCCTCGGATTTGCCCTGGTCAGTCCCGATAAAGTATCCTTCAGATTCTTGTGTAGCGAGTGGTAGTGTGTAGTCAGTAATTCTCAGTGTTGCGGCTGCCCGAAACATTTTATGACAGTCATCCATGGCTGTGATTTCAACTGCTAAGGAGTCTACTTGCTGAATAGTAAGATCTCTTAAGCATTCACTAATGTGGCCCAGGAACCTATTGCGCTCCTGGTGTAGTTTGGTGTGGTCTTCACTTTGGCCACATTTGATAGATGGGCAGCCGTAGTACTTTTTCCTCTGCTGACAGTTTTACTACTAGAGCGTCGTCAGTACACATAGTTCGGTCGTATTAAAGAACACCTATGGTGTGGGTAGCTGATGATTCCATAGATTTCAGTATTTTGGTTAGGGCTTCGTTTGGATCTGAGCTGAAGTCCACGTTGGCTATCTGCTCCTTGAGGACCTTTTTGTATGACATTTGAGTGTCAGTTTCGCTGATTAGCGTGGGTATGTTGCAGGTGTCTCTAACCAACTTTATAGTAGAACTCGTTCATCTGAAGGCGTGTAATGACTGGCTTATCGCCAGAATTGAGGTCTGTTCGTCAATAGGAACGAGCATTCTGAAGTGAGGTTTTTGCTTCTGTCTTGCATAGTATGAATTCTATTTGGTTAAAAACAACAGTTGTAGCCTTATAAACTTTTGGGTCAGCAAATCAGCAGTTTGTCTGGTCCATGTTGCCTCATGACGGCACAGTTGTTTGAAAACAATATATTGGCAAATAGGCCATTGGAACTAAGGAATGCGACCAGTGCATCTCCATTGCTGTTGCGTGCGCCCTCTCCATACGATCCCATGCATAACTCAAGTCCGGAACTTTTGCCCACAATTCTGGGTTCACCCAGCTTGGAGTTGAAATCTCCACACATGAACAGATGCCATTTAGCTGGGATTGTAATGGCGGAGATCAGTTCTGCATAGAAGCAATCCAATATTGCTAGATCCTCTTTGGCTTTTTAGGTTGTTGGGCCATCTAGGATTTATGCAAATTAGCTCATTAAATATGCAAAGCATTAAAGTTTACATGGCAGATTTGGATTTCACACCAAAAACTGCTCTAGAAACCAGTAAGATAAATTTGATAGCCCGAAAGATGCGTTTGTCAGGTACGAACCAGCCCAATATATCTGGGTATGGAATGGCCCGGTCTGGTATGCTCCAAGCTCGCTCTCCTGTGTAGCCTATGACAGGCGGGTATAGGCATGTAATAGAGGAACAGAATAGCAGAGTCCGTGAGATCGCCCGATGCACATGCACGGCCGTGAGAGGTAGCCAACATATGAGCATTGGCGTGTGGAGATTGGCAGCTTATGTACATAGTTACATGTATTACGGCGATTCCGTAATACGTAATCATGTCCCATGATTTTGGTATAAATCAATATCAAAATTGGACTGGGAATTCAAAACTTTGAACAGAATTAAAATCGGTTCAGATCTACTGGAGATATCATGAATTAGATATGGACTATTTTGAGCTCCAACTAAACAGAGACATCGCTAGCATGTGTGCTTGGTAGGGTGAGGGCCAGCAACTATTTGGTCGGCTACTATACCTCGCACACAACGTGTGCACTGATTGGTTGAATTTCGCTGGTGCTACGTCACCATTTAGTATAAAAGGCGCTTTGAAAGTCAGAAACAACCAGGCGGTTTTGGTCCGAGTGGCAACAATCTCATTCTGCCTACTGCGTAGAGCTCACGTTCTGTAATCTACACCAATGTAGCTTATTTCAGTCAGATTACCTCTCAGGACACCCGCACTCTGCACCAGACTAAGTTTTTGGACGCTCCTGCTAGATCAACAGGGGCAAAAATCCAATCTGAAAAGAAGGGTTCCCATTCCACCACCACCATCTGTGGGACCTTCATAGCGGTGTGGCCTTTTCGGCATTTACCATCAAAATTTAAGTATATATAGATGGTGGATTTCATGATGTCTCGTCAGATTTTCGATACCACGCTAAAACGGTGGGGAAGAGAACAATGGACGCATGCAGGTACGAAATTAATATTTTTGCCGCAGTCCAGACCATGACATTGATTTATGCACTGCAAGAGGTAAGCGGCGCGGATCGCCTTGTGCCGAAACATAAAGTCTACATTATATATTTCTTCATCTTCATAAACGGAAGGCATCCGTCACACTCGCACGAAATACAGCATATCGATATCGCAGTAGATTAGACAGACAAGCCTTTATGCCAAACTAGAACTCACTGCGAAAATATTTTCATTAATGCCAGTTCCAGCTGTGTGTTCTTTGGGCAACTTTCTTTAAACCTAATGCAACTAAAATGTTTCGCCATGGTACGGATTTCACATGATCCGCACTCGAAACATCAGTTGGCGGATAAAGACGCAGATCGCCATCTAACTCAAGCAATGACTGGGTGGGGCCGTAGAGCCCACCACGCCCTCTGGGAAAGCCACCATAGATGTGAATCAGTTTCTTTCTCCCTACTATAATTAAGCTAAAACCCGCTTTCTAAACACTTTGTAATGTGACTTGTCCCTGTCTTGTTATTTGTGGTTTCGCTGCAGAATGTAGAGGGATCGCTTTGTGGTTCTGAAACTACCACCAGACAATACATTGCACGCTGTCAGTCTGGGGAGAGATGCTGGACCAAATATCTAAATGTTAGTCTAGGACCACTAAGAAAGCGCACAGAAATAAAGCGGCACCAACTAAAACAATATCTTTAATTCACATAAGATGGTGGTGTTGAATTCAGTGGAAATCAGCTACCCCATCTTCACGTAAAAACAGCAAATAATTACCCTACGTTAAATCATATTATAATATTTTGCATTTTCTTCAAATAGGAGGGTGGGCTTTTTTACCACTCTCCTCCTCTGCTTCGACGTTGTAGGCATATTTCCTGGACGGACGCCCGCGCGAGGCACTTTCCTCTCGTAAAACCATAATATTTTTGCAAGTTAACTCTTCTATTTTGCTTTTGCATCTCTTCTAGGGGAGCGGCCCTGTTTACAGGGTTACCTTCCGCAATACCCTCTATATATGAATAAGATTGGTTAGGTACCTCTGGCGAGATATGGAACCACTTTTGTTTTTATGTACATCTTGTTATAAAGCAGCAAACTAGTACCATTGTTTAGCTCTTTTTATCTTCTTCTTGGTGAATTGTGTCATTACCACTTCTCCATCTATGGAATGATGGCAAGAGCCGCAAGACACATTGGTAATATGAACAGCGGGGACGAGACGGTGTTGTTCTAGACACTACTCACCATCACTAGATGACAGACACCATCACCTGAGTACCCTGCGGGGACACTCACTGAATTCACACCCGATGTGTCCACTTTATGCATCAACAGGTGAACAGTGCCAATACGCGCAGACACATAGGCCTGTATCTCCTCGACAAACATCGTCTCCTGTGCCACAGCAAAATACTCAACCACTGCGGTACTAACAGTAGGCTGAACCACCAATAGTCACCCGGGAACCTACTTACACACATAACACCAATCGCCATGTCTTTTTCCGGTTCTACTGCAACGTGGGGGACGCCCAGCCAAACAACATGTAGGTCCCCTAAGGCTGGCAGAACACGCACCGTTAGAACATCCCTGACCACTTAGGCACCCTGCAGAATATCCAGTACCGCCTCACTATAATGAACAGAACCGCACACAGGAGGCTCCACCGCACGAGCTCCCTGCACCATTGCCAATACGGTATCATCCTGATTTATGGTTTGATTAGGAACATCTATATCGAACACATGAGTATGGTTCACGACCCTCTTCTGCATTCACTCCAATTGCTCCCACGCCGCCACCAGGGTTCCCACCTAGTACTCCCTATTATGGCACTGGCCGAGCCACTCTTCCACCCGAATTTAGTGGGGAAGGTGCCTGGCCATATTATAAGTGCCAGTTTGAAATAATTAGTCGAACAAACGGCTGGTCAGATCAACAGATGGGTTAATCTCTGGCCACAAACTTATCAGGAAAAGCGTTGAAGGTCTTAGCAGACTTAGGATCAGAAATAACTCCCACCTATACGATATTAGATAATGCCATGTATGAATGATTTGGCAATACAGCCCTCGGAGAAACTAGCCAATTACAACTGAAGAATCTATGGGGCCTTGCAAATGAAACTCTCCCTGAGTTAGCAAGCCATATCATGCGTTAAATCACTCAGGCCTAGCCTAGCTCCAACCCCGAGGGAGTCAGTAATTTACAGTTGAATACATTTATTGACGCCGTAAGTGGCAAATCCTCCCTAAAGGAGAAACTTTCTGTTAGAACACGGAAGCCTGCAGACATTGACGGCCACTCCCGTCTGCGTAGAAAACTTCTTGGAAAGAGATGGAATGCCAGATGTCAAACACATCCTATCAATGAGTTAAGTGACACCAATACCGTTACCATCACAGACATCACACCCACTTCAGGAACCACATCAGAAGCAGACACACCACAATGCACACCACCTCAAAGTCGCAATGCACAGCGAGACAGAGGCCATGGCCAGTCATACCGTGGAGGCCACAATAACACCCCAGGACACGGTAACAAACATAATAATATCAATAGGTCCAACACGCATGAATGGTTAGAAGAAATCACAAAACAGATTGCTTCGCTAACCAATTTTTTAACAACACTATCAACTACAGTAGTGCAAATACTACTAGATCCCCTTTAAACCGCCATACACAATCAGCAGCATAGCCAAATACTTGTTTTGGATGCCGCCAATTAGGGCACTGGAGGGAATGGTGTCCAAACCGACCTCCTTCCACCACACCGCAGGTAGAACAAAGTAAAACCACCAACAGAGCATCCAACAATCTAAAAAGGGTACTGAAAAGAGGGTCAGTTCAGTGCCCACCTCTTAAAACTGGCTCAACAACGGCTCTCAGTCAACAACCTTCAGTTTTACGGTCTAACCATACCACACCCATCATTGCTTTACCTGCACAATATCTTACCACCACTGGTATGGTTTCGCAACCCATGATACCGCAGACATGCATGGTGTCTACGGCACCGACTACAACTCTCCCTTTGGTGAATAGCTCCCCTGCCCAAGCCACATCAACCAAACCCTCTTTTCAATGAAGAACAGCCGTGGGAGGTCGTAGCACCTCCATGGACACAACCTTTATACAAGCCACCCGACCAGCCACTATGGCACCTAACACAGGATGTCCTCTAGTTGTGTGCAATACACAGCTCCCACCACCGTCACATATGGCATCTCTTACCAGCAGTAGTGACATGACTAGATTGCACCATTCCTTGTCCTGGACCCACAAAAGACAACAACGGAAATGCAGGAATATGCAATGGAATAGGCACTGCTTCTTCTGTGCTTCTACTTAGCATATGATGATACACTGTCCTAAATGGATGACACAGGTTGCACACTGCAACCGCACTGCCAGTCCTCTCTTTTCTGCTGTCTATCCAAGTTTACACCACCATTCTACTACCGCAGACACAACGCCATTCCTACCACCAGCACCGTCATCACATAAACAGAATAGACAACAAAGACGACAGGTTGCTCCGTTATTTACTCAGCCACCCATGGCGCTTGCAAAGGCCATTGGGAAACAAACGATTACATAGAAGACCCTACTACACCGCATGAAGATAACCAGGGACCAATACTGGAAACTCTTTCACAGGCACCCAAGAAGGTTGTATACATGTGTGTCTGTTTATTTGGCAGTATGCTCACTAATGCTAGTGTGGATACAGGAGCCTCCATTACTGTTTTTAATCAGCGTATATATTCCTGTATCCCTCTTCCTAGAAAGCCACCCCTTAAACCGTCCATTCCTCTTCTACAGCCGCCACTGGCACTGACATTCCAGGGGCAGGTACTATAAACATCGTAATACAGATAGAGGAATTCAAATTCACCCAACAAGTTGTGGTTGCCTCTATCCAAAACGATGCGCTATTGGGCTCTTATTTTCTCAGTGCAAGTGAAGCCATACTCGACTGGAAACAACAAGAATTAGAGATACACGACCGTCGCATATGCCTTGGATCGGAATCATCATTGTAGCATTCCTGTGCATTGATATTGGCCTCTTCAGCCACCATTGAGCCGGGCCAGTAGGAAATCATATCGGCCACCACACTAGAGTTAGGAAATAACACACACACCTCAATGTTGGAAACCGATCCTGAGTATATGTTAGCCTCGCAATGTGTTAGTCCACGAATGATAGTCAACACCACAAAAAAGGATCACATACAATACTGCATGGTCAATGGCACAGCTGACACCATTATACTTGTCCCAGGGGTACGCTGTGGCTGCTTGGTGGACATGATCTCTATGGAAACACCTCCCACCACACTCACAACAAGAGCAACAATGGAGGACAATTTGCCACAACACCTACATGATTTGTATTTGCGTGCAACAGTTGGATTAACCCACTCTCAGAAATATGACGTACAACGTCTGTTGTATAAGTACAGGGATAGTGTTTCCACAAGTGATATGGACCTAGGAGAAACACACCTGGTCCGTCACTCCATTGACACCGGTAATAATCGACTGGTCCGACAGCTGGTATGTCATCTCCCTATTCACAAAAAAGCAGAAGCACACCAACAAGTAAACGACATGTTAAGAACAGGAATAATAATCTCCATGGGCCAGACCTATAGTCCTTGTGGGCAAGAAAGATGGATCATTGTGGTTTTGTATTGACTACCACTGTCTTAATGAGCTGAGCATCAAAGGTGCTTACCGACTTCTTAGAATAGATCAGGCATTGGATTCGTTAATCGAAGCCAAATGGGTCTGTTCACTTGATCTTGTGAGTGCCTATTGGCAGGGAGACATGGATGAACAAGACCATGAGCAAACCAGCCTGTTTCAGTCCCGTAAAATGCCTTACAGTGTGTGGAATGCTCCAGGCACATTTGAGTGTCTCATTGAGCACTTTTGTGCTATATAGAGGATACATTTAGTGACTGTTAAAATTTTGATTAAGGACTAAATAAGTTCTATCGCACTTATTATGCATGAAACCCAAATATTTTCATACACATGAATCCCGCATCCTAGCCATTGGAGGCAGGATTAAATATTATGCATTTATAACCGGCGCGAGAAATAACAGTGCATGAATACGATGCCTGTTTGAAAACAGACACCCAGTCATAAATAATGGCTTGACACACCGTCATTTTCAGTACACCAAAATACGGTTCACGCTATGGAAGAATCTGAGGTTTTCAAACCACCACATGTTTTGAAAATTCAGAACATGTGACAGCCATCTACTGTTCTACCGTTATATGCTTAAAGAAATTTAGATGAAAGGATGGCCACCTCCTGCTGATCTGCCACACTCGCAATCGAGGAGGTGAGAGGAAATGAGTCGGGGCCATCAAGCTGCTGACGTAATCTCGCTCTCATCCACCTCCTCGGGCCATTTGAACAAACCCTATACAACATGGGTAAGGTGTTAATTCAGTTTCAGACTGCAAATCTGAGCTCTACCATAAGAAATGTCATCTCATTTGAAAATGTGTTGAAGTTATAGGCCATGAAATATCCGCCAATGGAGTGGCCACCCAGCCTACACAAACTGGTGTGGTGGCAGAATGGAAGACTCCTACCACAGTGACCAACACCAAGAGCTCATTAGGCCTATGCCAGTACAATAAATGGTACATTCATCATTTCAGTGAGATAGCGGCACCTGTTATTTCAAATCACTGAAAAGATAGACCATTTGACGACGGAGTGTGAGGTTTCCTTTGGGGCGTTAAAGGAACAATTGACGTCTGCCCCATATTAGCTCATCCAAACCCTATTCTTGATTTCATCCTGGATACTGATGAATCTGCATATGCTATAGGCGCCGTTCTATCTCAGATCACGGAGGATGGATCAGAGCAAGTAATAAGGTATGGTTCGCATATGCTGAATACAACAGAAAAGTGGTACACCACTACAAAGAGAGAGTTATTGACGGCAGTATATTTCATCAAGTACTACCCACATTTTCTGTATGGATGCCCCTTTGCATTGTGCATGGATCATGCCTCACTACGCTGGCTCAGGAATCTAAAGACCCCTGAGGGCCAGGTGGCGAGGTGACAAGGTGAAAGGAATCTCTGCAGGCCTACAACTTCCAATATTGTTCATAGACCGGGCAAGTTGCATGGAAATACCGATGCCTTGAGTAGAATAGGACTCGAGGATGAACCAGAAGTGGCCACCATTATAACACAAGATGCACAACCATTTCCCACATTCCCCGAGCTGCGGTGTGCAGACTTGGATGTGGTGAAACTCACCAAAGAACAGGTTACAGATGGCCAGACAAGAGACATATATACATGGGTCCAGGAAGGGGTATGCCCGCCCAAGGAATCAGTTAGTGCTTTATTTACTGTGGCCAAGCATTACTATCAGAGATATGAAGAATGCCATATGTACAATGGTGTTCTTTATATCAATGACCGCATAGTAATCCCTGAGCGTTTCTGAGTCATGATCTTGGAGCAGCTGCATGACACCATTGGTCATCTAGCCATGGAAAGAATAGTAGAATCGATAAGGTCAAAATTCCACTGGATAGGTATACGTGAAAGCGTGAAGGCATGGGTGGCAAAATGTGTGCCCTTCCAGTGCCGTGCTATTGGCCAACATCACTCTCTGCCACTTCAAATTAAAATTGCTGGTGCACCGTGGGAGCGAGTAGCTGCTGACGTACTTGGATACCTGCATACAATGGATAAAGGAAATAAGTACATCCTCATGTTACAGGGTTATCAAACGAAGTGGGTAGAAGCCTCTGCTTTGCCAGACCAAGAGGCATCTACCGTAGCAGAGGTTCTGGCAAGCAATGTATTTTGCCGTTTTGGTATGCCACATGAACTACATTTCAACCATGGTAGCAATTTTGAGAGCCGGTTGATCTCCGAGCTCTGCAAATTGTTTCGCATAGTCAAGACCCACACCACACCATCGGCGTGGAGATGGGCTGGTAGAGAGACTCAATCGAACTCTAGCAGTAATGTTGACTAAGGAAACATGCCTTGACTGTCATGACTGGAATCTATGGCTCGTCTATGTGCATACCACACTTCAATTCATTCCAGCATGGATTATACCCCAGCTCGATTGATGTTAGGCCATGAGTTAGCTTTACCCTTGGATCTAGCCATGCCTAGGATTCCTGGAGAAATAAACTCACCTTCTCTGTACATAGAACTCATGTGCCAATGGATAGAACAAGTGCATGAGCTAGTAAGAGAAACACTTTTCACCATGGACTGACGCCAGAAAACCTGGCATGATCGCCGTGTACATGGAAATCCATATGAGGTAGGAAAAATGGTTTGGGTTCATGACACACGACGATGTGCAAATGTGCCAAGTAAACTGAGCTAACAGTGGACAGGCCCTTATGTTGTAGTAGGTAAGAAGTCGGACGTGTCCTAACAAATCTGAGCGTCGGATGGCCTGCCCTCAGTCATCCACTTCGATTGGCTAACACCTTGTGTTGGCCACGACTCAGTGCCTGAGCTCGTGATGAGTGACATGCACACCACTGGTACCCAGTCTGAGTTCTCTACAGAGACAAGCCCTCCCACCATTAGCTAAGCGCACCGCGGTGCCAGTTCGACCCCCACTCCTACCAAGCCAGGAGCGAAGCGAATGAAGAACTAATGCTAAGGATGATGACGAGATACGTACTCTTCCTCTCCCTCCTCAGCTCGGGTCTACTAGGACTGGTAGACCGTATCTGAAGACATTTTCGTCTGTATTGTCCAAGGGGAAGGATGGAAAAGTTGTTCCCTCTTCCTCTTTCCATTCCGATCCACATCATGCTATTAACCCCATTATAGAGTTGCCACAAGTGGAGGCTGAAGCTGTCCCAAGCCAAAGTGGATCCTGTGAGGTGGAACATATAATAAATAGTGTGGGAGTGAGTAAGTTTGATGAAACCTTCACCTGTTCTACACAACAGAAAATCGGCACAACTCAGTGTACCTCCAGACCAAGCCCAAAAATCATGCTACCGCCCCTTCTTCAGGCAACACCCTTGCCAGCTGCGACACCATTCCGATTCCACATCGCATCCCTCGTTTCGATTGCAGTACCACCTCCTCTCCAAGCACTCCTACTCCATCTGCTGCATTACTCCCATTCCAAACCACGGCCCTCGGCTTGATTGCGGTACCACCTCCCATACAAGTGGCACCCACTCCATCTACTGCACCATTTCCAATCCAAACCGTGTCCCAAAATTCTACACTGAATACGGACATCACACGTCCCATCCTCCTCACACTCCACCCGTCCTCTGAAGATCGTCATGCTCCAGATATGAGAGATTCTGCTGTTTCAGGAGGAGTTGGCCCCATTGCACCAGTTGCTGTGGCAACTGACCGTAGTCATGGGGGCAGTCTGATCCATAGATTCTTGGCTCGTCTATTCCCTGGTCGCAAGAAAAGATATGACTAGCACCAACCATTGTATAATGGGAGATTACCACCCCCCCCCATCCAAGAAGCACCCCTTCCATTCGCTTCACCATATCCCCCTCCCCCCATCTTGTGCTCAATCAGAACAGACACCAAATACAGACCACCAGATTCACCATACACCACTTGCCACCAGGCTGGAGATACTAAAATCTGCCATGCGCAAATATTATCATACGCCCATTATATTTACCATATATAGTGAGGACCACATAACTGCAGCATAGTCAACACCGTCCATGTGCACATGCAACCACCAAGCAAACTTGCGCTTATGCGCACAACAGAAACGGATAGTATACAGAACCTGCATCATTCTTCACCGCAATAATGCGGTAGGCCTGCCATTTCACTGCACACAAATATACCCCATCATCAGATTGGCCTGGTCAGCGTGGAAAACTGACCTTGGCCCTTGGCACAGCGTAACCAACATGGCACGCAATACAAACTTCCCTCACACCAGCCACCACCCCATACAGCGACCAAGACAAAATTAACCACCATACGCAGACGCAGACTTTCACTGCAGCATGCGGTAACCTTTACATGCGGTGAAATAACAACTTAATGAGAAATCATACCTACATGCCCCGTGTGGAACATCCCTCCATTGAGGACGACCTAAACAAACTATAATAACGATGAGCTACTTCAAATACACGTAATTTCAGACAACTTTGATAAGAAAACAGGATTGACCGCAGTCTGTCGTCAGTATGCAAGTAGGAATTTGTTACCGAAAGCGAAGGTCGATAATGGTTTGATTCAAGTACGACAGCTACCTATACCATCATCCCCGCTCTAAGTACCTCTGTCCCGCCTTTTTGAAGGCTCGGCCATTACAGAGTGAAAACAGTCAATGTCCGCCAAAGTTGTCACCGCTCGCACTGCAACAGTACACCCTTGTTGCAATAATATTTTACTGCAGTACCGCACAAGATTCATACAGACAAATCAGCCAAGCAAACTGAATACACACACATCAACACTTAAAGGAACACTAATACTCAGGATGATTGATTCACAAATCTCAAAACAACGGAATTGTACTATGTAACTGTGTCACATTTTTATGAGCTGCATTGTACCACTTGCATTCCTGTCTAGGTGCGGTGGGACTAGTCCCTCCTACGGGAGAGGGATACTTGGCCGTCCACCCACCTGGTAAAGGCAATCATGATTAACACGGTCCGTAACTTGATCCCTGTAAGACATAAGATTGCTTAAACTGGATATGACAAGAGGATACATTCAGTGGCTGTTAAAATTTTGATTAAGGACTAAATAAGTTCTACCGCACTTATTATGCATGAAACCCTCGGGCTGGATAAGGCAGCATCAAAATTCAAACAGTCAAAATACCGAGAGAATTTCAAATATTTTCATACACACGAATCCCGCATCCCAGCCATTGGCGGCACAATTAAATATTATACATCTATAACCGGCGCGAGAAATAACAGTGCATGAATACGATGCTTGTTTGAAAACAGACACCCAGTCATAAATAATGGCTTGACACGCCGTCATTTTCCTTATCGGTCGGTACACCAAAATACGGTTCACCCTATGGAAGAATCTTAAGTTTTCAAACCACCACATGTTTTGAAAATTCAGAACATGTGACATCCATCTACTGTTCTACGTTTATATGCTCGAGGAGGTGAGAGGAAATGAGTCGGGGCTATCAAGCTGCTGACGTAATCTCGCTCTCACCCACCTACTCGGGCCGTCCAGCCTAAGATGGAATTAGGCAAGTTTATAAGCATTTAAACAGAAAACCGCCACACGCTAATTAAAAAGTGAGCCTGCGCGTAAATAAGTAGTTCGCTGTTTTATGTTGATCGGAAACCGGTGATCCCGTATTAATAGGAATGAAGTAAATGCTCCTTTTAAATTATATGTATCTTTTCTCTCCTTCTGCGGACCAAATAAGGGTTCTGCATGATGGAAGCGAAATCATGGATTTCACAGGTGAGATGACCGAAATCACCCCTGGAAAAAGATCGGGTGTGGTCATCCATCCTCCTGTGACATCCCCAAATGCTATAAAAGGAGGAAATCGTGCACTGAAACTTCATCTTCCCTATCGAATCAACACAAGGGAGGGTCATCGGCATTAGGCCTCCTTAGTATTGAAAACTAAATTCCGCTTTTTATATCTCAGCTACATTATTAATAAAATTATTTAAAACAAAAGTCGGTGAAAACTCACTTAGATAATTAATGTGCTGTGTGAAGACGATCTGCGGTTGTCGGCGAGTTCCGATGAGCAACTACCTTAAGTGGTATAAGTGCACATGAGCACCTTGCGGCACCGCCGTCCTTGCCAAAGAGAATTATCCAAAATACGGATCTCCGACTTCATTAGAATTGGGACCATTTTCGTCAGAGAGCTTTCTGCCATCAATGTAAATATCTGTATACGGCACCACGATACGGCACCACGCACGCCACCGTAACTAAACATCACGTGACAATCGTTATATTGGGACCAGGAGAGGAGCACGAAGCATGGACAGCTCTTTCTCCTAGGTGCAGAACGCTACCAGCCCATGCGGTCCTTATTCTGGTAAAAAGCATACAGCATAACATTACATTGAAATATTTCAAATACGCGTGTGCCAGCAGGGTGGCTCATAAATGCAGCAAAGCAATGAAAACACGCATCATCCACCGCATCGAATCCAGAACACGCATCAGAAACCTGCGGCATTGCTCCGCCAGCATCCACTGTTTCAATCACCACCGCACCCGTCAGGACCACTTTGACAGCAGCAACAAACGTCATGGCCATGGCACCATGCACCACCGCAGCGCCGACCTCAGTAACCACCACGGTCACCACTCCCATCGACAGCTCAATACCCACCACCAAGGGCACCAGCAGCACGCGAGCAGTTTTGACACCACATCGCCAGGCACGTCCAGCACCACAATGGTCAGCGCGTACTCATCATTCGCATAACAAACATTTTCAGCAGCAGCATCTGACAGTGATTATGTATTGGACAATAGTATCTCCGCGACTCTCGTTCACCAGAAACGGACGATAATAGTAGACCGTGCATCACAGACCTACTGGGACACTCTTGGACATTTAATATAAATATGTATGCGGCTGTAATATGATAATTAGGGATTTACTGTTAGGAATCGTGATGACGGTTATCCATTATTATTTTTATATAAATGTGTATTCTTCTTCTTCTTCTTATTATTTTTTTGTAAAATCGAAACTCTAGGCCTAAGATAAACTACGCATAGCTACATAAAAGTAGCTCTGCTTCACTAATATCATACACTTGCAGTAAATTATGCCATAAATATGCCGTATGCGGTGTGCAGATATGGCATACCGCAATGTAAACCTAATTTGGTCGTACCGCCCCAGCAGTTATCTGACGATACCTGCCACTATTTCTCATTATTATGATACTATTTTTCTTATTGCTCTTCTTCATGCATGGCAGGACGAATTGAAGGGGTGTCGAGAGCCACTTGTGCGGACTCTCGCTAAAGAGACGCACTTATATATTATGCATATATAAATATATACCATTTTCATATTTTTGATATATTATATTTTTATTATATTGTTAATGCGGTGAGCGGGAGCCTGGGCGTTCTCGGGCGCGGAATTATTACCCGCCATAAGGCAATGTCCTCGCGTGCTATTGTTATAGCTCGTAAAATTATATGAATAAAACTGAACACACACCGCACAAGAACACAAAAAAAGAAAAAAAGAAAAGGCCGGGACAAATAAAAACCAAGCTAAAGATCAAAATAAAGTATGCCTCTCTCCCTCTCTCTCCACACAGCTATGTGCCTCTCTCTCTCTCTCTCTCTCTCTCTCTCTCTCTCCACACAGCTATGTGCCTCTCTCCCTCTCTCTCCACACAGCTATGTGCCTCTCTCCCTCTCTCTCCACACAGCTATGTGCCTCTCTCCCTCTCTCTCCACACAGCTATGTGCCGCTCTCCCTCTCTCTCCACACAGCTATGTGCCTCTCTCCCTCTCTCTCCACACAGCTATGTGCCTCTCTCTCTCCACACAGCTATGTGTCTCTCTCTCTCCACACAGCTATGTGCCTCTCTCTCTCTCTCCACACAGCTATGTGCCTCTCTCTCTCTCTCCACACAGCTATGTGCCTCTCTCTCTCTCTCCACACAGCTATGTGCCTCTCTCTCTCTCCACACAGCTATGTGCCTCTCTCTCATGAATATACGCCTCACGCATCACTCTCTCCTCTTGGCTACACGCCTACCATGGAGTCTATAATTCTCACCCAGCGTATGCCCTGTGGATGGCGATCAACTGCGCGATATCGTATTTTTCGTATTCGTATTTTCTATATTACACTCAGGCCGTGACAACGGCATATGAGGATTATTTTACATATACAACATTATTATTATTATTATTATTATTATTATTATTATTATTATTATTATTATTATTATTATTATTATTCATACCATCTCCGCCGCGCTGCCGACGAGGGCTACGACAGTGGGATCGCTTACATAATAATGATAACAACAATAATCAATTTATTATTCTATTTTGGGCCACTTGCCCTTGCAGTGTTTCAGGCAGTATTAAAGGAGAACTAACTTCATATAATAGTTGTTCAGCTGATCTAACACGTCATTCGTAAACTATAATATACTATTAAGCTTATTATAATGCCGCTAAAGAAAGCTGTTCAGGCTTGAGTAGTTTAAACGTTGGTACATTTCCAAAGCCTATGGTGGCTGTCATGCCTTACTTTTCAACCAATCAGAAGGAAAAGCTAGTCATAGCGGTGTCACATATAATTTGGCAATGTGATATAAAAACAATCATACAAGTAAGCTGATGACTATTCTGAGACCAATTTGACCGGAAGCCGTTACTGCCATAGGCAATAACAACTTTCAATCAAATTATCCCCAAAATATTCACCAAGATGACTTACATAATAAAGAGTGTTTACACCATGTTACAAAGCAGATTATTGTGATACAGGTAAGGGAATGTAACAGGATGTGAATGATATGGAATCCATAAACTATAATCTATCGTACAATCTATCGCATTTGAGATGAGATTAGCATCGCTTTAACAATGATGGCGATGGATGCTTGGGTTGATGGATGACTCTGGTGTACGATTAGGTGAGAAGATGGATGAATTAGTCTAGCTGTTTAATTTTATTTTAATTTTTTATCCTAAAAAGTATTTGGAGAGTTTGATAAGGAGCGGTTTATTGCATATTGCAAACAATCCTTTAGTTTTTTCGGTATTAGGGTTTTCTGTATATAATCATGGTATGAATTTCTGCTTTTGTCTATTGAATTTAGAGCATGAGAAAAGAAAATGCATCTCATCTTCTATGCAGTTGCATTCAGAACACAATCTTTCTGATCTGTCAATACCTAGCCATCTTTTGAATTCAATCGCTAGTTTGTGGTTAAGTGTTCGGAAATGAGATAAGATAAGAGATTCTTGGTACGATAGGATTTTTAAATATTTCTCAAAAACTATATTCTCTTTGATCTGTCTATAGAATGTCAGACGTGACGATTGGTTTATGGTTGCTTTCCACTCAGCGGTATATTGTTGTTCGAGGACTCTTTTTGTTTTGGTGATTACTTGTGCGGTGTTTATTTCCTCCTGGTAGAACAAGTCTGCCTGACCAGTTATTTCCAGATTGAATTTGATGGTTTTAATCCATTTGATTTCAATATTTCGTTCTCTTGAGAATTCTAATGCTAAGTAGTACAGTGTTGATGACAGTTTCCCATACCCAGCGTTTACCAACCCCGTCCAGAACCTGACCATATTACATTTTATAGTTATATTGAGTGGCAATCGGCACAATTCGCCATATATCATGACATTTGGTGTGGATTTCTTAAGGTGTAATGCATTTAAAAATAATTGTGTCGTTTGGCCCAGGTGTCAAAACCGGGAAGGATGGGGTGGGGTGGGGTGGTAATGCGGACCGCGCTGTCCGTACGAACTGGCCCAATATATCTGGGTACAAAACAGCCTGGTCTGGGATGCTACAAGTTCGCCCTCCTGGGTAGCCTAAGGCGCGCATGTATAGCCATGCAATAGAGGATCAGTCTGTGAGATCTCCCGATACGCATGCGTGGCCGTAAGAGGTAGCCAGCATACACGCATTAGCTGTAGAGACTGGCAGCTTATGTACATAGTTACATGTATTACGGCGATTCCGTAATACTTAATCGTTTCCCCTAATTTTGGTATGACTCAATATCAGGATTGAACGGGGAAATTCAAAACTTTGAACACAATTAAAATTGGTTCAGATCTGGCGGAGATATTATGAAATAGAAACGGACTATTTTGAGCTCCAACTAAGCAGAGACATCACTAGCGTGTGTGCTTGGTAGGGTGAAGGCCAAGAACTATTTGGCCGGCGACCATAGCTCGCACATAACGCACGCACTGCTTGGCTGAATCTCGCTGGTGCTACGTCACCATTTAGTATAAAAGGAGCTTTGAAAGTCAGAAACAAGCAGAAGGGAGGCGTTTTCGGTCTAAGAGGGAGCAATCCCATTCTGCATACTGCGTAGAGCTAGTGTTCTGCAATCTACACCAATGCAGCTTATTTCACTCAAGTTCCCTCTCAGGACACCCGCGCTCCGCACCGCACTGAATTTTTAGACGATCCTGCTAGATCAACAGGGGCAAAAATTTAATCTGAAAAGAATGATTCCAATTCCACAAACAAAATCTGTGGGATCTTCATAGCGGTGCAGTCTTTTTGCCATTTACCATCAAAATTTAAGTATGTAAAGACGGTGGTGGTGATGATGTCTCGTCAGACTTGCCGTACCACGCTAAAACGGAAGTGAAGAGAACAATCGACGCATCCATCATCACGAAATTAATGTTTTGGCCGCAGTCCAGAGTAGGACATTGCTTTAAGTGGCGTGGATCGTCTTGTGCCGAAACAGAAACTCTGCATTATATATTTCTTCATCTTCATAAAAGGAAGGCATCCGTCACTCTCGCACCAAATATAGCATACCAATATTGCAGTAGATTAGACATTGTGTGCTATGTGCGGAGACTTGTTAGACACTAGAAATAACTTTATTCTTCACTGTTCCTGAGTATGGACCGTATCAGCTAGTACCCTGCGGTAAATCTCCAAGCATCAGCTACACCGCGTGTCCCCTCGCATCGCAACTATGCGGTGCATCAACTACATGTGCCATTTATTAAGTACTGCATTGATGACTAATAGGTGCACCACATAGGAATATATCCTAATAATGTCATACCATTTTTCATTAATAAGTACCAAAATTAGTTGTACCGTAAGGTCGGTGCGACCTCTATTGTGAGTATTTACAGTATATAATAATTTACATTGTAATGGTGCCAGCAGGTCAGATGCGACCCCAGTATTTTCATGATTTGTATAGATGTAATGAGGCATTCTGCCAATATTATTAGTTAGTTATTACAAAAACTACAAAATACTTGGACCTCAGTTCACTTAGGTTACACGATATATCAACAACAAACGCATCACCTTGTTTCTCCCTTACCGCAACATTTTTTCACTAAGGTCGCTGCTCATACTCTCAATAGTGAACACGGCATGCGGCCACTAAACATGACTCTAGTAGCTCGATAGGATAGGTTTGAAAGTAGCCAAGGGCGACTACTCATTAAATGGAAACGTGTTATCATAAAACACTTTTTTCGTGCACTACGGCGCCGTTATATTAACGGTACCATTAGTTTTTATAGCTGGACAGTTATGCTAAGGCGTCCTAAATTCAATAAACGAGTAGCTGCCTCTTCGTCTGGCCGAAATAATTGGTTAGGACTTATTTAAGAAACTACTGGGGTTTCTTGACGGTCAGAATCAATGTTCCGATGGCCATGCACTCCCCTTTGTATCTTCGGATACTTATTAAGCAAGCCTGTATGCCAAAGTAGGAACCACTGCGAAAATATTATCATTAATGCTAGTTCCAGCAGTGTGTTCTTTGGGCAACTTTCTTTAAACCTAAAGCAGCTAAACGGCATCTCCAGGGTACGGATCTCACATGATCTGCACTCGAAACATTAGGTGATGGATAAAGACGCAGATAACCATCTAACTCAAATGGTGACTGGCTGAGGCCTTAGAGCCCACCACGCCCTCTGGGAAGGCCACCATAGGCTGAAATCAGTTTATTTCTCCCCAACGTAATTAAGCTAAACACCGCTTTTTAAATGCTTTGTAATGTGACTTGTCCCTGTCTTGTTGTTTGTGGTTGCCCTGCGGTAAGTAGAGGGATCGTGTTCCGGTTCTGAAACTACCACCAGGCATCACGTCGCACGCTGTCGGTCTGAGGAAACATGCTCCGTGGGGTATCGGCAATGGTACCGAGCACCCTCGCCAGACGTTCATGTTAAAGGAGGTAGATGCTAAGCCATTTGTAGCCTAAAATATGTGTCTGGACCAAATATCTAAATGTTAATCTAGGCCCACTAAGAAGGCCGCAGAAATAAAGCGGCACCAAGTAAAACGATATCTTTAACTCACATAAGATTGTGGCGTTGAATACAGTGGAAATCAGCTACCCCATCTTCACGTAACAACTGCATGCATCCCAACAGCAAATAACTACACTAGGTTAAATCATATTATAATCTTTTGCATTTTCTTCAAAGAGGAGGGCGGTCCTTTTTACCGCTCTCCTCCTCCGCTTCGGCATTGTAGGCATATTTCCTGGATGGAGGCCCGCGCATGACACGTTCCGTTTGCAAAACCATAATATTTTTGTAGGTTGACTCTTCTATTTTTCTTTTGCATCTCTTCTAGGGGAGCGTCCCTTTTTACCGCATCCACTCCTCCGCTTCGGCATTTTCTTGTGACGGTGGCCCGCACGAGGCACTTTCCTCTCGCAGACCAATAATTTTTGGCCGGGCTAAGGCAGACCTAGTTTATATTAAACAAACTGTTTGACCGCGCTCAGACCCTCCCTCACAGGGGTATCTTCCACAATACCCTCTGTATATGAATAAGATCGGTTAAGTACCTGTGACGAGATACGGAACCGTACACCACTTTTGTTTTATGTACACCGTGTTATAAAGCAACACACGAGTACCATCGTTTAGCTCTTTTGTTCTTTTCCTTGGTGAATTGTGTCATTACCACTTCTCCATCTATGGAATGACGGCAAGACACACTGGTAATACGAACAGCCGGGACAAGACGGTGTTGTTAAATTTCCACAGCAATGGTTGCGCGAGCCCACTGGAACGTGATCGTTCCACCGGGCCTGGAGGCCGGTCTTTTTGGACACCAGATATCCGCGGCATCTACTCCCAATCCCCGAGACTAGCTAGCCAGGGACATCGTACGGAGGATCAGCGCGTACCTCAGGAGGCTACAGAATTACGGGTGTAGGCCTATGTAAGGCGCGTACCTCAGGAGGCTACAGAATTACGGGTGTAGGCCTATGTAAGGCAGCTGATCTGGCTTAACACTTTACACCGGGTGCAAAGTCGTAAAATTTAAGTTTATCCTACAGCGGGCGAAATGAGAAAAGATTTTCGCATAGTTTATTTATTTCTTGTCAGTTATTTTCGTGTAAAGAACATGTAGTAAAATTGCACACCTACGTTTTGGTGAAATCATTACATTGAAATTGCGTCATTTCTCCTTTTAGAATGGTAACTGAGGCACTCCTTTGTTTTTGGTATCATAGCACCACGAGTAATAGTTCAATACGTGCCAAGTTTCCTGTGGATACACTCTTTTTTTCTGCCAATGTTGTTGAAAATGCTGGAGTCCAGCAAATAATCTCACACATGTTATATAAGGTAAAGTTCTTTTTCTTTGCCCCCTTAGGAAGTCAAGTCCATCTTGATCCATCACATTGACTGACGACCCGTACTTGATAACGACTTATATCTAAGTTAAGTGAAGTTGCTAATATACATATGGCCGTATGCACATGCGGGAAATTCGATTTTCACACTACAGTGCATTGCTGCATATATGTATAAATACATATATTAATTTTTTCATCACATGAATGGGGCTTTAAACGCCATTTTGCGTAGGCCTATAACGTTATTTCCGTCGTTGATTTTTTTTACTTACTGTCTTGCCACCTTGATCTCTCTCTCTCTCTCTCTCTCTCTCTCTCTCTCTCTCTCTCTCTCTCTCCCTCCCTCCCTCCCTCCCTCCCTACCTACCCCCTCTCTCCCTCCCTCCATCTTTCCCTCTCTCTCCTTTCTCTCCCTCTCTCTACCTCCCTCCTTACCCGCCTTCCTCTGTCCCTCTCACGCTTCCCCTCTCTATCTCTCTCCCTCTCCCCGCTATTCCCATCTCTCCCTCTCTCTCTCTCTCTCTCTCTCTCTCTCTCTCAACTGTATATAAGTGCGAAACCATTACTGTAATAACTATAATATATATTTAGTAGTTCCGATTCGCAGGATCAGTAGGCCTATATGATTTCCACGTCCGCATGCCAATTCATTACAATAACATTTGTAGTCTGCATCACCGATTATTATGCAAATTTGCTGCAATAATAAACACTGATTCACCGCATCTCGTGTCATAATTGTATATATGATTTACATACTGTGCATCTCCAAAGACGACCACATTTTAATTGCCAACTAAAACTGTCGCCGTTTAGACGTATCAATAATAAGTGGGATTACTCCGGATAGATTCAGTGACAACAGAAATAACGTTATCAGATTTATCTCCCTTAGTATTGTTACATCAGACGCGTGAGGCTTCGACTACTATATTAACTTTCAAGTATTTTTCTTTCCACCCCGTCATATAATAATATACTTTTAGTTTGAAATTAACATCTGTTTAGTTTCTTTCCGTCCTACAGTTGTTCCGCAAGCAGCACGAGTGGATGATGAGGTAGCTGATGCCGTGGTAGATACTGATGCAGTCCAGTTGAAGCCACCCATAAGACCGATGAGAGTATAAATGATAGATGTGGAACTTATAGGCGTATGTACAGCGGCCGGCACCACGGTCGCGATCACCACCACCACCACCGCCGCCGTAGCCGCTGCTGCTGCCGCCGCCACCGCCACCACCAGCAGCTGTGACACAATCACGTTATAAGAATATTAAGTAATAGTTTGCGGGAGTGAATCCAGGTTCTTTCAGTTAGAGGGTAAATAAATAAGGAGCGTCTGATATGAACTGTCTAGTGTGATCTAGGCCAGTTAGCTATGAATATATTAATTTTTTACCTGATTTTTGTATGAAACAATCATCTACATGACATTATTATTTATGAGACAAAACCTACATCTAGGTCTATATGTGGACGCAAGGTATGAAGCACGGTCCCCATCACATACACACATACGCCAAATATCTGAATAATTATCTTAGATTATAAGTTTACGGCACACCTTTTGCCAATGAACTGGTCACGGGGTGGCCATTCTTTAGCGTCACCAAAGTAATTCTTGACCTTGGAAGCCGGAAAGGGAGCTTAAGTAAAATTAGCGGCGGACTGGCCCACCGGAAATCGGAAAAATTCCCGGTGGACCCTTCCCCAGCTGGGTCCTCCCCCGCCCCCACCCCCATCCCGGCTATACAGTATTTCTATATGCTTAGTAACATTTCTATCTTTTCCGCATAGACATACTACGCCAGCCTACATAAATTAAGCCAAGTGTTGCTGGAGAGTGTTGATGTCAAGGCCGCTAAGCTTTGGGGTGGGGGGTGGGGATGTGGTGGGGTGGGGTGGGTGGGGTGGGGAGCTGGGAGTGTGGTGGGAGGGTGGGGGGGGGGGCGGAGTGAGGGGGGGGAAGGGACGAGGTATATTTGCTTCAAGGTTCATTATCGCAGATAGCCTTATTTCAGAAGCTATGTGTGTGTACCAAGCCCAACTATTCATTGTTTATGTTCTCATTAATCCTTTAACCATTGAGAATCGTGTATTTCAATTTGAAGACAACTATACGGACAAACACTCAACTATTTTGAAACTAATTCGACTGGAACCATTGGTAGCAACAGCTCCCAGTCAAATTTCGTTCACAATATTAACAACGTGAACAGACAACATAATATTTATAGCATCCTAAGGAATTTGCTACTTCTGTGCTTCAAAGAGTAAATGGTTAGGCCATATAAACATATACATACCCACATCTATAACACTGCACGAGAGTTATGGAATAGAAGAACATATTCTTGACTCTGAAAACGAAGATGGTAGTAGTGGTAGTGATGACGAACATGTCAATATGAAGAAATTTGTGTTATGTTTAGTACAGGATGTTGTAGGGCTTAATGCATTAGTACAAAATCATGTATAGGTTTGCATTGAATACGTCATCATTTTCCAATCCATTTCTGGCGAAAAGCAGCTAGTGTAAGTCGGTATGTCTGTCGGCCGGTCGGTCCTTCTGTTAAATTTTAACCCTCTACCTTCACAAGCGGCAAGTGAAACACAACTTGGATTCGGAAGATAATCGCATATATACAAGAACATTGTATTTTAAAACGTGTTCATTGATATCAGTGAAAGGTTTTCACAGGTACATTTCCCCCTCATATAATTGTCTATTTATATATTATAGGAGCTATCTCTCTCGGTGATTGTGAACAGTAAATGGTTAACTGTTGGGGATATGGAGAGAATTGGAGACCTGCGCGATGCGCAGTAACTAGGCCCCCTACTGTATTGCTCGTATTCATGTTTATAAAGCTGTGGATTGGAAAAATATGTTATGTGTTTCTTAAAAATTTTCGCTGACTGAAACTATATTACGCATTTTTACTACTCAGAATGCCATCTAATTTCAGGAAATTTCCCGGGATGGAGGGACGAGACTAAGGGAAGGGGGCATCCCCTCCCTGGCACACCCCAAGTAGAGACCCATCTTAGTACATTTCCCGGTATAAAATTTCAGCCCAGTCAGCCCCTGAGTAAAATAGGAGTATTACGAAAATAGATTATAGCAGAGGTGGCTCCAGGAATTCATTAGAGCAGGGATGTATGAAAAGATCGGGTGGGGTTCGGGGGGGGGGGGGTCTCCGCGGAATGTTTTAAAATATAGGTGCTCTCAGATGGCCGTTCATGCATTTTCAGATGCAAATATGGACCCTCAGTTGGCTGCTAAATTATTCTATCTTTACCCATTTATTATAATTTCAAATTTGTGTTGGTAAATGTGATGCTTTTCTCATTGGTACATCACACCATGGCCCTGATGGGACTAAGAATGGGCCTAATTAGGCGCCTACCCATAGCATTCAAAATCTCAAAACAGTTCATTTCTAACAGTCACAGATTATTCATTACCCTAAATGGGTTCACTGTTGTTGCTGTCTTATGATGGAAGCTATTGCTGCACAGCTGCCCAGGGCAGTAATAGCTTCCACCTATTGCTTTCACAGGCCGTTACATGCATGGCTTTCAATATAAGGCAGCAAAAACGTTCACTCCAAATAGTCTAAAAATATGAGTAGCATATTTCAGTCCTAGTAGTTACAAAATATATATGAGATATGAATGAGATCCTGGCTGGACGTATAAAGATAAAGTACTCTTGAATATTTTGAAGATAATAACGACTGGAAGGTGTTGCTGCATACGGTACCAGCAAGCTGTAGTAAATTAGTTTCACAATAATCAATAGCTTAAAATACATGTACAGGGTATTCCCGAATTGGATGTACGGGGTTCCGGTGATGGGAAGGACTAGCCAAGCCAGAACCAGTAAACCGCTTCCCCGGGCTATGCGGCGTCTGCTCTATGGATGGCTATAATACTAAATGCACGCATGAAGGCAAGAATGTCTAAGACACGATTTGCCCTCTCTGCGCATGCGCCGGACCACTGGGAGTACCTCCATACTAGACATGGTTTCTTTCATATAATGGGACACAGCCACGTTCACGTGATGCCGATGACTGAGTGGACATTTTTAGGTTGTATGTATAATCTTTGCACGACTTCTTCCTCGAAATAATGGCCATGATTACAAAAGTTCCCGGGGAGATTTGGTAGCATTAGAAAGCCTGCCCATTCTTCTTTCACATGATGACAACGGCGAGTCAAGACAACAAGAAAGTAATCCCCGAATTCCTGAATCCTTGTGTATAATCGGAAAAAGATAGTACAGCGTACGACCCCGCAATTCAACGATTGACTCATAATGGACGCTGCTGAAGCTGGCGCCTCTGCATAGATGATCACCGATTGGCTGGAGATATCATAAGGGAGCCAACCATTCGTCGAGAGATAATGAGAGGGACCATAAAGTATAAAAGCTGCTTACTCGGCGACTTAAAACACCTGCAGGCGTGAGTCTAGACCCTAGCATTGGGAACTAGCATATAAACGCCTTAAATATTACAACACACACGACTTAAAACACCGGGGAGGTGGTAGCTCAGGCGGTAACAAGCAGAGCTGTTCGGCCAATTGACGATCGTTGGAAACATAGGCAATCTTCCTCAATCCTCGCTGCCTTACTCCACCTAGGAGTATAAATGGGTACTGGTATAAAAACTGGGGGCGTTACCAATAATAGACTGAAATAAAACCAGCCTAGAATGGCGCGAATGGGGCCGGGAATCAGGGACTCGATAGACACCAATCAAACCACTAACTTCTACGTAAAACTCCACGACACCAATCCAGGTTTCGCGCTAACACCTCGCTACCGACCCCGGTCGACAGTAATTGTTCCAAATCTGCTCTAATACCTGACAGCACAGTTGAACTATAACTACTCAGAGTGGGATATCATTTACATAGTCAATTGTGCGACAACCTCAGGACTTTTTAAGGGCCGCTAAGCAACAGCAGCCTAATAACAGATAGAAAAACGGCAGACATGCTCTTTGACAAGGCAGTAATTAGTAGTCTCAATGTTATCGCATACTAGATGGATCTCGCCCGGGTTAAAATATCATCTAGTGAAAGTTGCTGCATAATTGCTCAGCAGTCATTAAACCTGAGAAATCTGCTCATCATTCAATCCTTCTCTCACGCATAAATACAGATATTATAATTGTAAGGGCAGAGAAAACGTAGGATTCATTTCCATCTGGCGGGTGAATTCTGCTTTGTGGTGATAATCATCATGGATGGAGTCGATCTCGAAAATGCAGCCACAGATCTGCCCCGCTTCTAAAGTGATGGTCTGACTGGAAGGATTAAAAACTATAAGGTAAGCGGTGGAGGGCGCAAAGACTGACAAACGCTCTTGGAGATCTGCATAAAATCTTTGCCAGGGTCCAAAAATGTGTCAGATGTTCAAAAGTGTGGGCTCAAAGCGGACCCCTCCCCTCCCCCCTCACAAAAAACACAAATTCTTCTTGGCCGGGGTCAAGGGTGGCGGTGCTAATGAGAACAAGCACACAGGTGTTATGAAGTGCAGCACATTCGCCAAGAGCAATGCGGCATCCATCAATTTCCAATTCCTGGTGGTCACAATGTACTAAGGCTCCGCAGTTCTTAAGGAAGTCGATGCCGAGCAATACATCATTCATGACGTTGGCTACACTAACTCACTGAATCTATCTGTGAAGTCGGTGGTTACTGCAACTTCAAAGGAGTTCCAGCAATACAACAAAAATGAGTGCGGGATGATACTAAAGGCGATCGTATGCCTGCTAGCATGGTGGTGTAAGGGTTGGAGCTGGGAATGGTGACAGCATCTCCAGTGTCGATGGTGGCAAAAGCCTGAGTTCCCTGGATGCTGCAATACCATCGACGTGAACTAGAGCGCCGAGGAGGTGAAGATGGCATTGCCTGTGTATCTAGAATGTATTTAGTCATTGCAGCAACTTCAAGGTTTTCAGATGCAGAAACGCAGTCAAAGTATGGTCGCTTGGTGTATTTTTGTTGGGGGAGTGTGAGAATCAGCAAGGAATAGCTTCATTAAGGGGATAAGCTTTCTGGGCAGAATTGATTGATTTCGATCTTGAAAAAGGGTGGGTGGGGTGGGTGGAGTCACTTGTCGGGGTGGGGTTGTGGTGGGGGGGGATGGGGGGTGGGGTGGACTTGCGATGACATTCGCTGGTACTGAGCTTACAGTGAAGGTGATGACTTTACGAAGCTCGGGGCTAGAGATCAAAACGGTTTCAAATCGATCAGCTAACAATCTTACATCATTTCAGGATTATCATTTTCCATGGGTGCTGTGTTGTCAATGGCTGGCACATTATGGGTGTGGGGGTGTGCCTCTGGTCGATATCCAGCACGAGGGATATCTTTCACCAGTGTCCCGCATGCCCGCAACAGTTATCATTACACCCATTAGATGTCGGTTACGCATGTTTCTGTCCACAAGGTGGGTAAAAACGTGGGTGGGAATTCGGCTGCAGTTGACAGAAGTTGAAACGTGGCTGGTTTAGGCTGGACACTGGCTAAGTGGTCTTATGGGTCCGATTTAACGAAAGTCAACATGGTATTTTGGATCAAAGTTATGCGGGCATTCAAGTCTGCAATATGCATGATAATTTGGCGGATGTTTTCCAGAGGTAATCTGTTTGGTTCATGTGTCTGTTGTCCAGTCCTGATGATTTGAATGGCTGAGCGAAACCAATGTCAGTGGCTGCGGCAATGGGGGATGCAGTTCAGTTGCTGTTGTGTGGTGAAATTGGTGGTTGGATGTTGGGGGTATTTTTCCCCCAGGTCTATGTGGGCTGGAGGCTCTCGTTGCTAGGAGGTCGGTTTGCAGGCTTTCCTGTCCATCATTTATTTTCTTAACATGGCAGATCGTTCTGCGTTGTGCAGCTACAAGGTCGAGGAAGTTATTTATGCAGAAAGCTGCATTCGTGGCTTCTGTGATATTTTGAAGATCGGCTTGATATAAACGGGGTTTTTTAAAGTCAGGGTGGCCGCTTAGTGTTTCAATGAAACTGTTGATTAATATCGAGTTATATGCCTCTCCAAGCAAGGAACCACATGCTTGGGTCACGACTAGGTGGACGTGACTAGCAAGTTCTGGTTAGGTCTCCTTCGGTTCTCATCATATTGTATGTAGTAATATCCCAGATAACAATACTAAGTTGGCCCAACGTTGGCCCAATGTATATTGTAATATTGGCCCAATGTTGACTGTCTACATTGGCACATTGTCATTCTGCTCATTGTCTAAAGTTGGCCCAATATGTTGGGCCTACATATCCACCCAACGTTGGCCCAACATATGTCACATAGCATCGGCTGTATGTTGGGTGTCTATGTTGGCCCAGCGTCATTCTGTTCATCGGTCAAACGTTGGGCCAATGTATTAAAAATTTGCTTACCACATTGGCAAACTGAGGGACATTTTAAATACGTTAAATATGTGTTAAAACTGTTTGCCAAGTACCATGTCGAACGAACGTGTTGGTTTGCGCAGTATTTCATAGTAATAGTAATGGCAAATTGACATTATTCATAGGAGATTGCAAAATTCTTATGATGGTTGTCACAAGACATATAGAACTTATATTACAGGTTAGCCGTATTTATAGGGGAGATAATATTTGGACAACATAACTGCTTTCAGATGAAGGACTGCTTACTAAAGAATAACCTCCGTCGTGTCTTTCCTAATAAGGACTTATATATTAAATAGTGGGCGATGGAGGTGACGAGTTACCTCCCTTAAGAAATGAAGATTTATAAAAATGCTATTGTCCAAACTAATTATCAAATAGACGTACATTTAAATACTGATCCTAGATAACAAACAATAGGGTAAGCATTACACTAATGCGCATATGTATATTATTATATATATTCGCTCTAAGTTATTGGCCCAATGCTTGCATATAACATTTATGATATATATTGGCTATAGGTGATTGGGCCAACGTTGGGCCAACCACTCTTCACCAGCTGTCATTTTGCCACTGTTATACCAACGTTGTCCCAACGCATGTGTATGGCATTATTAAATACATAGGCTATAAGTTGTTGGGCCAACGGTTGCCCAACAACCATAAACCAACTGTAATTTTGACACTGCTATGGTAACACTGGCCCAACGCATGTATATAACATTTATAATATAAATTGGCTATAAGGGGTTTGATCAACGTTGGCCCAACCACTGTAATCCAACTGTAAATTTGCCACTGTTATGACAAAGTTGGCCCATAAATGTTTTGCCAATGGCGACGGTGCCAACCAATAGCCAAAGTTGGCCCAATGCCCAATAGTTAATGGCGACCATGCCAACCAATTGCCAATGTTGGACCAACATAGTAATGTTATCTGGGATGCGGCTGGTTTCTGCTTCGGTGCTCTCACCGAATCATTCTTGCAAAGCTGTGCTGAGATGGGCGAATGTAGGAGGGCCATCCAATTGCATATCATAATGACTTGGGGGTACTTTACCATTCAGGAGGGTGTCGAGGTATATGCTTTTGGCGGCATTATCCCATCCATTAATATCCACAATCAGGTGGAATTGGAAGAGGTAATTCTCCCATGTGAATTCACCATCATATTCAGGCGGTGATAGTATTTTTGCTATGCTATATCTGTAATGCACCGGAGATGGGTGGTGTGGGAGTGGTTGGGTGGAGTGAGGAGGTGTGAGTGTCGCCGAATGGTGATGCTGTCATGATCCATCATTGGGCGCCACTTGTGGCCAGGTGGCCATGGATCATCGCCTATCTGCCATGCTCTAGTGGCTGGGGGATGAGTATCTGGTCGTCATGAAAGTTCACATATCCCTCAAGTTTCGGGTCAGCCAGTCAATGATCCAGCGTGCCCTTGTCAGCCAGTCAGAGATTTTCCATAGTTAGATCCTGGAGGTTGGTGGGTGTTCTCAGTGATTGCGACGCCTTCCACTGGGCAATCCTTTGGGGTTTTCCCACCACATATATTTGCTGACCAGAGTGGCCAGCCACCTCCTTGGTGATGTGTGAGTACAGTCTGGCATTTCTGACACGCCTTTTGGTAGTTGTTGCGGAGACGGGTGCAGTTCTCTTGTTTTGTTGCTGTTGTTGCAGATCGTCGGTGCAGGAGTAGGTGCAGATGCTCGAGGAGGATGACAGTGCCACTGCAGTGGTGGAGCTGGTTGTTGTCGCCGGCAGTTCGATATAATCCTCCTTGGTTGGGATGCCCTTTCCGCTAGAAAGGGGTTGGGTTATCCATGGGGAAGGAGAGGTGTTTTCGGGTGAAGTGTTGCTTATCAAGGGTAGAAAGTGCAGCATGTGGCTTTCGATCTTTCCTACCTGCATCTAGGTTAGACGAATCATATATAAAAGGTAGATAGTTGAAACCAAACATCAGTAGAGGGATGCATTTCTAGCTATGTCCCGCCCATTTCCAGCTAGGCTCAGCCCTCATTTTAGGAGTGCTGGAATCGATTTGAAATGTTGAAGCCTGAATTACCAGGATCTCAATTCCAAGCTAAAGTTCAATCCATGTACCTGTTTAATGTTTTGATTCTAATTTGACCGGAGGGTGGTGTTGGGGTGGGCGGGACTGTTACTGTTTATGGCTCCCCGTCAAATTAGTTTCAAAGTATTATACGGAAGTTTTGTAAGCATAAGTTGTAAGCTCATCATACATTTCATACAATTTCGCGATGAACTTTACTATTTTCGTGACAGAGCAATGTCATTTTGATTGTGACGCCAGCTAACATGTGACTTTTGATTATGACTCAATTGAAAACAGCTTAACCACAGCAAATTACACACATGCAATCAGCATAATACATATATCCTGGATGCAAATCCGCCGTAAAGAGTTCATCAAAGTTCAAACACCAACAGAATATGCAGATTTTTTTAGAATCGATGTCCTTTTGATGTGGGCTAGTCCTAAGCATCGTATAGAACAAATCTGTGAAGTATCACTGAAATCCGATAACCCCTTGTGGGTGTCAATGTCATTTTTAAAAAGCTTAGCCAAAACATAATTACTATAACCTGGATACAAGCCCACCTTAAAATATTCAAAGTCCACTCCCTGTAAAAGTATGGAAATATTTTGAAAATAAATCTCCTTTTGATGTGGGTTAGTCATAGGCACGGTATAGAACCAATCTGTGAAGTTTGATTCAAGTTGGCTAACCCCTTGTGGGTACAAATACCATTTTGATAAAGCTTAGCCACAGCATATTACATATATCCAATCAGCATAATACATATAACCTGGATGCAAAACAGTTGTATGCACCCTTATAGGTATAAATGTCATTTTAAAAAAGCTTAACCAAAGTAAAAACTTTAACATGGCTACAAAGATTATTCTAAGTTCAAACATGACACAAATATGGACATTTTTCAAAAATCAATGTAATTTTGATGCGGGTTGGTCCTAAGCATGGTAGAGAACACATCTGTGAGGTTTTTACAAAAATCGGATGAACCCTTATGGGTGCAAATGTCACTTTAGAAAAGACAATGCTAACGACAACGCCAATGCCGCCATTTTACACCCTCTCCCAAAATATCATTTTCACTTCATGAAAGGCGAGATAAAAAGCTTAACCAAACTATAATGCATATATCCAACCAGCATAATATAATACATATAACGTGAATGCAAGTCAGCCGTAAAATAATCAAAGTTCAAACGTCGAAACAATATGGAAAAATTTGGAAATTGATTTCATTTTGATGTGGGCTAGGCCTAAGCATCGCATAGAACAAATCTCTGAAGTTTTATTGAAATCCGATAACCCCTTGTGGGTGCAAATGCCATTTTTAAAAAGCTTAACCAAAAAATAATGAATATAACCTGGATACAAATCAGCCTTAAAATAATCATAGTCCTAACACCAAAAGACCCAGCCCCGCCGCCAACATTTTTCTACCCTCTTCCAAAATCTCTTTGTCCACTTCTCGAAAAGACGAGATAAAAAAGGAATCAAAATTGTAAATACCAAGAAAGAAGATAAGCAAGCTTTCAGATAACTTGTAGGAAAGGCCACTGGTGCTGAAAAGACAAACTCATTCCCTTTGACATCACTGTCTCTTGCTTGTGTCTTCACCTCGGAGATAATGGACCTTTCCATTTTCAGCTATGCCCCGCTCATCACTAGCTAAGCTCCATCCACACCTCGCCGTGTTGGGATTGATCGATCCCCGAATGCCCTAGCTATAAATTTCTTGAAAGCTATACAGCGAAGTTGTTGAATATTTTGTAACTAATTAGACTGGGTGCTGCTGCTGCCATAGGCAGCAACAGCGCCCAGACAAATTAGTTTCAAAATATTCAACAGAATATTTATTAAATAGTAAAAGCAAACAATTTGTACAACAGCCCATATACCGTCTTCAAATATGCGTCCGTGACGTACTTATCGACGTCATTCATGACGTCATTCATTATGATGTCATTGCACACATCACGCAGTTCATTATGACGTCATATGATGGGTGGGTACTCTGGAAAGGACCATTGCGACATCTCATTTATGACACAGATTCAGCCACAAATACAGCACCAGTACGTGCTGATTGGGGTATTGATGGCATGGCAGCTCTGAGGCTAGTATATCGAAGAGGGATTGATGCTTCTCAGAAGTTATGTACACAACCACCACCACCATATACAAATCCGTTAGGAGTAAACATTGGTATTGACACAAATGGGAAACATCGAACAATCTAACAAATTCGCAAAAGGCATAGTAATGATGGGAAGAGGACTTATATCACAAGTACGGGACACGGAGCGCCACAAAGTTAATCATGCGTTCTTATGCAACTTAAAAAACAAAACAGAATTGATTAAATATCTTGGTGGAACGTTATAAATCGAATGAAGCAAGAGGCAATTTGAAAATTACAGCTGACATAATAGAGTCTGAAAATATGTGATTTCTAGTTGCTGGTGGGATAGAGAATCTTGGCAGGTGTAGTCAACCAGAGACTGATATTTTACTATTTAATTATTGAGTATTTTTAAATAGTGATTCTTATACGAACAATTTAAAAGAAAAAGAAATATAAATAAATAAATAAATACATTTTTTTAAATGCGTCTAAAGGTGACAATCCCGTACTTATGATAGCTAAGGATACTGATACATATATATATATATATATATATATATATATATATATATATATATATATATATATATATATGATGTACATACTTTGCATCTCCAAAGACTAACACATTTTAATTAACAACTGAAACTGTCGCCGTTTCGATGTATCTATAATAAGGATAAGAGAGATTACTCCGGATAGATTTAGTGACAATAGAAATAAACTATTCAGATTTACCTCCCTTATTATTGTTATATCAGACCTATATTACCTTTCAGGGTTTTTCCATTCCTTCATATAATAATATGCTTTTAGTTTGAAAGTAACATCTGTTTACTTTCTTTCCGTCCCTACAATTGTTCCCTAAGCAGCGAGAGTGGATGATGAGGTAGCTGCTGCCATGGTAGATGATGATGCAGTCCAGTTGAACGCCACCTACACAATTGATGGTTGTAAAAATTATAGATGTACAATTTATAGGCAGGCATATGTACAGCGGCCGACACATATGGGCGGGACGGGTGGGGGGGGGCATAAATGAGGAGAGTCGGATAGGGATCTAGGCCTCATCTGGATGTATTCAAAAGCACGCATAATGCTTGACAATAGCCACGCCCAGATACGCACAGTCAACTACACGACTGTAGGATACAGTTGGATGATCGACACGCCAGTAACACGTGACAGACTCGATGGGACAGGTCGTGCCCCTTACAGCAATAAATGGACAAATATACGCATAGACTATTAATCGACACGCCAACAATGCAACAATCAGTTATTAGTCGGCATTGAATTACAGGTGTTATACTCTGCACGTGTCTATTCGGCTCTCGGACAAAATCCCACCAGACAAAATCTCACCGGATATAATCCCATCGGACATAATCCAGACCGGATACAATCCCACCAGACAAAATCCCACTCGGACATAATCCCACCGGACATAATGCCACCAGGACAAAATTCAACTGGACATAATGCCACCCAGGCAAAATCCCACCGGACAAAATCCCACCTGGACACAATCCCACCGGACATAATCCCACCCGGACAAAATACCACTGGACAGATTTACACTAGGATTTCACGCCCACTCCATTAGGGACCAACCGGGGATCAACTCAAGGATCAACTCAAGATTGCAGAGGAAGCCACATATATGGGCATCACATTTCGAATAGTTGCCAACTTGCCAGCGATCTCGGGGCTATTATATCCCTTGACTTTTTTAATTCAATTCAATTCAAATAAATTGTATTTGCTTATCTAAATATGAGCTGACGGACCCCTTACATATAATATGTATGCATGACATAACACTACAACCCATGAATACACAGGAGACATTAGACAATTACATACATTTATCTGTTCTGCTTGAATCGCGTGTCTCTGATAAATTTACTAGTTAATAAACATTCTGCTGAGAGTTTTGGGGCCGGTGTACTATGTAATATTACCCCCACCCCGCCCCCTGTGGGCGAAAGACTCCCATATGGCGCGCTCCAACGCCGCGCATGCGCATTCGATATTGTTAATTTTGATGTGGTTAAATGACTCCCCTATTGACATCATGGAATTACCAAACAGCGCTGGGAAAAAGCTGATATTATGGAATACCAACATAATCTTACGCACAACACCAAGAAGAGAGAATACAATATGACCTCTCATTAATACGGCATATCTACATGCAGAACACAACAATATAACCGGATAACTGTTGCAGAAGTATGTAATGCTGTCAAACGGTTGAACAAATGAAAAGCGGCAGATGAATTTGGTATCACAGCGGAACATATAATTTATCCTGGTGAGGTTTTACTTCCTATCCTGACACACATATTTATCATTGTTATGGAAACAAAACAGATTCCACTTGCATTCAAGTCTAGCATCCTTACTCCAGTTCACAAGAAAGGCAAGGATGCTTCTAACTTTAGTAGCTACAGAGATACCACTGTGTCATCCTTATTAGGAACTATTTTCGATCACATCATACTAGACAGACTCCAAACTAGCATTCCGGCAAACCAGTCTTCATTGCAGTAGGGGCTTACTTCAGGCCTATCTCCAACTATGACAGCTTTAGTGATATCAGAGACAGTCTCAGAAGCCACAGAAAACAAACAGCCAATTTACATTGCATTCCTTGATAGCCAGAAAGCTTTTGATTTTGTGGATCATAATTATCTAAAATACCATTTGTTTGACAAGAACATTGACCCACATAAATGGCAAATTGTTGATCATATCTATGGGATTCTATCAGTGAAGGTGAAATGGAAGAATGCCATTAGTGATAAAATCCAGATCAGGCAAGGCGTTCGACAGGGAGGAATTCTATCAACAGGACTGTATAAGACCTACATCAATAACCTCATGGTCAATTTGCAAACTCAGCAACTCGGGACTTATATAGGTCCTATAAATATGGATGCCCCACTGTTGCAGATGGCCTTACTCTATGCAGCAACTCAGCCAATGAGCTTCAGGCTATGTTAGACCAATCCTACAACTAAGCATGTCGGGAAAGATACAATATTCACCCTGAGAAATCCAGTATCCTCTGCAAACCTAAAAAAACCTCTATGGGACAAGATCTCAAGTGGAACTAGGAATCTCAACAATAGATGTAAGAGAAAACACAACCCATCTTGGTCTAGTGCGTACCGCAACGCGTGAAGTCTCCGCCAACATTGCAGAAAAGATGTCAAAAGCGTGAAGAACCTTTTACGCCATGACAATAACTGGACTTCATGAGTCTAATGGCTTAGCTCCAAAGATATGCTTTCATACACATGTCATGTACATTCTTCCAATACTTCTATAGGGCCTGGAAATATTTGTACTATCATTAAAAGAAGGAGAGACCTTAAAGAGCGTTCACCTCAACATGGTGAGAAAGATACTTGCATTACCGGTACGCACAGCTAGATGTGGTATTCTACTACTAATTCGTGCCAAACCTCTTGTAGCGGGACTTCACCCCCGGCAACTCACACTCCTGGGTGGAATCATTAGGAGTGGAAATATTACACTAAACCTTATAATCGAGCAACAATTGGGTATAGGTCCCATTACATCCAAATCGTAAAGTTGGTTTATCTATATACAGACTATTCTCCAAAAATATAATCTTCCAAAATTGAAAGACCTATGAATTCAATCTCCCAGCAAAAAGCAATGGAAGAAAATGATCAAAGGTGCCGTTGATAAATTGTGGACACACGAGCTACGTCAACAATGCCTTACAAAGAAAACACTGTTTTACTGCAATACCACAATATGTTGGAAGACCTTATTTGTCCATCAGCAACATTCAGAATGAATTCAAAGATGTACGAAGATCTAGCATAAAACTTTAACAAAATGCAAATAGATCCAACATGTTCGTTATGTCAACCAGAAGACTCTCCGCATATGCTCATTACTTGCTGTGCCTTACTCACACACAGAAAGAAAAGCTTGTTAGAACTTAAAACTCTCATTAGACAACAAGTAGGTGGTCACACGTGGACGCTGCTTTGTAGAGAAGTCCGTCTGTTTGCCAAATTGATCATCGAATGCACAGTACTCGTGAATTCAGGAATAATCCCAGATATTACAAATCTCTGTGACGTCTGACAATCTAAATGCTAACTCCCGTAAGAGACAATTAAAAAAGGCACTTAAATAAACATGACATATCACGGTATGTATTTGAAATGATAATACTACACTTAAATAGAGGGGCGAATACATTACTTTGTCACGAAGCTTTATCGGTTCTACATTAATTAAGATCCATTCATTAGAGTAGCGACTGAGTTGAACCCAGTTACGCTGGTTTACTGATAGAATTTATAACGTTTACCTTTAACAGCATATAACTCCTTAAATATACGTCCTATGCATATATTATTTATATACTGATATATATATATATATATATCTATATATATATATATATATATATATATATATATATATAGATATATATAGATATATATATATATATATATATATATATATATATATATATATATAGATATATATATATATATATATATATATATATATATATATATATATATATATATATATATATATATATATATATATATATATACATATATAGATATATATATTTGAATTTTATACCATATAACGTTTACCTTTAACCGCATATAACTCCTTAAATATACGTCCTATGCATATATTATTTATATACTGATATATATATATATATATATATATATTTGAATTTTATACCATATAACCTCCAAATGTCATAAAATTTCATGGAGGAATATTTGAAAATTACACCTGGAACAGCTGATACATATTATTATCATTTTTATTTGGTTTTAAATACTATATTATTTTATTATTAAATACAATATTTATTGAAACTAATTTGACTGGAAGTTGATGAAGCCTTATAAATTTAGTTTAATTACATATAAATTAATGAATATAAATTAATAAATATAAATTAAATATATTCATGTAAGTTGATGACACTAATTTGACTGAAAGATGTTGATGCCTTATAAATTAAAATAAATAAATAAATAAATATAAATATATTCATATAAGTTATTGAATATTTTTTTGAAACTAGTTGGATGGAAGTTGTTGTTGTCTTATAAATTAAACTATATTAAATAAAATTAATATAATTATAGAACGCGGCAATTTTGTTCAGGCAGGTGGACGATGGATGCTATTGTTCATGCAGGTGACCGCTATTGGTCATCATAACTGAACTGGAGCAAATCAGAACTAGTGACGTATGTGTGCTATTGTTCATAAGTGGGCGATGCGAGCTATTGTTCATAACTCATAAGTGACAGCTGCGCACTATGTTCACGCATGTGCCGTCGTTCATGCGGATAAACGCTATTCTTAAAAAAATTGCGGCATAACACGTTCAATAGCGTGTGATGAACGCAATTGACGGATTCATTATCAGTCGAATCACGCCTGCAGGAAGTATTACACATTAACTATATTTTTTTTCAAACCTAAATCGTGGTGCAATGGTAGTTTAAGCGATTATTTTTTGATACTAATTTGACATAGGAAGCTACAATTCGTGCGAGTTTCAAAATATTCAGCAGGTATATAACTAAGGAATGAACTATATTTTAACATTCTTTTGATTTTTTCAAACCTAAATCGTGGTGCAATGATCTAAGGAATGCACTATGTTTGAACTTTTTGATTTTTCAAACCTAAATCGTGGCGCAGTGGTAGTTTAAGCGAATATTTTTCGATACTAATTTGACATAGAAACTTTCAATTCCTGCTAGTTTCAAAATATTCAACAGATATACAACTAAGGAATGAACATATGCGTGCGTGCGTGCGTGCGTGCGTGCGTGCGTGCGTGCGTGCGTGCGTGCGTGCGTGCGTGCGTGCGTGCGTGCGTGCGTGCGTGAGAGACAGAGAGAGATAGAGCGAGAGAGAGAGAGAGAGAGAGAAATTTGTCAGAATTATGAGCAGAGTGATCCTTCCTAAAATATAATCGTTCTGCCCTAGAATGCCTAAATGAGAGGTGCCAATGTGTGTACAGGTGTGTTCTTATCGAAAAATATTACATGGATTGAAAGCCGTGTTTATATGATAAAAACGCTACAGGCACAGCTACTACCGAATCTTTATCTATGCAAACAGTATGGTGTGCCCACTGCACAATCAATGAAAGGCTGGACAGCATCGGATAGTCAGAGGCGTCTTATTGGTACTACGAGCCCGGGCAAAGTAATTGGAGTGGGCCCCAGCTTCCTAACCACAAAAAAAGCCCAAGCAGGAGGGTGTCTGGGGTCCTCCTCCAGAAGGTTTTGAAATCTAGATGCTCTCAGATTGCATCTCCTGCATTTCCAGAGGTAAATATGGATTTTCGGATGACAGTTAAATTAATGTACTCTACCAATTAGTGGGACTGGGTGTGGGGGCATAGTAACTATATAGCTCAACTCATTTGAGAAAATAATATTTCCACTCTGCATGTTCATGCCGTTATTTCCACATCTTGGCTTAGTCTACTGGAAAATGTGGCTGTTATAATGCTGGGAAATGTTGGCAATTGATGCTATACATTCAGTGTAACACATTCTTCGGCTGGGTTGATAGTGGTGTCTGTGAACCATGGACCAGCTCATAATAGAAATATAACGAACTTGAATATGCATATAAAGGTATTATAAATTCAAAATCTCGGAACAATGCAAATTTACGGGCTTTTTGGCTATCCAGGATAGTTCTTTACTCGCTGACGGAAATCTTGGAATTAACTTTTCCAGTTTTAGCTATGCCCCGCCCATCTCTATGTAAGCTCCACCAACACCATGCTCGTGTTGGGATTGATCGATCCCTGATTTTCCTGACTATCAATTTCTAGAAAAGTATACAGGGAATCTGTTGAATATTTTGAAACTAATTTCACTGGGTGCTGTTGTTGCATAAGGCAACAACGGCGTCCAGTCAAATTAGTTTCACAATATTCAACATCATCTTTATTAGATAGCAAAGACATACAATTCTTACAACGTGCCGGACTATTAAGCGTTTAAAACGGACTATATCGAGTCAATCATGACGTAATACTTATGAGGTCATCTTGCACGTCGCGCAGTTGGTTATGACGTCATATGGTGGATGGATAAACTAGAAAGAGCAATTGCCTGCTCACTCATCCTCTCCTATCAACGCTGATTTAGTTAACAAATGTTTGATGGACCAGAACATAAATAACAGTGCAGATGACTGCGTTTCAGAGTTTTAAGAGCTATTCCAAACCTCGGTGCATTTGTGTATTTTTGTACGATATTTCAGATATTTCATAAATTTTTAAATAAAATAATCATTTTATTAAAACTATCAGATGGGTGCTGTTCAATCATGTAAGAGGGAGAATGCGCAATGCGCCAATTGGCATGCATGGAGTAAATTCCATATTGCTTATTCACAATCAGTTAGCACAATTCATAATCAATTAAATGAGCGCGGACTAGGATTGATGTCTGAAATATTAGGTCACATCATCTATTCTAATAACTCGTATGTCACAATGATAACATCGAGAAAATACACAGAGAGATGATAGGGGTCTAGAAAAGATCATACCCTTTTATTTCATACGTAATCCTAGAAACATAAGCTAATTCACAACATGGCTAAATTAGATGCTATCTTAATCAGCATACATCTCACCACCATTATCAATTCACATTTCCAGAGTATCCATACATCATATGACGTCATAAACAATCACGTGACGTGTAGAATAACATCATACTCAATGGCGTCATTATGCCGCCATGAATGACGTAGATAAATACGTCATGAACGCATAGTTGAGGACGGACTATGCATTGTTGTATGAATTGTATGTCGTCACTATTTAATAAATATCGTGTCTTCAATTAAGCGCTTGTGACATGCTTATCTACGTCATTCATGCCGTCATTGATTATGACGCCATCCTACACGTCACGTAATTGATTATGACGCCATTTGATTGATGAATAAACTGGAAACGGCCATTGTTGATGATAACAGAGCTAAGGAAATTATTTGAGCACCAAAAACATGAGAAACACATTTCCCCTACAACTTGACACTGTAATGTAATTCACATTGAAAGACCCTAATTCTGTAACCCTCAAGTTCATGAAAATTAAAATTTTCTCTTCGAAAATGTCGATTTGCAGACCAAGAGTTCATTATTTTAGAAAATTTTACACTGGAATGACTATCTCAAAAGGTAGTCTCATCTTTGCCTGCAAATGGACATAATATTTTATTGTTTTGTAGACAGCAGAGTGCCACATATTTAGATTCAGATTGATTTATTACTCCCAGATCATGCATGTGATACATGGGGTATACACATTCTACAATTTATATAGTGGCAAGACAGTTTATATATTATTATCTCGATAGATTAGCTGCTAACATTAAAACCAATAATCTAGATTTACTACAGTAATGTGATTGCTTCTTTTCAGTCAAGCTATTTTCATATTAACCATTTTTACGTTCACAATTTGATTTTGTTTCCGGGTATTATCTTTACGGGTTATATTTGTTGGCCGTGTTTGTGCGTTAGTTTCATCCTTTTTGGATATGCTGATAATTGCATGTATTAGTCGGCAAACCTTATATAGTAATATTTGGACGCTTAGTATTTAGGTGCTGCTTCTAATCGTAAAGTATGAAAAAAGTTGCAAATAAAAATGTAATGAAACTCATCACCAATTTCGTTTTTGTCACAAATACTGCATTTCCTTTCTTCTCTTAGTATTTCTTCCCACTTCCCCTTTTCTATTGTTAATGACTGGTTACTGGTCCTATACCTAGTTAACAATAGTCTATTCCTATCATTAAATCTAAGGCGGCATGGTTCCATTTCCTAGTTAGCTACAATTAACTAGCCTATAGTAATATTTTGATAGATTTATACTCTCAGACCTAAATAGGATCACATCTATGTGGACCAATTTCCGTTGAACAGACCGATTTCATCCACATATTTAGACACAAAGCTGCTCGGAGAACTGCTAATGAACCTTTCCACTGTATCCATCCATCATATGCCGTCATAATCAACTACGTGACGCATAGAATGACATCACAATCAATGACGTCATTATGGCGTCATGCATGACGTAGATAAGTCACGAACGCATGGTTGAAGACGGACTATATGCGTTGTTGTACGAATTGTATATCTTTACTATTTAATAAATATCATTTTGAAACTAATTTGACTTGGCGTTGGTGATGCCATAGGCAGCAACAGCACCCAATCAAATTAGTTACAAAATATTCAACAACTTAAATTGGAAAAGTCTATTGACATTTAGATTCTACCATTGTAGTGGCTGGCTGGTTGGATGGGTGGGTAGGTGGGTGGGTACACCCTTATCTATGGGCTGCATTAGATATACACAAACATTAGGAATAGCATTTTTCTAATACATTAACGTAGCCTTAGTTTCCATTGTATGCTTGCCATCATTCAAATTAAACCTTTTTCTTAAAAATGTCCAGACAGTTTCTGAAGATAGCTGCAATCCAACAGTGAGGTATTTACTTTGACTTTGAAAATCAATATTAGCTTCTATAAGAGACTGAATTATTCATGATCTATGATTAAATTATCTGATTACTATATTGAAAAGTAGGAGCAAGAACCTTCCCGAACAATGGCGCAAAACTACCGTGTCGAGAATGAATAGGGTCTACTGTCGTAGAATTCTTTGAATCAGTTAAATGTCAAAAGCCACTAATGTAATTATGCGACGTTTGCTCTCTTCCAAGTTTGCCTAGTGACCATGTACTTCAGAGGACTGTGTGACATAAAGAAGTCAATGCTGAATAGAACTTTACTCGCTAATAACAGATGTCTTTTGGTTTTCCCGACATCAGCCCATAGCCCATGATAAACAGCATACATTGTTGTCTGTGATATATTTCCAGCAGTAACAGTGAGGTTAGGCTGTCAAGGTCCTGCCATATAAATGGATAGATGGTATGATAAGAAAATAATTAGAACATATTAAAATATGTTTAAAGTAATCTCCGTCCACATTTTACGTGCCCTGGAATCGGTTTATATAATGTAAATCCTGAATAACCAGAATCCTAATATAGTGGTAATTATGCAGGTAAACTGTTGAATCGTGTGACCCTCAGATGTCGCTGATTATTGCAGCAATAACTCCCAGTCAAATTAGTTTCAAGATATTCAACAGATACAACAGAATATTTATTACAAATTTAAATACTACAAAGACATACAATTCGTACACGAGTGATACACTTTTCTATTTTCCTGACGTAGTTATGTTTCATTATGATTGTTCCGTCAGTTAACTGGTGACCTAATGGATGATTACGTCAGATACTTGAGTGGCAGATTGGATCCCTCCATGCGTGTTGTTTCTATTTTCATCACTGAGCTATACATCATTATCGCTGTTATGTCAGCTAATTAATGACGTAATTGACTATAACGTCAGATTTCTGAGTGACAGAGGGTATCCCTCCATTTATAAATACGAAATGATTCGTCACCGGTTTAGGCCTTCTACATAGTCTATTCATGTGATTATCTCAATCCAAATCCTGATCGTCAACTCATGCCCACAGTATTGGCAGAGCCTTTATTCAAAGTGATCATACAGACTAGCGTCAACATCTTTCTCGAATATCCATGCGATCTAACATTCAAATGGACCTTTCCAGTTTATCCATCCATACTATTACGTCATAACCAACTACGTGACGTGTATGATGACGTCATAATCAACTACAGCGTGAAAGACTCGATTCAGCCCGTCTTAAGGCTTAATAGTTCGACACGTTGTATGAATTGTATGTTTTCACTATTTAATAAACATTCTATAGAACATTTTGAAACTAATTTGATTGGGCGCTGCTGCTGGCATAGGCAGCAACGGCACCCAGTCATATTCGGTTCAAAATGTTCAACAGTATACCTGTATAGTTTTCTGGAAATTGATAGTCAGGGAGTGCAGGGATCGATCGATCGATCCCATCACTGCCAAAGTGTGGGTGGAGCTTAGCTAGAGATGGGGCGGGGAATAGCTAAAACTGGAACGGTCCATTCCCGTGTGGACTAAAATGCTTGTTCCCGTTAATAAATAGGTACATATTTACCATGCATATGTACACATAGTATAGAGCCGAGACTATTTCATACATGTTAGCTTTGGCCACTGATTTATTCCAGGTATGTATGTTTCAGGCACATTCTGGTATCATGCCTGTTTCTTAAAGAATTCTGATTTAGAAATATTAACATTTGCCAACTAATATGACATGCTTATTTTCTATTTAGTTGTAACGAATAACACCACCCCGCCCATAGGCTTGGACATGTCCTATTTATATAAAGGGGTGATTTAAGAGACATTGTCTGTCACCAACGCTCCAAGAAATCGATTATGTATCAGTTTTCTTCGATTATTTTCAACAAAGATGTTAATTTCGAAATGGTAAAATATCTCGGCACTTATACATGATCTGCTTGTAAGAACCATCCAACTCAGTTCGAGAGAGTTCCGTGTACGTGAATGTATCCGCTAAAGAGCCATTATCTACTTTCAACTTTCCAGGAAATCGATTTCGATAACACTCAAAGAGAATGTATAAGAGACACAGGCATACAGTACAACTAAGAAATAACTTAAAATGTTTACAATAAAAAATAAAATGTATTGTTGTATAGTTTGAACCTAATTGGATAGGAAGACATTGCTCCTAATCAATGTCTTCCAATCTAATTATTTCCAAAGCACTCAAGAGAACATTTCCGAAAATGTTGGCCCCGATCCCAGGATGATTCATAACGAAATAAAACTCAATAGAACATTTCTTACTAACCAACATATTTCTGTTTTCTTTTGAAAATGTGTTAACTTATTTAGGAGTTGTACTGCAAAGTAATTAGGGCTAATGACGTTGATCAATAACTTGACTTGGCGCCAATGATTCGCTAGAAACAACTTTGAAGAGAAAATGGACTGATTATCCAGTGTTAGAGAAAATACGCACAAAACACGACCCTTGCTTCATGCATTATAGACCTTCAAACTAACAGTTAGATCAATGGATAAATCTGGTCCGTTACTCAAGTATCTGACGTCATAAAATACGCCACTCGGTCACTGACCGCGCAATTAAATAACATCAAATAACGAAGGTCCGACACGAGAGTCCCATCAGGACGAGATTATGCTTCTGTATTTTGAATTTACAATTTATTAAACGTTGTGTTGACTATTTTGAAACTAATTTGACTGCGAGCTGTTGATGCCAGATTAATTTCAAAATATCCAACAGTTTACATGTAGGCCTATAGTTATCTTGAATTAAGTGCTTGCTACGGAAGAGTTTTCTAATATGTCTAGCTCGACATGCTATATGATAGTATCTTCATAATCATCAAAATGCATGCGAGTGACAAAACAGAATACACACAGAATACGATATCATGGAATATAACTAACATTCCAGCCTCATCCTCTTCATAGGCTCACGAAGCCTGACGGATGCTAGGATATTGACAAATCTGTGCAAATTAACATAGACACGATATGTAATTTTTGGCACCAGTTTGTGTCAATACCCTATGACATTGTCCATTTGGGAAAGCAATCCGCGGTCAATTTATCCGTCTTCTGTGTCAGATGTCTGTTACTCTTCAGTTGATACCCCCCCCCCCCCCCGCCCACCCCCCCCCCCCCCCCCCCCCCCACCCCCAGTAGCTCGAACAGGCGTGCTGTCGTACCATCATGTTTATGCCCTGTTCGATAAATGTATCCATTATGCCTGCACATTTCTAGCTAATCTCCGCCCAGTTTTGTGCATTGTCGGATTGATTTACTCCACTTTGAATATCTGAGCACTGGCAATGCGTTAGGAATTAGGTACACTGGATGTGTAACCTTTACTCCTGCTGATTATAACACTTTATTGGTGGTACGGTGCACGCCTGGGTTGAGTGAATGGGTGTATTATAAAAAGCGATGTCTTGACTGACTCATCGCCGCAAACAGTGTTCGTTATGGTGATAATGATGCTACTGATATCCACGCGCCATGGTTAACTACCAACATCTATTCAGAAATGAGTGTGCTAGATAGCTATTAATACGTTCGTTGCATGGAATGATACGGCCATAATTACCATTGCACTCAGATGGATACAGTTGAGGTAGTTTTATCCACATAATGACAGAGTAAAAATGAATGGTATGCATATAGAATTGAACGTTTGTAATAGAGATTATGTGGAAATAACATACCTAAGATATATGTGAGTAAGCGTGCAAATCAACGCAAACTTCCACTAAACAGGTCTGGACGATCGGTGTTTCAAGGAGTTTTTCCTGTAAAATTATTATTCTAGGAAAATGATCTGGAAATGTTTAATAACGTCGTATGTCCTGCATTTAATCACAGGCTAAAATGGGTTCCTTGTGGGTGGGTAGCTGGTTGACCAGTTTATTGTTCGGGAAATTGACTTGGTTCCAAATGCTTCGAAGCTCGGTTCCAGTACACTTGATGCGTTGATTGTATTGTCGTGGCACTCGGGGAATATATTGCTCTACAGTTCCTTTAAATGATAGTCACCGTGAATCGAATTATGCGTTGTCTAGTCGCTGGGGTATAATTTGTATTATTAATTTTATAAAATATATAAACCGATTTCCACTTGACGGTTTCCGAGACATTTAATGACCCTTTAGCAATTCTATTTTATTCTAAAATATACAGTAAGCATCAATCAAGCGTTTCCTACAGACTCTGGTTAGGCTATTGTCTGCTGAATCGTGACCATTCCATCACTATATAGTCGTATCGCTTATTGCGAGGATTTCTAAGAGCAATTTGTCAATCAGTTCCCATAGCAACAAATTAGTTTTGTTTTGCGTTCGCGGTATATGCCAAACACATAGACCATATATTTTGAGTCACGTTCACTAAACAGTTGGGCAATATGGCACAGAGTGTAGTACGGGTCATTGACGATTATTCTGTCCGGTCAGCGATCTTGGTTGATACGTACTGTCGCAATACTTGGGATGGTACGAATCTACCATATCTTTAATTCTCTTTGGAGATGTTACAGTTGTACGGTATCAATGGTACACAAGTTGTACCCTGCACAGGCAGTTTCTTCATACAGAGTGGTCTTTGATCAACAGATCCACATTTTCCAAAATATCTGGAAGCCTATCTTTCGTGCAACGTAACTAGGCCAATAAAAATATAGAGTGACCCATCATTAATTTGTTACCAGGTATTTTTTCCAGATTATGTTTCAACATGATCGAGTGAATGTGTAAAACAAAATACACCTGAATCCACGATGGGGAACCCATGATCTAATTTGTATAACTTCAAAATGGCCGCAAAACTCATTATTCACATTCCTTAGCACTCACTATTATGGAAACTACCAATATTTCACTACATAAATGTATTGTATGCAAATAAGAACATGTATCTACATAATTATAATATCATGATAAAATGTTTAACATCATTATGACGTCATTATGAGAAAATGTCCACGATTTTCAGTTTATGTCTTCAAGGAAATGGTGAATTCCCGTGAAAGCGAACTAATGGCGTGTGTAGCCATTACTTATCATGCTAAAACAATGACCTGAGCTTGTTTAATCAGATACCACGACGGACTACATATACAGTGTCACAATGCAACACTACCAGGTAAGAAAAATCAGTCAGGAAATATTTAGACATATGTTATTTCAAACACGCATCATCATCAAGCCTAGTGTTATTCAAACTATTGCCACCACATCCTGTGCATGTTAGATTACAATTCAGTTCGGCCTTTATACAGGAGCACTTCAAATTAGAGCCGTCTCCCTTGCACCCGCAGTGAATCAATCCCAGGTAGTCTGGAGTGATCGACTTTGATATAATCATTGGTACAAGTTCCTTCTCGCGTACAGTCCATCCCCAATCATGTGGCGCCAGAATATTTCATTCCATGCCTGGATTTGATGATACACACGAAAAGAATGATATGCTGCAGCTGCTGTTGTTGGTAGTAAACCTTTGGGTGTGGATACAGTTACCACTATTGCGCTTCTGCATAAACGTCGCAGTCGCAGTCCATCTAATTTTTTTGCCACCATTTGCCGCTCCATGTATAGTTTCAGAAGGACCTGTTCACCAGCTTTGGTAATATCAGGCACTGTAGCTTCAGCATCGTTAAATACTTCTGCAACATTTCTGATATTAGAATCAGTCATCAGTTTCAATATAGTTGCTTGACTGTGCCCATGCATGCTGGACGTGCTATCGTAATCAAGCACAGAATGTGCAAACAAATGATTGTTGCAGAGTTCACTTCTTAGTGCATTTTGTCACTTCCTTATATTCCATAGCCTAGGCGATTTTTCTCGTACATTGTTTTGTCCCAGGTTGGTAATCCAGATCATATCCGTGTGTATCAACTATGTGACTGCTAAGCAATAGAATCCTTAAGTCAGAATCACTACCTATCAGTACTGTTTGTTCATTAGCCGCTGTTTCAATGGCCTTTTTCACTATCAGCACATCTGCGTCAACTTCGTCATGAAATACTTCAAAATTGTTTTGAATTAGGAGGTTACCGAGAACATTGAGGAAATGTTGCTTGTTGATTTCATTTGATAGATATCAAGAATACAGTTTGTAGTCAACACATCATCGGTACATCGACATCCACCCGTCCTGCGCGTATGAACAGAGTCATTGGTAGTGTTTTGGCATTATCCATCGAAACACACTATGGCACCGGGTTATTTATTAGCTCTTTAACAAATTGACATATGACTGACATATTTCTCCAAATGTTGAACGCTTTTTCAATAATACACGGTAAATAAGCCAACTGCCTTCAACAACATAGTGAACCTCTTTTGGTAAATCGAATGATGAATGTTGGACATCGGTCGGAAGCATTTTCCAAATGGCGTCCCTAGTGCTGGTTTATCTGGCTTGCTTTCTCATCATATCTTTCGATTCGAATAGAGACGCTCGATACTACACAGCTCATGAGAACGTACTTCTGGTAATTTCTCTTCGTTCATACTATATACCATAAAACGTTAAAACAAGAGGCACAATGGGCCTGTATCGCTCACCTGGAATTATTGACCACTGGCACTACCGAACAAAACGAGATGACAAGTGAAAAGATTTACCAAACTAATTTCTGTGAAGAAGGTTTAGTCAAGTTGTATTAAAATTGGTCCAGTTGATTAACAATACGGCCGCCAAACCGTTTATCTGGCAATTTTGAAAATGGCAAATTTGAGATCAGAATACTCAAAAACATATATGAAACCAATTTTTGCCTCAAAATCCATCATATATAACACCCAATATGGCTGCCAAATGAGCTACAGTTTGAATAGCACACAGCCGCCATGTTTTGTGGCAAATCAAGTTCCCTTAAACAAACTTTAATGGCTCTTGGTCTCTAATCATCTCTCCCAAATTTCGGCCTGATCCCTTCAGCGGTTCTGGAGAAGCAGTCATTTTCGTGTAAGCTAGGTCATCCAAGATGGATGCCAAATCATTTGGTCAATCAAGTTCTCTGGAACAAACGGACGCATGATGCCGGATGGTCACCATAGCATAAGCTATGTGGTGCTTTTGGGTATAAAATTTGGTACATAATATATCAATATAGCAACAGAATAGAGCAATACGTGATGACTAACCTTAAAGGCCAGGACATCGCGGATCGTACATCCTTTCTTGTGGCCAGCATGAATCAGTCTGGTTCTATGGACCTTTCTCGCCTGGTAACCGGTAACACTCGGACATTACTGGCTGTTCCCACCAATGGTCGGATTATGGTGGTGCAGCAGCACAACACTCTTCCCTGTTATGTTATTTTTGCGAGACCTAAAACATTACTTTTTAAAACCAGCGGAGGCTACTTATGAAAACTGGAGGTGGCGGTTTTACGGAAAATAGAGTAGACTAAATCAAAGTACAGTTGGTAATTTTCTTGTATAAGACCAAGCTTCAAGAGGTAGATGCAGGTAGGTGTTAGGAAAAGCTGCAACATCCCTCGAGAGCCAGCGTGACCAAGCTTCAGGAGGGAGATGCGAGTAGGCACATGAATCAAACCAACGAAGGCAGCACTTAATTAATACAAGATGAACCGAATAGCACAACGGATTCTCCGGTCTCATGATGATAATTCTTCCATCTTTAGGAACACAATTTCTGTTCACGTCGTGCTGTACACAGGGATACACAACACTGGTCTATGGATAAATATTCCTTTAACCATACACCTGTCAGTCTTGAAACAAAGAATACTGCATTGAAAACCATTGAAACAACTACGAGTCTCACTCTAAGAACCAGCGTGCCAAAGCTTCAGAGAGGGGAGGCAACTCTAAAAAATATCCGTTAGGAACTACTTTTCCCTGTTACACTTCTCTTTTAACAGCCATACGTAATTTAAGTACATGTAGGGCACTGAACTCATAGGCGTACGGAAACAAGTACATTTTGAGAAGAGAGTGTTAGTGACATTAAGCTTCAAGTGAGGGAGAAACAATGCAGAGATAGTCTAGAACTGGTGGAACACAGAGTCAAGTGCCATGCACACACTAGGCTACTTATAACGCAGGAGATAATACTGATACTGTACAACTAGATGAGCGTTTACATTGAGCATTTTCATACATATCAACGTCATGTGACCTGATAAAACAGACCATTAATGATGGGTGCGAATATTCATGAATATTCCGTATTATCGACATGTGCAACAGTTAGTTGGTCTTTGAGGGCATACTGCTGGCTATGTATGGTGTATCATTTGAATAGGTCATCACAAACATACATGTAAAAGCTGCAGGCTATTGTAGATGTTATCAAACATTAGCAGAGTGATAGCCTTTATACATGTGAGGATTATATCAGGCTAGCCATGGCCAAGACAGATTTTTTACTCCGGAGTTTGCACACGTCTGATGTCTAAGAGATTAACGTGTAATACAGATGTATTAAACTGATCATATGATTTCATTGGGCTGTCCAAGCATTGATACGCACATCAGGTATGTTAATGTAGGCATGGGTAATGTAAATCATAAATAAATGTTATGCTTAACGAAATAGTATACTGAGTATGATATCACTTGCTGGTTGGACTTGCTAGTTTCTTTCAACACTAGAATTACCTAAATGGAGTACATCTGAATTGTAAGAAGGCTTCTCACCTATGCCCATAGAAACTAAGTAATATTAACGGAGTATTCCCAAGTCTAGAACAATCACGCCACCAGAAGGAAAGGAAACTACTAGGCTCTTAAGATAATACTCACATGACAAGAATAATCAAGCCTCATGAAATACTACCAGGCCAAATCAAATCAGAAAAGGATTTCAAAGAGCCAGTACAATTTGGTCCACAAAGAAAGGGTCAGACAACCTACCAGGTAATATAGTTGACTACGTGTAGCACTGGCAAGAATGCATACAAATAGAGAGGTGAATGAATCGGTAATGCAAACACATACAAACTTTCAAATCTTTTTACACCTCAAAGATGAGTTTAGAATTTGTGGTACAAGACCATGAGAATCACCCTCTAGGTGGCAGCGTGACCAAGCTTCAGAGAGGATCTCAATTCTCAGGTCTGGATATTAAGTATGAAGGAGATGAGAGGAAAGCTAAGAATATAGACAACATCACCCATTCAAACATGTATAGGTGCAAGTAGGGTTCAATAAAGAGACTGGTATGCATCATCCTCCGGGCCCTGTGTGACCGTGACTCGGGATGAATATTTAACTATGAGAATGAATACATGTAAGTTCTTCAAATATGAACACTGGATGCAGTAACTGTCATAACTCAGCTAGTTAGGCCCAATAGGAAACACTTTGGAGTCAAGTGACCAAAACATAGAACAATAGTGTCACCAGCCCTGAGTGTCAGATGGAGCCATTAGAAACATTTGCTTTTAGAATACACAATACATTTAGAATAAACAATTGTGAAGAATCTCCAAGGACGAGTTTAGTCTCATGGAGACACATCTAAATTGGCTCAGTCACAGATCGTATGTGGTCAAGAAGACAATTTACAGAGTGCAAGCTCTGGGACATGTGCAAGTATTTACATGGGAACATTTCCATCAAGCGAATCTGTTGAATCAGAAGAACTGCTTCCAAGGGCCAGAAGAGCCAAGACACTTAGTGGATAACATCATATGCACAACTACCAAAAGTATGTCAACATTAACCGTGATCAGATACCAAATATTCCTAAAACTGTGATGAGATTTTATCTTTGGTGCCGACACATTGAAATGGTTCACTTCTTCACCACTGTAACCGAAATTGTATGTACATGCAGGCAGGAAACCGTATTGATATGTTGAACATATATCAGGTGGCTCTTTTTTCACAGATATGCACAAAGTCAGACCAGCCGTTGTAGAAGCCACATGTTTAAGGCTCATATTGAGAATAGGCAGCTGAACTTGGACCACTTTTTCACCAACCAGCAGCTCTTCTGACAGGTCTGACTTGATTGGTAGCTCTGTGGGTGCAGGATGTAGAGTTGAACCAACAGCAGGCGGCTCTTCTTTTACTGATGCTGAATGTAACTCAAACTGCCCTTCGATGGAGCCTATAACAGTCTCTCTCACTGATAGAGGTGTCAGTAACCTGGTCATTTGATTCGTTTCTGTGGCGCATGGCTCAAACTGCTACAAGACAGGCCCTAACAAAGATATAGACTTGTAGTCGAGTGGCTCTTCCTTTACTGACGCAAGTTTTGTCAGTTGTAGCCGAAACTGATCAACCAAAAGGGCCTGTGGTTGATGAATTAGGGGCAGGTCATGAACAACATCTGCATTTGATATGGCCGATATCACGTGACCCATGCTGTGTGTCATTGCAGAGGCCAGTGTTGATGAACGCATCACGATGGGACAGTAAAGCTCATGCTCACATAATGGTGTGGATGGTCGTGTCTCAGAACTGTGCTCCGATACCACGAGCTGCTGACATACGGCAAACTCTACTAAATCTAGAGCCATCAGCAGAGTCAATGGTTCCTGATCCATGGCTAGCATGGCCACTTCCCGATTATTCACACCCTGCAGAACACTCTTCACAGCAATGCTTTCAAGGACATCATCTGGTGCAATATGATAGGCATCAACGGGCATGTCCTCAATAAGGTCAGCGAACTCCACCAAGGAGAAATGACCTTGTTCTATGACCTGTAGCATGCAACCTTGCCACCGCATATCCTCTAACCAATCACTGATCTTCATGATGCCCACTTACATCGAGATAGTGTGAGCACCAATAATGCTACATTTTCCCTCCATCAAATTAATGAAGCAGTTGTGATTATATTGGAGGAAGAAAAACACTCTAAACAGTGGGACATGATGACAATAGATATTCACATACATGTTTTCAGTTAGATTGAAATCAAAAGGGAAAGTTAACTGAAAAAACCAGTGAGAACATAGAAATATAGCCGTACTTATTAAAAGGTTGCACCCGTTGCAGACATAATAGATACTTTTATATATAGTGTTTTAACTAGATTTTTGTGGCAATCCGAATGCCCTTAGTAAATCAATGGCAGGGGTAGAGTCAAGATATAGCCCTGATGGGTACTAGATTTGATCTGGTGGTGTTTGAACAAATGGCCTGTTCTTGATGTCTGACGTTATACATATGCTGCTGGAGGCACTATTTTTGTTGACCAACAACATTACTTGTCTATTTAACAATGAAGGTGATCCTGGAAGTACATTATCACTTAAAAGGCCTATATTCTGCTGTCTATTTTGATACGAAGTGAACTGTGGGCTGTTAATACCTCCGACAGGAACCAGTTCCAAGCAAATGAGTTTCAAAATTATTCAACAGTTTCTCTGTACGGATGTAATATGTTGCAATACATTACAATAGACATAAATAACATGAAATTAAATTTATTGGTACTGAACGAAATTGCACGTTTTGACCATACACAGTGATCTACAGTATTGCATAGCAAAATCTTTTTAATATAACAAATTAACTTCATTACTTATTTTAATAACAAGAACACAAGCATAATTTAAATAACCAACTACCCGCACAATGAACCCTGCGCGAGAGACCGCATGGCTCAAGGAACAAAAGGATAGCGTTTCTCCCAAGGCAGGTGGTCAGAATACCATTTGTTTAAAAACATGTCATACCCCTGGCACAACAGTCATATATTATAGCATGCCACTCGCATTATGCTCACATTATGCCATATTAGGAAGAAGAAAAATTTCATACAGTTAAACCCGCTTTCAGAGGCATTCTAAATTTATGGGTCACTCAGTGTATACATTCTCGTTGTAGTGAAAATGTGTCGCTTTGGCATTTATCAAATAAAATCTCACCAAACAATTTATCCTCCAGCCATAAACATGTGGATATTTAATAAAGCTAATATCGATTCCACGATCCAACATAATAGACTAAATTCAAGATATGTTCAGATTGTCTAGAAATCTTCAAGAAAAAGTATTATAGTAGAACCAAAAACGTCATCATATTTTGTATAAATCATATAATTCTCTCGTGCAGATCATATTTAAGCTACTGTGTAATAATTAACCGCAACATTTACCTTTAAATCCTACACAGATTATGTTAAATCGTTATGTCCCTATGAATTCTGCCATCTAATTCAACATATGACATCATATTATATGAATCCTATCGGGAAATAAAGCATACTTATGACAGCGGGGTACATCCATTTGGATGGTGACATTTCGGTAGGTAATAATGCAATTGACATATGTTATATACATGCTGACAAAAGTGCATACATACTTTATAGGATTGTAATAAATTGGCCGAATGTTGGCCTATTTGTAAATTTTCAGATAATAATTGCTGAACTTAGGGATCGGATCTGTTACTCAAGTATCATGACACGTTGCGTAGCAAGTAGGCTGGCGCCGCAATCAAAACGTGTAATGAATGACATATCTTGCGCCGTCAAGTGTACACATTGTAAATTGTTGATGAATTTACTATTTAATAACCATTCTGTTGAATATTTGAAACTAATTTGACTGTGCGTTGTGGACGCCATGCTGCTATCGCCAGCAACACCACCAAGTCATATTAGTTTCAAAATGTTCAACAGAATGCAATATCCATTAGCTGTATACTTAACTTGAAAATGGGATTCTGAGAATGCAGGATTCAAAGCATATAAATCGATTCAAACGCTTGTACAATGTGGGCGGAGCTTAGTTAGAACTGGGCGAACACCTCAGGCATATGTGAAGCCACGACGTCATTATTATTCACCTCCCACGTAAAAGGCGCTATCTCAATAAACTCTTCCTGTTTATCCATCCATTATATGACGTGATACACAATTACATGACGTGTAGGTTCACGGCGCGATCAATGACGTCATGGATAACGTAGTAAACTTCTTGACGATCGCACCATTGGCGATTTACCTGGCGGTATTGACGGTGGTGTCTCAATCTTATATATACAAGAAAGCTTCTCAATATTCTGAGACTAATTTGACTGGAATTTGTGGTTGCTATATGCAGTAACAGGTAACAAAAATTAAGATACTTTCGGATCAATCACAGAAGACTAGAAAATGACGACTCAAAATGTTACCTTTTATGGTCCTTTACAATTTCCAATAAGCTATGTGCAAATAAGTAGAATTTTGCGGCTATCAGAGGTAAAAAAGTCGCCCATTCTGTCCGCTGCTTAAGATCGGACAAATGGTGCATTGTTGTGACTGACATAGTGCTCAAAATAGAATAAAATAGTTGAATCTTGACTTCTTGAACAGGGCGTTTTATACGCATTAGACACATGTTGTTAACAACTGGCAGAACGTAAATCTTTCAAAATAGTGTAAAATGCAACTATAGTGCAATGAAGAATGAGAACAACAATAGCAACAGACAGTATGATTAAGTTCAAATTATTCAACATAATATTCATTAAATTTGTACATTCATCAAAGAGACAACTCGTACAATTGGCGATGGATTTGGGTGACAGAGTGATGCAACATTTTATTACAACGTCAGATACCACGTCACGTATTAGATTATGACTTGAGTGACAGATCGAATCTCTATATTGAGCCCACCATCTTAAGCACCAACTCTTGCTAGCCCTGGATGGCACCACCCAGCAGCATCTGAATTCAGCCACCAGATGTTTAGCGCAATGGACGATGCAACCATTGAGCAGGAAATTGACTTGCCTCCGAGGGCTCGTCAGGCTGGTCTTCACCTATAGAGATGCTATTATCTAGGCACTTAGAGCACATATCGTGCTACATGTCACATTCTGACCAGTAGGTACACACTAAAGATTCATAAAATTAGCTCAGTAATGGATCTGTTCATGCCAGGAATGGATACAATATAGATTACTCTTTCCAATGAGATGATTGATGGTCGTGTACGGCTGCAGCAGCATAAGTAAGTATGTGCGTATACATGGCTTCAAGGGCCTAAAATAAAATGCTTATAATTCCAAGCGATATTAGATATTACAATAAAGTATATCACTAGAGAATTCTTCAAGCAGGGAAAATGGCCGATCTTACCTTGTGACATCATGTGGTGCTTCCTTAAACCTGGATGAGTGGAATGTAGTAATAGAAAAGCATTTCCACGTAGCTGAATGCCACCAACTCCCACACAAGTTTGAAGGGAATGAAGAGAAACGTGTTAGAAATAATGGACCTTACTGGTTCTAGCTATGCCCCGCCCATATCTACCTAAACTCCACCCATGCTTCGGCCGTGTTGGGATCGATCGATCCTTGAACCAACTGACTATCAATTTCCAGAAAACTATGCACTCAGTTTAGCTGTTGAATATTTTGAAACTAATTTGACTTGATGTCAGCAACAGCGCCAAGTCGAATTAGTCTCAAAATATTCAACAGATTGTTGATTTAGTAAGGCCATACAATTTGTACAACAACGCTTAATCCGTCTTCAATTAAGCGTTCCTGGCGTACTTATCTACGTCATTCATGACATCATCGATTTTGACGTCATCCTACATGACACGTAGTTGATTATGACGTCATATGATGGATGCATAACCTGGAAAGTTCCATTGAATTGGTACAGGCATATCCCTAAGCCTATCATGCAGAAGCCGGCCCAGACTGGCCCGTGTTGTGGTCTTGAGGAATGTCCATTTGCAGGCCAAGAGAAGACCATTTTTGAAGATTTACCACAACAGTGGTAACATTTTAATCTTTTGGGAATATGTAAATTTTCTTGACAAAATTTGGACAGTAAAGGGTTAAAACAATCATACGTTTTCTGACGAGAAGTTGCAAAGTGGAATGATTTATTGAACATAGTCCATCAGATTTCATTGCTCTAATAGAATCCTATGATAATAGAAAATGCATGCTGTATATTTCTGCGCCGGTGAGTGTGCGTATGTACGCACGTGTGTGTGTGTGTGTGTGTGCGCGTGCATATGCGTGCGTACATGTGCACTCCTATGTCCGCGCGGTGGCACTTACGTGTGTGAGAATCATATAATTACAACAGAAAATACTGATGTCATTTATAATGGTGGACGAGTTGTTGCTGCAAGAGATTGTCTGCGAGTGCTGATGTGTATGTACCTGTGGGCGCTTGTGTGTATGTGCGTGCGTGCGTGCGTGCATGCACGTGTGCATAGTTGGTGTTGGGCTGTTGATCGTGTATGTATTATGCCCGGTTTAATCTGATCATATTTGTCGAATTAGATAAAATCTGACCGTGTAGACATAAAATCTGAAGTCTTATGTCTGAAGTGGAAAATCTGAAGGCGAATCTGACGGTTTGTCGAATTCGATAGAATATTACCTTGTAAACCAAAAATCTGAAGTCTGATGTCTGAATCTAATGTCTGAAGGCGAATCTGATGGTTCTTCAGATGTGTCCAATTCGATACAATCTGACGGTATAAACCAACAATCTGAAGTCAGATGTCTGAAGTCTGAAGACGACTCTGAAGAGTTGGACGGGTTCAATTTCTTCAGACTTTGTCTGAAGAGATAGCCAATCAGAAAGCAGCCTCCAAATATGTCATCATCTTTGGCGTTACGAACAAGCAAGCAGATTGGATGCGCCTGTGTCACTTCGAATTTTGGGTGATGAGAGGTTCATAATTAAATGGCTGAGGGAGAATTATTTGTGGGCTCGTTAGGCCCACTTTATAAAAAAAAATGTTGTCAGTTGCAAACATTGGCAACGCTAATGACGTGCTTTCCATCATAATTTCCTGATCGTGAAAACCGACCTTTTAGAAATTCCGCACTAAAATAAGAACAACAATGAATATTGATTAACATATTGATGAACGATACAGACGCATTTCACCTTTAATGTCAACGCATTTGTTACATATGTCTCAGGGCTGTCATTTGTTATGTTGCCATGGAGACAACACAGTTGCATTGCCATGGCATAACATCTGACATAAAATCTAATTGTGGTTAAAAGAACAGAGCTGTAGTATGTATAACGCATCAAATGATGTACCTGGTGCGAATATAATCCGATACAATTCCTCTAATCAATGATGATAAAATGTGTGGTAGATATTCTCAAAGCATAATACTAACATTGCAGTCAATATACGGAGAGATTTCTCCGGAATGTCTATTGGAGTAAAGAATCATATTACAATTTCCAGTGAATGAACTCCTGCACTGATAACGCGGATTACTGGGCCGGTACAGGGTTGATAACGAAGCAATACGGGCCGTTTTGCTCCAGTAGCGGCCCAGTAACCAGCGTTATCATGGCAATCTATGACATACATAGATTGATTGCACTTTAACTATTTTGTGGTAAAATTTGTTCAAGAAAATTGCTCATCGAATGTCCATTTACAGGCCGAGAGAAGACTATTTTTGAAAATGTTCCACTAGAATGACTGGCTCGGATATCGAGCCAATCATTACAGTAGTAAATTTTCAAAACTAGTATTCTCTCGGCCTGCAAATGGGCATTCCTCAAGGCCACTGTAGACTGTTTGCCCTGTTTCCGTATGATAGGGTTAAAATCAGCATCAATTAAATCATAGTAATTGACCTTTCCAGTTT
>CM067368.1:13171237-13183737 GCA_034401795.1 Chaetoderma sp. LZ-2023a
CAAAACACGACCCTTGCTTCATGCATTATAGACTTTCCCAATTACAGTTAGATCAATGGATGAATCTGCTGGGTTACTCAAATATCTGGCGTCATAATCAAAATACGCCACTCGGTCACTGACCGCGCAATCAAATAACATCAAATAATGTTGGTCCGACACGAGAGTGCCAACAGATCGACATTATGTTTCTGTATTATGAATTTAAATTTTAATAAACACCGCGTTGATTATTTTGAAACTAATTTGACTGGGAGCCGTTTGATGCCAGATTAATTTCAAAAATGTCCAGCAGTTTACCCGTAGACTTATAGTTACCTTGAATTAAGTGCTTGCTACGGAAGAGTTTTCTTATATTTCTAGCTCGACATGTTATATGGTAGTATCTTCATAAGCATCAAAATGCATGCGAGTGACAAAACAGAATACTGGAAAAATACGATATCATGGAATATAACTAACATTCCAGCCTCATCCTCTTCATAGGGTCATGACGATGGATGCTAGGATAATGGCAAATCTGTGTAAATTAACTTGACGCGCTATGTAATTTCTGGTGCTAGTTTGTGTCAATACCCTATGATATTGCCCATTTGGAAAAGCAATCAGCGGTCTATTTATCAGTCTTCTGTGTCAGATGTCTGGTACTCTTCAGTTGATACGCTACTTCGATAATGATCTCCGTGTATGCTAATGGTACATTAGCATCGTGGTGCATTCTTTTGTTTAGTGTAATGTCTGAATGTATGGGGGCAGAATTCAGCGTATATACACCCCCCCCCCCCCCACCCCCACCCCCCCCCCCCCCACCACCACCACCCGCCAGCCCGCCCCCATATTTTGAACAAGCGTGCTATCGTACCAACCCGCTTATGCCCTGTTCAATAAAGGTATCCATTATGCCTACACGTTTCTAGTTAAGCTCCGCCCACAGTTTTGTCCGTCGTGGCATTGCTGCTGCTGCTGCTACTACTGCTGCTGCTGCTGCTGCTGCTGCTGCTGCTGCTGCTGCTGCTGCTGCTGCTGCTGCTGCTGCTGCTGCTGCTACTGCTACTGCTACTACTACTACTACTACTACTACCGAATCATAGAATTATGAATATTACACACACGTTATTATTACTGTACTGCAAATACTCTACTACCACAGTCGTTATGTACATTTATATAAAGTGAACTGGAACATGTATGATTTAATAAATATGCTGTTTAATTTTTTGGGGCTAATATGGCTGGACGCAAATGCTGCCTTAGGTAGCTACAGCGTCCGGTCAAATTAGTTTCCCAAAATATTTTAACAGCTTACCTTTACTTTGAAGAGACTCGCAACTAGTATAAGTCTGCCTGTCTGCCTCCTTACATGTCTGCCTGCCTGCCTTCCTGTCTGCCTGCCCGCCCGCCCGTCTGCTTGTCTCAGTGAGTGTGCTCATGCGTGCGTGTAAGTGCAATTATTGTACATATGTCTATTTGTACACACCTGGCGTGTATATAATTTTATATTATTGTACATAGTGTATATATGTTTTGAGGGCCTCGGGAACATCAGGCCACTAACGATGTACCCTCTTGAAATAAAGATTATTATTATTATTATTATTATTATTATTATTATTATTATTATTATTATGTACTCTACTTTGAATTCAGGTAAGTGGTTGAATATTTTGAAACTAATTTGACTGGGTGTTATTCAGCAACTGCTCCCAGTCAAATTAGTCCCAAAATATTCAACATAATGTTTATTAACTTGTAAATCAGTCAAATATATACAATTCGTACACTTGATGGACCTTTCAATATTAACAAAGGAGCTGGATACGTCATAATGATCGTGATGCCAGCCTACATGTGATTTAATGATTATGACGTCATATATCTGAGTGACAGATCTGATTCCTCGATTGCAAGCAAACACTGGTCTCTGGTGTGTAGCATCGTACGAGCATATGCCCTCTCATATTGCTTCGCCATTCGATACGAGAACATAGTGTGAGGGCGAGGGCGAGACCGTGCGATAGGAAGATGGGTTTGTAGTTAAGCTTGGTGTATTAATCATTTTAACCACAAATCTGTTCAATATTTCAGTAACATTCTCTCAATGACCCATTCCTGATAATCCAGGGTACTGGGTTGAGGCTGAGCCTATACCGCGACAATACCGCCCGATATTGTCCCCTTATGGCCCAGTAGCGTGCGTTGCCAGTGGTATATGAAAGCTATTGTATTAACTGAAGGTGACCGGAGTGGAATCGATTACTGCCCATTGTTGTCGTCTAGCCGACATTTAAGCTACCGTGCAGCAGCAGTATAATCACTAGACAGTCTTCCTGCATCCCTCTTCCATACGCGTTTGGCTATGGCTGTGGTGGTCCACAGCACTGCCATTTTATGTTATCCCCAATTCTACAAACCGATCTGACAAAAAAATGGACTCTGGTAGCAGAGCATAATTGGAGCAGCAGAGGCATTTGCCACCCAGCACCCAGATCTTGACCAATACCTCCAATTGTTGTCCATCATGACAGCCACCTGATGGTCCATATTTGCCTCTAGAAATGCGGGTGATACCATATGAGCGTAGCTAGATTTCAAAATCTTTCGGTGATGGACAAGGGATCATTTCTGATTTGGCCTTCGCCCTCACAGCCGGAAAGGTTGGATGTTGGACGAACCTTTCCCCCACACATGTCAACGCTGTTAAAGTTGGCACTGCGTGTGCCACTATTTATGATACAACGCACACTTATTCTCTCGTTGTCTAGTCAATTCCTCTCGATAATGATACATCTCGAAATTATTTATGATGTCTTCTAGAACTGACACAAGAACGCTGATCAATAAACACATGATACAAAGTAAAATCAATTAATCCCATCAATAATGCCAGCCAAAATGCATATTAAGAGCACCGTTGTGAGGCCACGCATTGGTTAGGTAGGTACTGATGTTTGGGTGGATAGATCCAAGGATAGAGGTAGGTTTTTAAGACAGGTTGTGAATCTAGATATTGTCTGACATTCAGGATACAATTACATTAGTAATATATGTTACACTCAAGTAAATTATGTCTATACCGAACATCATGTAGTGCCACGAGACATTTCCGACCACACGTCCGATCTGAACCACATCATGGTCCATATGGCGGCGTACACCAGTTATCTTAAAGAATCACACCATTGTAGCACCAACATCCAACTTCAAGAAACTCTAAGCTGTGTTAAGGATGTGTCATCTATTGGCACCAAAAAGCAAGTGGACTATAGAGCAGGTTTGTTTGTGAACAAATTAGCCAGAAAACATCCACAAGCGTGACACGTTTATCAACTGAAAGCCAGCGCTTAGTGTCTTTTTCTGCCGTCTGTTCTGTCTACCGCAGATAATGAGCTGTACAATGACAATTCTCTAGAAAGCCTTATGGCTACACGTAGAAACATATGCTTACAAACGGTCGATTCAAGATACGGTTTAGTGGTTTTATCTCCGGTATAACCTCTTCTGGCTTGCGTTTCTTCCTCATCACCATCCACGTCATGTATTCCAAGACAATATCTGAACACTGGCAATGTGTCAGGAATTAGGTACAATGGATGCGTATCTGTTACTCCTGCTGATTATAACACTTTATTGGCGGTACGGTGCACGCCTGGGTTGAGTGAATGGGTGTACTATACAAAGCGATGTCTTGACTGACTCATCGCCGCAAACTGTGTTCGTTATGGTGATAATGATGCTACTGATATCCACGCGCCATGGTCAACTACCAACATCTATTCAGAAATGAGTGTGCTACATAGCTATTAATACGTTCGTTGCATGGAATGATGTGGTCAGAATTACCATTGCACTCAGATGGACACAGCTGAGGTAGTCGACATAAGGATAGTGTCAAAATGAATCGTATGCCTATAGAATTGGACGTTTGTGATAGAGATTATGCGGAAATAACATATCGAGGATATATTTCGTTCTGTGAGTAAGTGTACGAATCAACGCAATCTTCGAGCAAACAGGTCTGGATGATCAGCATTTGAAGGTGAGTCTTTACTGTACAATTATTATGGTAGGAAAATGATCTTGATATGTCTAATAAAGTAGTATGTCCTGCATTTAATGACATGCTAAAATGTGTTTCTTGTGGGTGAGTGGGTTGTTGACCAAGTTATTGTTCGTGAACTCGAGTTAGCCCCAAGTGCTTGGAAGATCGTCGTTCCAGTACATTTAATGCATTGCTTCTATTATCGTGACGCTCCGTGCACCGTGGATCGAGATACGTGTCGTCTAGTGATGACGTATACTTTATATTATTAATCTTTTGAAAAATATTAACCGATTTCCACTTGACGGTTTCCGAGACATATAATGACCTTTTTAGCAATTCTATTCTCAATATGTACAGTAAGCATCACTCCAGCGTTTCCTACAGTATATGCCATTGCAATCTAAAATTATACAGACTATAGTTAGGGTATTGTCCGCAGTGTCCTGACCATTCCATCAATATAATAGCATAGCGTATTACATGGATTTCTAAGAGCAATTTGACAATCAGTTGCCATAACAACAACTTAGTTTTGCTTGGAAATCAGATTATGATAACACGAGGATCACAAACATAATCCATGTCATTTCGTATCATATTTCTCATACAAGTTTACAAGATCTCATTTGGAACGAGCTCTAGTACATACGTCAGAGTGGAGGGCTAAGTGTGGACACACTCGCTAGTCCGTGTGACAACACACGTGCACATTACTACAGACGTCAGAGTGGAGGGCTAAGTGTGGGCACACTCGCTAGTCCGTGTGACAACACCGTGCACATTACTACATACGCCAGAGGAGAGGGCTAAGTGTGGGCACACTCGTTAGTCCTTGTGACAACACGCGTGCGCATTACTACATACGCCAGAGTGTGGGCACACTCGCTAGTCCTTGTGACAACACGCGCGCGCATTACTACAGACGCCGCAGTGAAGGGCTAAGTGCGGGCACACTCGCTAGTCCTTGTGACAACACGTGCGCGCATTACTACAGACGCCGGAGTGGAGGGCTAAGTGTGGGCACACTCGCTAGTCCTTGTGACAACACACGCGCGCATTACTACAGATGCCAGCGTGGAGGGCTAAGTGTGGGCACACTCTCTCGTCCGTGTGACAACACACGTGCACATTACTACAGACGCCAGAGTGGAGGGCTAAGTGTTGTAACACCCTCTGATCCTTGTGACCACATGCTTGTGCACAATACTCATAGGCCTATGTACTGTGATCTGTAGCTAGTATAGCTCAAAATGGTCCTGTAGCAACAATCAGCCCTACTTCACTTGCTACTAATTTTGGTCCTGAACCTGTGGAAATTAACTTTCCTAGAGCACCCAGTCCTGCTTCGTTTAGATCGTTATGTAATATCTTTAGCATGTTTATGCAGCGATGCCCTCTGGCAGCTATTTATGCCTTGGTACCGAGGACAGTGAATTCCATGGCGTTCTTGCAGGATGTCTGGCGGCGTTCGCAGAATATGTGGAACACATAGACCATATATTTTGCGCCACTTTCACAAAGCAGTGGGTCAATTTGGCAAAGAGTGTATATCGGGTCATTGGAGATTATTCTCCGCGGCTATCGATGTTGGCTGATAGTACTGTGTGATTACTCGATACGGTAAGCATCTCCCCTATCTATAATTCTCTTTGGAGCTGTTACAATTGTACATTATCACTGATGCACAAGTTGCACCATGCACGTACAGTTTCCTCATCCACAGTGGTCTTTGATCAACAGATCCACAGTTTCCAAAATATCTGGAAGGCTATCTGTCGTGTAACGTCCAGCAGCGTTGAACGAGCCGCGCATCAATGAGCCGGGTATTTCGGTATCTTTTGCTCCATCTATCCCTCCCAACCATGCAATAGGATGCCCTTGAGTCTTCCTTCATTTGTCTCCGATATGTAAACGTTGTTGAACTCTGTCTCGGCAGGGATAGACCAAATATGATGTGTGCTTCGAATTCGATATTCAGTGTTATGCCATCAAAATAAAAAAATCCGCGAGCATTGATTATAATTATTACCCAAGTGCTTTAGGAAATGCAACTCGTCTACACAAGCACCCGATCTTGCTAATAACACGATATGCTTTGTCCTTTAGACAACAGATCATTTTCATGAAAGGTTCTGCCCAGCTTTGTCCATAAAATACTGCTACCTGTATCCATCTGTAAGCGATACTGTTTAATACTCGCCATATTGTTGATTGAATGTATGTTCCGCAGCAAAAATCGTAGGCTTTCAGCCACTTTCAGATAGGAATGCTTTTCTCTGTTAAGCTGTTAAATGTTTGCTAAACAAATAAGAGAGACAACAAAGCTATCAATGTGTAGCTATGCCCCGCCCATATCTAACTAGGTTACGCGTATCTTGTACGCGCGTTTGAATTAATTATTCTCTTTAAATTAAATCTGAATTCCCCCAATTTCAAAGAACTCTACAGGTACGTGGTTGAGTATTTTGAAACTAATTTGACTGACAGCTGGTGCTGCCTATGCCGAGATGCTTATTAAATTCCAAAAGCATACACTTCAGATTATCGGACCCACGCGACTTGATTGTGACATCAGCTACGAAGTGACGCATATTCATTAGGACTTCAGATGGCAGTGATGTGGGGTAGGCAGAACACGGACATTGATAAGGGGCTGAATGTTGGCTTATGTTGCTATATATGCAGGCACGTATAGAAGGGTGCTGCTTTAAAACGTGACATCTATGCGCATGTCGCGTTCTAGAAGTCTGACGTCATACATATGCTGCTGGAGGCAACTATTCAACAGGTGTTTTCTGTAACAGATGCAATAGGTTGCAATACATTATGGTAAACATAAATGCCATGAAATGAAATGTATTAGTACTGAACGAAATTGCACGCTTTGAGCATACACAGTGATCCACAGTATTACATAGAACATTTAGTTAATGCAACACATTAACTAGAATTTATAAACAAGAACAAAAGCTTAATTTAAATAACCAACTACCTGCACAATGAACCCTGCGTGAGAGACCACATGGCTCTTGGAACAAAATGCTGGCATTTCTCCAAGGCATGCTGTCAGACCACTTGTTTAAAACACGCCATACCCCTGGCCCTAGAGTCATAGAGTTTAGTATGCCACTCGCATTATGGCATATTAGGAAGAATAAAACGCTCATACAATTACACCAGCTTTCAGAGTCATTCAACATTTATGTGTCTCAAAGTGTGTAAAATCTCGTTGTACCCAAAATTGGTCACCTTGGCATTTATCAAATAAAATGTCACCAGACAATTTTTCCTCAAACCATAAAGATGTGGATATTCAAAGAAGCTAATATGGATTCCACGATCCAGCATAATAGACTACATTGAAGTTATGTTCGGGAATGTCTAGAAATTTTCGAGAACAATTATTGTAGGAGAATCAAAGACGCCATCATAGTTTGTATAAATCATATAATTCTCTCGTGAGGCTCATATTTAAACTACTGTGTAAGAAATATCCATACCATTTAGCTTGAAATCCTACAAAGATTGTGTTAAATAACTTTATGCTGCTCTGAATTGCTGCCATCTAATTCAACATATGAGTTATAGATTCCCTTCCAGAAATAAAGCATACAGATGACATATGGATGGTGACATTTCGGTAGGTAATAAGGCAATCGACATATTGTAAATATGGGATTGTCTTGTGGGAAGTCATGACCCCGCAGGATGTCTTATAATTCACGTAAGACCCAAAAGAGATTATGTTTTGAAAATACCAGGTGAGCTAAAAGTCCAAGTGAGCTCAAGATGGATGCCGTAGGTTTGCATCAATGTTAATTGTATCATACAATTCAGTTAGGGGAAAGTCCAGATGACTAAGTGTACCGTGGCGATGTCGACTACTGGTTATTTATAAATATATGTCAATCATTGGGACGGTGGAAAGTCGAGCTAGCCAGGTCATCTCTTTGTATGTAATAGAAGTGCACTAATGTTAAATGAATAGGATGCTATTTATAGCGTTACGTAACCAGCAGATGAGATTAATAGAATAATATTGGAATAGGATGAATTAATTGGAAACGATTCTATGGTTCTGAGTTGATGTGTATTTGAAAAAAGTTTAGATAAAAGTTGTTGCTGCTTAGCCGGCATTCACTTTTATAATATTCAGCAGTTGTTGGCAATCGTAGTTTTGGAAATAATCAATGTTTAGTGGCGAGTGTTGGGATCATGAATTATGAGAATAAACGTGACTGACTGACATAGTTGATGACGTAAGCAATCTAGTATTTAACCGTAGGCTAGAACAACACCATCTGGTAATGAATCATCCAGCAAGTGTGCCTAGCACCTTATGATTCTTGGTGACTTCTCCATTGGTACGCAATGGACAGGACATGGAAATTATAGCGTCCTTTAGGAATTCATAACAGAATCGAAATTTACTGATACACTATATGCCACTCATTTTATGGTATGCAACAACAACACATACCAGAAAATTGTTAATTAGCTGACAGATCACATCAAACCAGAATCGGTCCCCACTGCTTTGTCTATGTGAGGCACAATCTTCATGGAAGAATTGGGCAGAGTATGATTAGTCAGAATGACTTCATAACCAACCAGGATCAGTCAGACTCTGCAGTGAAGAATTATAAAGAATAGATGTGTGCGCCAGGCAAAATGATGGAGGAATTACTGATCGGCTGAAGGGACCAATCAGTTATTAGGTTAGAACTTCTAGGAAGAAATAAGCAGAGGTTGATTGGTGGCTTTATTATTCGGCCAGTCAAAAGTGTGCTTATGGAATACCTGGAAGAGTTGTAGGAATAGATTGGATTAGATTGTGAGAGAAGTTGTATATTTCTGAGTCCAAATTGGAACTATAAAAGGGGCACTTCTTTCAGAAAAATCATTCAAGCACCATCTGTGATTCACTGAGCATCTCGTGCTTGCTCAGTTAGAAAAGCTGTGGCTCTTACGCCTAACGAAGCTTGGTTAAGTTAGAGTGGATTAGGACTTAGATAATTTAGCTATTTAGTATTGTACCACGGATTGTACTAAGTGATGATTTGTGAGCGATTTTGCTCTTGACTTCAAATCTTATTATATTCTGTAAATAAAGTTTTTATCTTACGTTTACGTAAGACTGTCGTTTGTCAAGTTTACTTAAGTAGGAATCTAGTTGAGCTGGAAGCAATACCCAGTCCTTACCAGGATCTTAGCGAGTCAGATTAGGCCCAGCAGTCAAAGATAAATATCGTTTACCTCACCATCTGTCAGACGAGGCGAGCCGACTGCAGTCACTCCTTCATCACCGCCGGCGACATTGTCGCAGCAACACTCTAGTTTCCGGTAGTAAAGCGGGAGGCATCGTAGATCTTAGTAAGAAGAAGACGACCCTTGAAGAGGAACCCAAAATCTTCAATATGTTATATACGTGCAGACAGATGAGCATACATACTTTATTGGATTTGAACGAATAGGCCTATTTCTTATTTTCAGATACTAATTGCTGAACTGAGGGATCCGATATGTCACTCAAGTATATAACGTCATACCACGCTACGTAGCATGTAGGCTGGCGCCACAATCACAACGTGTAATGAATGACATATATAGCGCCGCCATGAGCAGTTAAAAGTCCATCAAGTGTCTTGCTATTTAATAAACATTATGTTGAATATTTTGAAACTAATTTGACTGGGCGTTTTGGACGCCATGCTACCATCGCCAGAAACACCACCAAGTCATAGTAGTTTCAAAATGTTCAACAGCTTACCTGTAGACTTAGCGTGAAAATGGGATTCAAAGCATATAATTCGATCCAAACACGTGTACCATGTGGGTGGTGCTTAGTTAGAAATGGGCGGGCAACTCAGGCGTATGTGAAGCCACGACGTCATTATTATTCCCCTCCCACGAAAACGCTCTAGCTATCTCAATACACATTTCCTGTTTATCCTTCTATTATATGACTCCATAAACAATTACATGACATGTAGGTTCACGTCACGATCAATGGCGTCATGGATAACGTAGTAAACCTCTTGACGAAGGCACAATTGGTGACAGCCTAAGCGTAGTGGTATAAATTGTATGTCTTTACTATTTAATAAACATGCTGTTGAATATTTTGAAACTAATTTGACTGGGTGCTGTTGCTGCCGATAACTAAACAGCTTACCTGTATAGTTTTCTGGAAATTGATAGTCAAGGAGGTCAAGGTTTTGATCGATCCCAACATGACCGAGGAGTGGGTGGAGCTTAGCTAGATATGGGCGAGGCATAGCTAAACCTGGAAACGTCTATTCAGCGGCTTGTGTCGTGATGACGTACTTTAGCGTGGACTGATTTGTTAACCATTTAGCTGGCATTGCGGTGTCAAGATGCATATACAGGTAAGCTGCTCAATATTCTGAGACTAATTTGAAAGGAATTTGTGGCTGCTATATGCAGTAACCGGTAACAGAATATGTTCGGCACGATCACAGAAGACTAGAAAATGACGAATCAAAATGTTACTCTTTACAGTCGTGTGTATGATTACTGTATTCTGCGGCTGTAGTAGTAGAAACATCCTACAGCTGCAATCAGTCCTTCTTCGCTTATGCCCGCGGTGTCTTGTCCTTATCCGAAATCCTTAGCTTCCTCAGATCCATTCTTGACTTGAGTGTACCGAGTCCTGCTTTCTTACGGTCACCTTGTAGCACGCTTAGCAGATTTATGCAATGACGTCCTCTCCTCGCTTTGTATTTGCTCGATCCGTCTAGGGAAATTCCATGGCTCTCTTTGCTGGTGTCTCTTCTGGCATCCTTAGCGCATTGCCAAACATGGGCCATCTTTGCTGGGCGACTTTTACAGACAGCGGCGACGCATTACACATCTTGCATAGTGCATCGTTGAAAATTATGCTGTCCGGCCATCGGTGCCCAGTGATGGTGCGTAGGTGTTTCCGGTGGTAGGCATCAAGTTTGTCTAGAGCTGCCTTTGGAGCTGCCCAGCTGCTACAGTTAAACAGCATCAAGGAAACACAGGTTGCATGTAGTTTTTTTGCCAGGGGAATCTTTTGTCTACGAATCCCTAACTTCCAGAAGGACTGGAAATCTAAGCTCCACATGACGCAGCGTACATCAATATCAGCTGTACAGCAAAGCAGTGAGCACAGAAATATGAGACAAGGAGACCGGCACGGATGTGTCATCTCGCCCCCCCCCCACCCTCATACCCAACCCTCTTAGTTATAGTAATTGACAACTAGATTGATCGGTCGATGACGCGTCATTGCAAATCCCCACGTTCACCCCTTTGAACTTTTGACACACCCCACAACCCACCCTCGGGTGCGGAGCCAAATGTAAATATCATTTTGCATTCCGCGATCATATGGGTAACTCACATACCATATTTGTTTGAATTCCGTTCGACAGTGTCAGAGGAGTTGCATTACAATCAATTTCATGATCTTTTGACCCCATCCCCCATCGCTTTGGGTGGGACCAAATGTAAATGTGCTCACCAACTCCACATTGATATGGGTAACTCACATACCAAACATGGTTGAATTCCGTCCAATGATTTCGGAGGAGATGCATTACAATCAATTTCTGCAGGTTAAAATTTGACCTTTTGACCCCTCTCCTACCCCATTGGGGCGGAGCCAAGTCTGAATGGCATCTTGCACTCCGTAATCATAGGAGCAACTCAGATATCAAATTTGGTTGAATTCCGTCTAACGATTTCAGAGGAGTTGCATTACAATCAATTTCATGACCTTTTGCCCCCATCCTCCACCCCTGGGGGCGGGACCAAATGTAAATGTACTCATATACTCCACATTGATACGGGTAACTATCGTACTAAATTTGGTTGAATTCTTTCCAACAGTGTCAGAGGACTAGCATTACAACCAATTTTTTTTCCTATTGACCCCCACCTCTCATCAGCCCCTGGGCGTGGGGCCAAATGTAGATGTGCTCCTGTACTCCACATTGATATGGGTAATCCACATACCAAATTTGGTTGAATTCTGTCCAACGGTTTCGGAGGAGATGCGTTACAATCAATTTCCGCAGGTTAAAATTTGACCTTTTGATTCGTCCTCTACCCCCTGCGGGCGGAGCCAAATCTAAATGGCCTCTTGCACTCTGCAATCATATGGGTAACTCAGATATCAAATTGAATTGAGTTCCGTCTAACTATTTCAGGGAAGTTACGTTAAAATTGATTTAACCTTTTGAATCATGCCACGCCCCATGGGGGCTGAGGCAAATCTAAATATCGTCTTGCAAAGCGGAATCAGATGGGTAACTCACATACCAAATTTGATTTAATTCCAACCAATGGTTTAGGAGGAGATAGCGTGACGGACGGACGGACAGGCGGACATACGGACAGACGGACGGAGGCGATTACAATATCCCCGACGTTTTTTTTAAAGAGCCATATAATGTCAAAATGTCAAAGCACA
>CM067368.1:13188737-13198737 GCA_034401795.1 Chaetoderma sp. LZ-2023a
ATGTGTGGGAGGAGCTTATTTAGATATGGGCAGGGCATAACTAAACCTGGAGAGGTCCATTGCCAAATATGATGCTAACGAGATGTAAATACAGCCATTAAGAAACAGTGCGGACAGAATATCATTCCCACTTTTCGCGTATATTCATGAGATCGAGTATTCCAATCCACGAGGGTGCTGAAGGACTTGTTCACGCTAATGAATATGTGAATATTTACACAGAACAGAGCAGAGACTCTTTCATACATGTTAGGTTTGATCACAGATTTATTCCAAGTATGTGTGTTTCATCCACATTCTGTTATCCTGTAAGTTCCTTTAAAGAACTATAATTTCCAAATGTTAATATTTACCAGTTAATATAAAATGCTTACGTTCTTATTGAATTAAAACTAATACACCGCTCAGCTTGGAAATGTTATGTGTATGTAAGCATGTCATTTAAGCGACAATGTGCGTATTCAACACGCCAAGAAATCGAGTTCTAGAATCGTTCACGTAGCACTCCATCAGCGGTCTGGATTACAGACACATGTCTAAGTTAATTGAGGGCATTGGTATTGATCAATGGCTTGACTTGGCGCTAATGCGTCGACACAGAATTTCAACGAAAAATCGTATTTCGACTAAGCAATATCAGAGCAAATCGACGCAAAAAACGCTGCTTGCTTTGTGCGTACCAGACCTTTTCACATGTAGTTAGCTCAATTAAGCAGTCTTTAGTTCACAAAAGGATGGATCCAGGAATGTCAGGTAGGAGTGGTGTAAATGAGGAGAGTCAGAGCGGGTCTGTCTACTCTAAGTAGATAGTGAGCGGGATCCTCCCCCACACACCCAACACTTGGATTTTTAAAAATTAGATGCTGTGAGAAACATTCTCCTGCATTCGGTGTAACGAAAATTGCTTTATCTTTCTTTCGAAAATGTTGTAATATCAAGGCCAGATCTAGAAAATCTTGAGGGCGTGGTCCCATGAGTGTGATCTATGTGTCGTCCCCAGAAAATTGAGACCTCTGGATGCTCTCTGTGGTTAAAATGGACCTTCAGCTAGCTATGAATGTATTCATTTTTGTATCCATTTTGGTAATTTTCAACGAGGTCATAATAGTGATATGAAAAGTGACCGGGTTTGAGATTTTATTTGTCATATAAACCGTAATTTTGAAATATTTGCCAGTAATTGCTGATGTGACTTGTATCTGATTTCTCATTGGCGATTTTCGTGAAATCTATACCGCCGCTGTGACGCGCCGCTACTTGATAACAGATACTGAATGCGCAGCAAAATATAGTGACAAACACAAAATCTGGTGATGTCAACCGTAAACTACACTTTTCTTCTAAGACTATCGCGGAGCCACGGCCATCTATCGTTACTTCGTTGCCGACTGATAAACTGTCAAACGATGACATTTTGCGATGACGTTTCATGAATGACAAATCGTAGTAAACAAATCGTAGTAAAACAGTACCGCATAGTCATCCCTACGCGTCACGCTCACATCAATCGATGTTGTAATTGGTCGATTTAAATGGGTTGCACACCCAACAGCCAATGAAAATAATCCGTTGAATATGGCCTCGTGTGCTCATATCGAGAAATATGGAATGGGCTAGAAGGCTTGTTTATATGATAACGACCTATCTGTACCCGCAAGGTATGAACCATCGTCCTCACCACATACCAACGGACGTCAAATATCTGAATAATTCACCTTTCCAGAGTACCCATGATGTCATAATGAACTGCGTGATGTGTAGAATGACATCATAATGAATGGCGTCATGAATGACGTCGATAAGTACGTCACGGACGCATGTTTGAAGACGGTCTATGCGTTGTTGTACACATTGTTTGCTATTACAATTGAAAAAATATTCTGTTGACTATTTTGAAACTAATTTGACTGGGCGCTGTTGTCACTGTCGGCATACTATGGTAAAACTGTATAACATAGCCACCAAAAGTAACAATTGCTATGTTATGGTATCATAGTTCAAGTTACGTGGAAATACATCTGGTTTCCACAATCGGTGCTCAACACAGCACATGTCTTCTCAGGCAGTGTGGATACCTAAAGACAGTGGTTCCCTGAGCAGGTGTGCTTATTCTGTGACAGGCTCTAGTCAATCATACTACAGTTGATATACATGAGTCATTACCCAACATTCGCCTTCATTTCCAATGTACAATGTAAACTAAATAAAAATAGCTCTTATATGAGAGGGTCGCGATGAACATGATATGTTTACAAAGAACAAGAGAAGGCATAAGCAACCTGGAAAGAAATACAACTATGTCGATTCCAAGCATACTTACTAAAGTTGTTGCTGCGAAAGTGATCATATAGGATAATATGATTGGGTTTGCATGCGCTTTCAAAACGTTTAAGAGTGTTAAAAATGGTTGACAAGACAGAATATAATATCATGGGATACAGACATATAATTATCTTGAGAGATTCATTTATTATGCTAGACGGTTGACTTTGTACATAAGTGTGATACATTCTCTGCTTCCAGGCACCTTACTGTGTCAACACCTTATACTTGTAAATTGGGAAATCAGTCTGCTGTTTCCACGTCCCCTTCCTCGGATTTCTGTTACTCGCCAGATGCCATACTGCTTAGACAATGATATCTGCAGTATGTGCCCATCTTACATTAATTTGGGAATTTATATCACCCTATATTCTGACTGCTGTCTGTATTGGTGGCATTCTATTAGCTTATCCCTCACATGCTACCATAATTTACTGTGGGTATAAAGATTCAAATACTTAGTAAATATATATCAAAAGACCCGATTTCACACGTCAAAACAGTTCAACGTTTGTATATATTGCATGAAATATACGAATGAGATTGAGTGTTGATTTGCAATTCAATAGAAGCACGGCGTTTACTTAAGTGCTACCATTTAACTGTAAACACGAACACGTAATTCTTATAGATGTGAAACATATTTAAACTACATTTAGAAAACAACTTAATATTTTACCATTAGCTTGAGATAATGCTCAAGACGTTGCAGTGTCCCAAATATAATATTTCCGAAATTTCCAATTTGTATCATGATGCTTTTAAAAGCATGACTGAGTTAAGAGAGCTATTCGATAGCACAGCCAGCACACGATCTGATGCCCTATTTTAGTCTGATCTGGTTTTTCTAATCTTTCTAGTGCATCGTATGCTTTGGTATTAAAACATGTCATTTCTGGAGAATGCATGACACAGTTTGGCTTCCATTGTACATTATTTTGACTTATTATTGGTAAACCGTTTAATGCTACGGTTGTGAGTGTTCAGTAAATTTGAGTCCATCACCATATGCAGTGGCCACGCTCAATACTCCAGTAATCAGATCTCCAGTAATTTCACGCGGCCAGCAACTAACATAACCTGCATATGTGAGCATTGCTACTCATTGTAACGGTTGATTTGACAATTATTCTGTCTGGGCTCAAAAAGCCTATAAGACCAACCTTCATGGATAATTGATCTTTTGATTATATTAACATGCTACATTAGTGTAGCCATCACACTAATTCCTTTAATAAATTATGCACCATCCATCGAATTATGATAGGAGAGTGGTATCGTGCTGGTGCTTTCTGACACATAAGTCAAGAAACAGTTGTGCTATTATTAAAGCTTACAGTGTTTGGTTCACGATCGTCTGCAACATATGCATGTGGAATGTAGTACTGTGGGTGTGTGCGTGCGTGCGTGCGTGCGTGCGTGCGTGCGTGCGTGGGTACGTGCGTGCGTGCGTGTATGTGTGTGTCTTAGCAGGCTGTGGAGCCTTTGCGGGCATTGTTGTGGGCATGCTTGAGGGTGTGCTGGCGGTGCGGCCGGGTGGGCGGCGGGCACGCGTGCGAACCTGCAGTGTTTGTGTGTATGTGTGTGTTGGTGTGTGCGTGTTAGTAGGCCGTAAAGCCGTTGCGGGCATTGTTGCGGGCGTTGTTGCTGGTGGTACGGGTATGTGGGCGTGCGTGCGTGCGGGTGGGTGGGTGGGTGGGTGGGTGGGTGTGTGTGTGTGCGTGGAGCTTTTGCGGGCGTTGTTGCGGGCGTGCTTGCTGGCGTGCGGGCGGTGCGGGCGGGCAGGCAGCGGCCATGCGTGCGAACCTGCAGTGTTTGGCGTATGTGTGTGTGGGTGGGTGCATGTTAGTAGGCCGTGGAAACGTTGTGGGCATTGTTGCGGGTTTGTTGCCGTGGTGCGGGCATGTGGGCGGTCGTGCGTGCACGCATGCATATGCGCGTGCGTACGTGCGTGTGTGCGTACGTGCGTGCGGGCGTCCGTCCGTCCGTGCGTGCTTCCTTACGTGCGTGTGTACGGGCGTGCGTGCATGTATGCGCGCGTGTATGCGTGTGTGCGTGCGTACGTGCGTGCGTGGGTGCGTGCATGCGTGTATGCATGCGTGTTTGCGTGCGTGTATGTGTGTGTGCGTGCGTGCGTGCGTACGTGCGTGCGTACGTGCGTGCACACGTGTGTGCGGGCGTGTCTGTGTCTGTTTCTGTGTGTGCGTGCGTGCGTGCGTGCATGTTAGTATACCGGGGTGTCGCTATCATCGCCGTCAATACTAACTCAGCAGACTAAACAGGATCGGTATGCACACACTTTTCAAAGTAAATTGACTGCGCGTTTTTGCACGTGCTTGCGGGCGGGCGTACGACCGGGCGTGCGTGCGTCTGTGAGTGAGTGCGTGCGTGCGTGCGTGCGTGCGTGCGTGCGTGCGTGCGTGCGTGCGTGCGTGCGTGCGTGCGTGCGTGCGTGCGTGCGTGCGTGCGTGCGTGCGTGTGTGCGTGAGTGCGTGCGTACGTGTGTTGGTAGACCGGGGTGTCGTTATGATCGCCGTCAATACTAATGTTATCTAATTCAGCAGACTAAGCAGGATAAACGTATAGATTATGTTACTAGCAAATAGTCAATGTTCTGGAGATCCACGAGTCTATGGTTGACTGATACCTTACGCATCAGTCAAATCAATACTTTCAGTATCAGATCCATCATCATCATCAACATCGGCTATAATGGCGTTACAGTCTAGCCCCTTTTATCAATTCGTTGCAGCAAGTTCTGCTTATATTTTCTGTATCATAGGATTCATGGACTGCCGTTGATTTCAATTATAACGTCATTACTAGATTTAACAAAAAATTATCGAATCATCCAAAGCTTACCTCATAAATTATTAGACAATAGGCTTCCAGCGCTTCAACGCGGAATGTTGCAATAAAATACGCTGTTCACCTAAATTTTAACTTTTGTCTGTTTTTTGTTTTTTTCACCTGTTAGATGGAAGCAGATGCTTGTTTTAAAATGATATGGTTTAAGAGTCAGAAGAAATACGTGTCCAGTCATGTAGCCTGTCAATCATCCTTATGATATGCATTAACTCTTGTCAATCAGCATTACGCGAATTACCTTTAAGCTTGCCTCATCAGATACCTGGAGACCTGTGATTTAACGAGGAGGTGGGGCTTCGTCATTGAACGAGTTCCAAGGAAAAGACATGTCCAGACACATAACCCGGTCATCCCTCACTACGTAATACATTAACCCTTGAGCATTTGGCATGGCTCAGAGGGAACAGCCTTAATTACACCCATTAACAATCGCCTCATTGAATGCCTGGAGGCATGCGACTTAACGAGGGGCCGGGGTGGGGGTGGTGGGTGGGCGGGCTTGGCACTCGAATCATCCTTTATTACCTTGTCATTAACGCTTGCCAATCTTTACACTAATTACCATTATGCTCAGCTCATTGGATGACAGGAGGCCCGTGACCTAACAAAGGGCCGGGGCTTCGTGCTTGAACGAGTCCAGACATGTAACCTGTTAATCATCTTTAATTTCAAAACCACTGCGCATCATCACTGGTGGAATGAGATTAACACCAATAGAAAAAATGGAACAGACAGCAGGCATCCCCCCGCCCCCACTTAGGAAATGAAGGGAATGCAAAGCACTGATCCAAGCTGCAAAGTCCAAATCGTTCAACAACCACCCGATGAAGAGCAGGCAAGCACAGCTGTCATCAGGAAGACTTAAAAGATCAAGTTTTGTGAAAGAGACAAAAGCACTTCAAAGGAAACACCAAGAAATGTTGCCAGCACAAATAGAAGACCCAAACCACACCCTTGATCCTCCACCCTCGGAAAACAAACTAGATAGCATAGCTATTCACACCACAGTACCTCATCTCACAACCAAAGATGAGCACAGTGATGTGAGCAAGACGGCCCTGACCCTAGCCATGCTGGAAGAAATGTACCCTCAGGAGACATGGATAAGGATCTACACAGATGGATCAGCCACAGATGCAATTTGGAGCGTAGGTGCCGGACTGCACACACAGTATCCAAACGGACAACATGAGTCAGCTGCAACACTGACAGGCAAACACTGCACACACTACAGAACTGACGTCGAAGCACTGGTTCATGCAGCTAATACCATCAGCAGAACAGCAGACCTTATTGTACAGATTGTCTTTTTATCTGATGCCCGCTCCATCCTTGAGGCTATCACCAAAGGTAAGCTGCCACAACTTGAAGAAGCACTACAAACCATCAACTGCTTTCGGATAGCACTGCAGTGGATCCCCTCACACTGTGGAGTCCAAGGAAATGAGAAAGCAGACAAGATGGCAAAGGTGGGTGAAGAAGAGAATCAGACAGAAAACATGGTTACCCATACGGAGATGAAGACTATCATCAAATCACTCTATAGAACACCTCAATCAGAAGATGCCTACCATCATCTCTCGAGGCCAGAGCAAGTGACTATTTTTCGTCTCAGAACTGGACACAACAGACTAAACCAACACATGTAGCGTATCAGCTGCTGGGAGAAGAGATCTGACCTTTGTCAACCTCTTTTCTTGAAAAGCTGTATGGGCCTGTGGAAGAACTACAGAAAACCACAGATTTCATCTTGCGAACGGCTCTCCAAGTGTGATACCAGCGATCGAAAAGAAGAAGAAGACCATCTTTAATTACCTGGTCATTAACCCTTGTCAGTCATTACGCTAATTGCCATTAAGCTCACCTCATTGCATACTTGAATAATTGCGTGAGTTAATGAGGGGAAGGGGCTTATGGGCAACCTCTACATCTAGCATCCAATCAGAATGGCGGAGAGCTGATTGCCTGTCTTCACACCTTTACACAAAGGCAGCAATAATCAGAGGAAAAAAGGTGATAATGATGCAAATTAGTTGGTTGCTCTGACACAGCAGCTACTTTTCACAGGCGACCAGCTCGCCCCATCTCTACTCATGCTGATGTCTAAGGAGTTGAGATGTTTTGACTGAATTTCCGCATATTATACGGGACTATCTCCTAGTGTGGAGGCATGGAAGAATCACCACAAAATCTGTGTAAAAACGATGCAAATTGTGGAAATTGGGAGGTAATCCTAGGATTAATTTAGTGTGGTGCTGATCCTTGATTGGGCACAGCTGTATTTGAAAATTATGACGGACTTATTTCCGTGTGATATTTAATTTCAGGACATTAAACCAAACGGTGTATTGAAATCAAATTTAATTCTGATTGAGACGTGACCAAACTTATGGAATGTATTTATTTGTTAATGTTTCTACCAGAAAAAAATTGTTAGAAAAATCCCCTTTCTCTAAAAATAGTTTAGGAACTCATTTAAAATTTAACCTTTTCCACTATATAGTTAGTTTTTCATTGCGACGTGGTAACTTTACCAATGAAAAACTTTAACCATGTAGTCGAAAAGGTTGAATTTTAAATAAGTTCCTAAACTATTTTGCTCGATGGCGTAAATCACCTGGACAAACTCATAAAAATTTTGTTAGAAAAATACCCTTTCTCTGAAAATAGTTTAGGAACTCATTTAAAATTTAACCTTTTCGACTATATAGTTAGATTTTCATTGCGACGTGGTAACTTTACCAATGAAAAACTTTAACTATGTAGTCGAAAAGGTTAAATTTTAAATAAGTTCCTAAACTATTTTGCTCGATGGCGTAAACCACCTGGACAAGTAACCAAGCCACACAACATTCCTCTATAAATCCCCTGATCAGATTAGTTTATAGTCCGAGTTCTCTGACTCCGCCCTATGCTGATTCTGATATGCCGGCCGGGAATGGCATAGAGCAGAGTCAGAAAACTCGGACTACTTAGCTTCCAATGTCAAATTTGAGTTATGCGCGTGCAGACCGCGTGGTGGATTTAACCAATCTTGACTCAAAATACAAGACCATCGGCATACTACGCGAACTCTCATACAGCCATCATCTTTAATTTAAAGCGGTAAACTCAACCAATCCAATCGCCCAATCAATCAGTGATGATTTAATGTTCCTGCAATAATAAAATTTTCATCCGCTATATTTTCTAATTCTGAGTGAGTTGATGTTTGATTTGTCATGACGTCATCCGTCGCAATCAACCTCTTCTCCTTATAAAGGTTTGATCATTAATCTTAAGCCGCTTGACGCCAGCTACGGTTGACACACATTGCCAAGCTAATTACTAACATTTCCCCTAGGTTTGAGAAAATATTCATAAATGAATTTGGATTTGCACATGGCGCACTAGGTCTACCGCATACGCTTTCAGCGGCATGGCTCATCCATGTTATGTTAATACAGAAATGGATGGACATGAAATGGCAAGAAGCCCGGGTCTTGATTATCAACACCACATGGTCCGCTGTAGCACGTCCTATTCCGTCCATATTAATTTATTGTGCAAGGCAGCCATGTTTCCGTTGAATTGATATTAAAAAATCTCTCAAAAATACAATCACTCAGTGTTGAAGCAAACTATCTGTAAAAAAAACGTGTTGCTTATTAACTTGCCTTTCTAAAGATATCACACTCGATGTGTTTCCGATAAATATACATTAAAGTGTCTGAATGGCTAAATGTTCAGTAAAGGTTCATACTCTCTCAACAACGTTCGCTGTTTTGTATTCCAGTTGAAGCTTTTATACCATGTAAACATAGTGATATTTGAAATAGAACATATACATTCTATACAGCTAAACACGCATCACTGATCAACACTCCTTACATATGGTCTGGTCTAAAATACGCATAGCAATCTGATACGTTCTCGTTGCCCTAATACACAATGATGACGAATCTTACTCAGCAACAACCTGCACCCACACTGTCACTGAGTTCCACAGTCCTAGATATCCGGCCAGATACCAACCATTTCATAAATTCACAAATAATACATTCAGCCCCAAAACAAGTATTTATTTAGTTGGTTATCCAAACATACAGATTTCTAGAATAAAATTTACGTATGCATTTAAAGCTACAGATCCGTGTATCCCTTATAAAGTGTGGGTGACACGACTGGTATAATTTTGCATAAATAGATCACACATGTCTCACTATTTCAGAAATTACACACAGATTCGCTTGAAGCATTCTCAGTTAATAACAACAACTACTTTTGTTCCATATCTGACAGACTGCCACCGATGCACTGATCGATTCCCAACTCAAAATGTATCACCCGTATGGGACGTAAATCGCGCTAATTTATTTGCTCAGACGGTTCCTATAAGACGACATTTATCTCCCTTTCACCATAATTTCAATGAAAATGAGGCAAATTTGCGTGATTTTCAAATATCTCTTTGATAACCAATTTAGAAGAAATCAGTCACGTACGAGCGTATTCAGCAGGAAAAACTGTACTAGAATCAATCATATCGTGTATTAAAGGTAATTTGGACGACACAGCTTTCGATATCTGCCGTGTTTACTATTGCTTCCTATGCATGGCATTGTTAGCCGTCATTGGAGTGAAATATAGTGAGTCGGCTTATCGATTGCTGAAACTGAAAATGTTCAAATCAGAATTCCCGTTTTGCCCGTTTTTAAACGTGCATTTCTTGCTTATTTCTTACTGTATGCTCGCACAATTTATATGTGCGAGACGGAGTTTGATTGTATGTCAAATATATTGAATAAATGGCTATTAAAATTGTGTTTGC
>CM067368.1:13203737-13312826 GCA_034401795.1 Chaetoderma sp. LZ-2023a
AAACTGTCATTTATGTTCGAAATATTGAATATAATATAACGGTATTTTATGTACTTCATGACGCTTACCCTATTTTCTCAACATAATTTTCAGCTCTTTGATTGACCATGTGAGCAATCCTAGAACCTCAATTTCAAGAATAAACATACATGTCCGCTGCAGAGTAGCTTGGCTTCTAAAGAAACATGTTGCTGCCTAGTTCCGTGTGATTTTTCGTTCAAAGCGTTAAATGCTAGTCTTACTTATTGGTGCATACCTTCCTCATTTACAGGTAGGCCGACTTCTAGCCCTCTAGTTCATCGCGCTCACACCAATACTCCTCACGTTCCTCCTCCTCGTCCACGGGCTCGTTATCTCTTTCGCATTCGAACTCTTCCTCTCGTTTATCTGCCCTTTCGCGTTCATTTTCGTTCTCAGGTTCATCACGTTTTACGCGCTGGTTTGCAGATCTTTTCAGGAATGCATTGGCTTCCTGTTTGACAATATTTACATTGTTAGCCTCAGTGAGGTCAATGCCGGACACTGCCGCCACGAGCAAGCACACGAACAGTACAATGGTTAGCTTCTGCATGTTGAACCTGGATTTAAAACATTGGCATCATTGAGATGAGTAATCATCTATAATAAAGCCGTGTATATTCACCCATCAAAACCTCTGTATATATGCGCGCGCGTGCGTGTGTTTCCCCTTTCCCGCGTGTGTGCGTTTGCGTTTGCGAGCGTGTGTTTCGTGTGTGCGTGCGTGTGTGAGTGCGTCCTTGCGTACGACCATGCAGGTGTTTGTCGATAATATACCTTTCCCAGGTTGACGTATCTTGGGAAAATACCTTCCTAGAATGCATCGCACGACGCCCTTCTGGTTGGTAAACTAGCCAGGCGACGCTTGAATAATGTTACGTTTATATTAGGTTCAGATACAACGCACTTTAACCCGTATATGTTAAGTAGGAGCACCATGTTATTGAAGTCATACCTCATTGGAAAGCTCATCCAATTTACTAATCATCTCTCTATTAGATTTTATATATTTAAAAAAAATAATTTTCAAGCTAATTATAATTTTGAACTGTGAAGAGGATCATATAAAAAAAAAGATTAGTGGTGGAACGTTTTATTTATTTTGACAAGCTTTCGCACATAAATGTGCTTCATGATGTCTACAAAAGGCACCATGTCTAATCCTCTTTTATCCTATAATTTTAAAATACATTACATCGCATTGGCCACTGGATTTAGCAAATCTAGGGACAATGAATGGTGTATTGACTAGGCATATATGCAAATAACATAGTGGACATTTTACAAAATCAAAAATAACTAATACATAACCGTTCAGAAAATAGGATGAGTTTTCCAATGGTGCATGATTTCAATAATATTGTTATTGTAGTTTATCATAAAAACTCATTAAATGCAGTCTCTTTTCACCCAATAGTAACTCAATGCCGGCCAGCTGCTGGCTGAGCAAATTAGGCTGATGCTAGGGCGCCATTGCTGAGGGTTAGGGCCAGAATGCTGTGGTGACAATTGTGAGGCTCACGATACAAGGGCGCCATTGGTGAGGGTCAGGGTCAGGATGCTGTGATGACATTGCGAGGCTCACGATACGAGGGCGTCAATGGCGAGGATCAGGGTCAGGATGCTGTGGTGACAATTGCGAGGCAAACGATACGAGGGCGCCATTGGTGAGGGTCAGGATCAGGATGCTGTGATGACAATTGCGAGGCTCACGACACGAGGGCGCCATTGGTGAGGTTCAGGGTCAAGATTCTGTGATGACAACTGACAACTGAATAATAAAGGCTTTTAACAGAACTTAACTCGGAAAGTAAACTCGTATTACGGATTACGATCTCGGGAGAACCTTCAAATACAAATGTTGACAAAAATAAAGGGGCAGTGTACCCATGACATGGACCCTCACAATAGGTCTTCCCATCCATTGAAGCAGTAGATGAAATAGAAAAAGAACTTCTTACGCCATAATACTCCCCGCCCCCTTTAGTCTGTCCAAAAATATTTTGCATGTGTGGTTTGAGTCAGAGTAGACTCAGACTAGCTTACCATGTGTGCCTTCACGTAGTGTGCGAGGTGGATCTTATCATGTGTGCCTTCACGTAGTGTGCGAGGTGGATCTTATCATGTGTGCCTTCACGTAGTGTGCGAGGTGGATCTTATCATGTGTGCATTCACGTGGTGTGCGAGGTGGATCTTACCATGTGTGCCTTCACGTAGTGTGCGAGGTGGATCTTATCATATGTGCCTCCATGTAGTGTGCGAGGTGGATCTTTCCATGTGCTGATTTCGCTCTGTATAGATTAGTTTAATTTGTTGGTTTTGGGCTTGAATTGGGGATGTGTGTCTTTGATTCGATTTTGCAACTTAGGGAATTATCTTGATTTTTCTGAAGTTTTGTGTCATTGCATTGAGGCGCATGTGTTAAGGTTTTATGTGTATGTCGTTTTAGCAGTTCTGTTTTTGTTTTTGTTTCCAGGCCTTGGGATGTGGATGTGGACCTTTAAGAAAACATTCACATCACCATCATGTGACTTTAACAAACTCCTGTATTACGTATTGAATGATTTACTAGGAAATGTACGTATATTTCTATGATTACACTCATTTCACCAATTTTATTGCCAAGCACACTGGCGCGAAAGTCGGCCCTTATCAGAGTTCTTGCATAATACCGGCAGATGATTGCATTGTTAAGCAACACTAATAATTAAAATTTTATAATTTAAAAACAATGATAATTTTACGCTTTAACAAACTAACAGACCACATACCCCCGCCCCCACCCCAACCATCACCTACCCTATCCCAATCAACTGCAGATAATGGTCAATTCATTTTCTCCTTATGCTTTCAAAATTGTAAATACAATATACCAAAGCATAAAACCATTTGTTAGCCTAAATCGCATTGACTCTGACTTTATAATTGGCAACATAGTAGTCAGACAAGGTGAATGCCTATCCCCATTCTTGTTCTCTATGATTCTAAATAACATAAAAGAATATCTATATGGATACAAATTTACCGGCATTACGTCAATCATGGTTGATGAAAATTTAAATCTGTTTTACGTTTTATTGTATTTTATATGTTTATGACATATGACTGATTCAGCCGCAGCTTTACAACATGCACTGAATGCCTTCTCTAGCCATCGCCTGGAATGGAAGCTGCAAATAAACACCCACAAAACCAAAGTGATAATTTTTCCAAACAGTATATTAAGACACTATCCCAATTTTAAAATAAATCAAATTGAACTAGAAATTGCGGATGCATATATTTAATTAAGCGTCCTATTGAAAGCAAATGGCACTTTTTCCAAATGCAAAACACGTAAATACATACAAGGTACAAAAGCTATATATGTGCTAATTAGAACAATTCTGGAACAGGATGTACCGATTGAGCTACAAACTGCAATTTCCGGCATAGTGATTGCACAGAGTTTATTATATGGCTCAGAAATAAGGGGTACGAGAACAATAATTTAATAGAAAACTGTCTAATACATTTTTAAAGGTATGCTAAATCTAAAGAAATGTACACCTACGTGATGATCTATGGAGAACGTCGGTGAATTCCCTGTAGATATACAAATAAAATGTCATATGGTGCGTTTTTGGCCAAATACATCTAATGGGATTGGAGTGGGTGAGGGATGGAACAAACTATCGTCAATGCTTTATTATCTAATCATAGATTATACACCATAACGACAACTACACATTAAATGGATCGAAGAAATCAAAGATATACTACAAATAACAGGGCAACAAGATCTTTGGAACTCAAAAAATATAAATAGCAAACAGTTAATAAAGCACGCAAAGTCAACACTAGAACAGCAGTACATAGAAACATGGAATAGAGCACTGACAGAATCTACACGCAAAGTCAACACTAGAACAGCAGTACATAGAAACATGGAATAGAGCACTGACAGAATCTACACGCTTAACCCTTTACAAAGAAATAAAGTCTAAATTTGGTTTCGAAAAATACTTAAAATTCTTGCCACATAACGAGGCTATAACGTTGCTACATTTTAGAACACTAAATCATCAATTCTCAATCAAAAAGATGGGAAGGCACAGCACGGATTGAAAGACTATGTTCCATGTGCAATCTGGGTGAAGACTAAAATCACGTTCCTTTCCATTGTGGTAAATACAAGACCCAGAGAGACTGATACATAGCACAGTATTATGTAGAACAAAACACCGCAGAAAAACACAATACTTGTTCGACATTAATATTGACAACTGATAAAACAATGACAGAAACATAGTGTAGGAAACGGCGACGATGATCTAATACAATAAACAAGAAAAAACGAAAACTATGACAACGTTAATGATTACTATGACAGGTTTAATGATTACTATGATAAATTTAACGCTTACAATAACAAATTTAACGATTGTAATGCCAAAGTTAACGACTACTGTGACAACATTGATGATTACTGTGACAACAACGAAGATTACTATGACAACACTACAGATTACTATGATATTGGCGATTTCTATTATGACATCAATGCTTACAATGACAACAATGACGATTAGCATAACAACAATGCCGATTACCATGACAAAACAGCCACAGCTATACTACTACTACTACTACTACTACTACTACTACTACTACTACTACTACTACTACTACTACTACTACTACTACTACTACTACTACTACTACTAATATTACTTACAAAGGATTTACATTTTTATGATGCAGTCAATCTGATAAAAATGAGCAATAATTGTACAGGATATAAATTTCTACCACCTCAAATATAGTAATGTCATTGCACACTTCACATGCCAATATAATTTGGCTTGCAATAATAAAGAAATGTGAAACTAAGCCATCATCAAGTGTAGAGTTGTAGGACCGTGTCATTGATAAATTCACAATTTAATAACTGTTAAATATTTTAAAATTTAACTGCAGAAAATGTTCAATTTACTTTCCCCTTAATCCGTATTTAAGTGTACGAATTGTATGGCATTGATAAATTTGCACTTTAATAACGGTTGGATATTTTGCACCTAATTTGACTGGAGAAAACGCTCAATTTATTTTCTTCTTACGTAAAACGAAATGTTGGTATGCATGGATTTTCATTTTGGAATAGCGCATCAATTTGTAAACACTTAATCTTTTGTAGTTATATGGTTTCAAAAAGGATTTGCGTAATTACGAAATGATAACCATCTTCAATATCATGTTGACGATAGGACGGACGGACGGACGGACTGAGGGGCATGGCGGTTTATTGAGCTGTTAACCGATGTTAAAATCAGAAACATGTTTGTTAGTTTAATTTTGAACCACGATGCAAGAATTATTCTATTGTATATTCTGAACTTAATTGGATTTGAAGACATTCATTCGACAGCAATGTTTTCTAATCCAATTATGTTCAAAATATTCAACAGTATGTCTAAGATTTATTTTGTTTTGGAAACAACCTCAGATATTGCTTAGCGGTACTATATGCTAAAATCAGATATTGCTTAGAGGTACTATATGCTAACCTTAGATATTGCTTAGAGGTACGATATGCTAACCGTAGATATTGCTTAGCGGTACTATATGCTAAAGTCAGATATTGCTTAGCGGTACTATATGCTAACCTAAGATATTGCTTAGCGGTACTATATGCTAACCTCAGATATTGCTTAGCGGTACTATGTGCTAAAATCAGGTTAATGAAACCAACCTAAAGGCGGCCATATATACGATGAATGTTGACAACTGATGGGTGTGTTTAAAGGGTTTATGAATCTTGGCCCCCTCCCCACCCCCAAAAGAGTGTTTGTCAATGTTCTCTAAATCTTGTTCCTGCTATCTGTCAGCATCCATAATGTACAGTATGGAAACCGTGTTTGTGAGATTATTTAGCATCACGTGATAAAATAGTCTAAAATAGAATATGCGGCCTTCCACAACATTGAGCACGTGATGCGGATGTGGTTGGCGAGGGATTCAGAAAAATCGTGAATGGGGGATCCGAACTGTCGCTCAGGTATCAGGCGTTATAATCAAAATAATTCACTTGTTAGCTGACGTTGCAATCAAGGGACGTAGGTCTGTCGCGTAGGTGGCAAATGTACGACAGTAACGGTCGGAATCGTATGTGCTTATCGAATTTACAATTTAATAAACCTTCTGTAGAATATTTTGAAATAAAAATTGACATGGAGTTGCTGCTGACGAAGTGGACGAAGCATTGTCTGGAAATGGCCGGCCTTATCTAGAAATGGCCAGCCTTATCTAGAAGTGGCCCGCCTTATCTAGAAATGGTCAGGCGTATGTTGAAATGGCCGGTCTTATGTTGAAATGGCCGGTCTTATGTTGAAATGGCCGGTCTTATGTTGAAATGGCTGGACTTATGTTTAAATGGCTGGACTTATGTTGAAATGGCTGGACTTATGTTTAAATGGCTGGCCTTATGTTGAAATGGCTGGACTTATGTTGAAATGCTGGACTTATGTTGAAATTGACGGGCTTATGGAGAAATGGCCAGGCTGATGGAGAAATGGTCGGCTTATGGAGAAATCAGAGAAATGGTCGGGTTTATGGAGAAATTGCCATGCTTATGGAGAAATGGCCAGGCTTATGGAGAAATGGCGAGGCTTATCTAGAAATAGATACGCTTATCTAGAAATGATTGCACTTATCTAGAAATGGCCAGGCTTCTGTGTTGAAATGACCGGGATTATGTTGAAATGACTGGGCTTATGTTGAAATGGGCAGGCTTATCTAGAAATGGCCGGCTTTTCGAGAAATTGTTGGGCTTACCTAGAAATGTTTGGGCTGTTTCTATAAATGGCCTGGCTTATCTAGAAATTGCTGGGCTTATCAAGAATTGGTTAGAATTATCTAGACATGACTGGGCTTATGCAGAATTTGACGGGCTTATGTAAAAATCGGCGGGCATATCTAGAAACGACCGGGCTTATCTAGAAATGGCTGGGCTTATCTAAAATGATCGGGCTTACCTAGAATTTGCCAGGCTTATGTAGAAATTGTCACACTTATGTAGAAATAGCCGGGCGCGTCTAAATATGGCTGGGCTTATATAAAAATGATCGGGCTTATCTAGAAATGGCCAGCATTATCTAGAAATGTATTCCTCGTTTCTCAACGTTGAGAGTTTCTGAAACAGAGCCACTGCTCAATCAAAAACATAATTTCTACAATATTTTGCAGAGCACCTTTTAAATGCAAAATAAAATTAAAAATTAAAATAAAAAAATAAATGTTGCAGAAACCTCACTCAGTTTATGATAAATGTTTTCATAAGATGGCTGTTAAGACCGTTTGGTATAGCCTATGCCAACCTATAGTATGTTAAAAAGATAATCATTTATTTTTTCTTTAAAACAACGAAAAATTTACTTAGTTCTTTTCTATGTTGCTCAAGCTTGTCTCGAAGTTTCACAACGTGTCTTTAATTGATGCCGGTTATGGAGTATACTGCCTGATGGGTTATAGTTTTATAGCATGAGGATTGCAACTTCCCCGTCCAATGAGATTTACGTATTTTATCTGAGGACCATGGTTGGTCATCAGTTAATCAACTCCTCAGCCAATGACACGATGAAAAGACTTGGTAAATTATACGTAACTTAAATGAATCAATGTCGACGAGGCCAAGCGTGCAGCCTGGGGTGTCTGAGATACTGGGATGAAGATTGTTCTATTCCACACTATGTTTTATTATTTATGATTATATGATTCACTGCATCTCATGTCGTTTATTTTATCTTTCTTTGCCATTTCATTTGATTCATTTCAGCTAAATATACATTAGGTACACAAGCAGACATATGCCATGCACGTGAGTGGTATATCATAGGGGTATGCGTTGAGCATAGGTGTACATATACACGTCTTTTCTTTCAATTTTATTTTCTTTTCTTTCAGTCATTTCCTAGTACCCCCTTCTCCTCCGACACAGACTGTTATCCTTATCATGGTATTGTTATGGAGTTTGTGGGTTGGGCATTGCAGGGGGTTAATCGATAGTGTCTGTTAACACTTTAATGTTTAAATTCAATCATGAAAATCAAATTATTTGCTTTTTGAATGTCCGATTGGCGGCCCGGAGAAGACGATTGTTGAGGGCTTACCACTGCAAAGACAGGCTCAGTTATCAAGTTACTCATTCGGACGATAAGGTTTCAGGGGAAGTTTTCTCTTGGCCTCCGAATGGACATTCCTTAAGATGACTACAGAGGCCGGTGTTGCCGTCTTCGGTATGAAAGGGTTAATGGATCCATGTCCGCATCATGTTTGTTGCAAAAAAGAGATAATGTAACAAAACTATATAAGCTGCCGTGTGAAGGTAAATGAAACCTGTTAAACAAATACAAATTTTAATTATATTGTAATTTATTATTATATTATGCTAGTGATCCGCCAACAGATGCGTGTTTACTGTACACTCACGGGCTAAATACTGTTGATCCGATTTGACTGAAATTTTAACAGAGCAAATGAACGTTCAGTGGAAGAGGATTTACAGACGTTGCCTCTGATCCGGATAAAATGGCCCAGATCCAAATACTGTGCTTATCGATATCTGAGAACGTACTCTTCAGATTTGGCTCAAATTTGAAAACAATATAGGATGTGACTGTACACTAGGAGAACACAACTGTGATCGGGATTCGGAAAAATTCGAAGTCTTGCGAGCTCTGATTGCTCTTGTTTTTACATAGACAGTAGATTAACCATTTAGCCCTTCAAGACAATTTCAATTTTCTCATAGAAAATATCCATTTGAAGACCAAAAAAAGACTATTTTTGAAGATTTATCACTGGAATGACTGGCTCGGCTCATTCAGCTAGTCATTTCAGTGGTAAATTTTCAAAAATAGTCTTCTCATAGTCTGCAAATGGACATTTCTCAAGACCACTGCAGAAGGCATTTCTGCCTGATATAAGTGTTAAAGGGTTAAGAGGTACGTGCTGAGTACAACGTGTAGCGGAGAGGTGAGTGTTTCTATAGTAACATACAGGCGTCCATCTCTAGCTGTACCCCACCATGTCTAGCTAAGCTCAGTCCACATCTTTAGGTATTGAAAACGATTTGAAACTTTGAAACCTGAATTTTCAGGATCTAAATTTTAAGGTAACTATACAAGTGACTCACTGATTATTTTGAAACTAATTTGTCTTGTGGCTGCTGCTGTCTATTGCAGCAACAGCTCCCAATCAAATTAGATTCAAAATATTCAAGAGAATATTTATTAAATTGTAAATTCGTCATCGACAAACAATTCGTACACTTTAGTGGTGAACTATTCTATGTGCATGCCGGAGCCACGTCATTCTGATTGTGAGATGTGACGTCAGTTAGCATGTGCCTGTTTGATTATGACATCAGATGCTTGAGAGACTGATCGGATCTTTCCATTGAGACTCAGTCACAATGCTCTTGAAAATGATTATTACGTAATTTTAAAGTTTCTAACACAAGCAGTGGGAATCAGAAGGTGCCGCGAAAATCTTACTTAAAGTTACTGATATTATAATAGATGCCATTCATGTCCACACTATTAACATAACAATGGAATGGCCTGGGAACATGATATTGATATCAAACGAAAGATATAAGATGATGGGTAACTTGAGGTGAGAAAATAACGTGTTGTATGTGCCATTTAGTGTCGACAATTGTACTAACCTGAAGACACTTCCCTTAGCAAGGCAATATTATATGAAGGGCACAATGGTGTCAAATGAAATCTCTTAACAATATAAAATAAATTGTTGTTGCCATGTTGTTGTTGTTGTTGTTGTTGTTGTTGTTGTTGTTGCTGTTTTCTTTGGTCTTTAAATTCCTGGTTTCTTGATTAAAAGTAGCTCGTTAATCATGTAGTAGTTTGAACGCGTATAGAAATATTTAGACAGGAGTCTTTTCTTTCATTTTTAAAATGGTTACAGGTAAATAAGCAGTGGTATTAATCTCCGCTGTCATTATGGGTACATAATTTACACTTTCGTTCATCTGGTGATAAACCTTCCTAGCGTCCAGTTTCAATTGTTAAGTAATGGGCTGCCATTCGGAAGCGTGTAAGTCTAATTCTCTGCTGAGCAGTTAAGCTAAATATGTAGTGATCAGTTTCATATTTTGTTTTAAAAGCTTGATACATTTTTACTTTCCATGAGTTTTCCATCTCACCTTCCCATCCCTGTATATATTGATATCGTATCCTCTGGTTGATATATTTCTCAATATGTGGTTTATGTTTTGTGTGGTCTGTTGTATCCATAATTAACTGTATCCAGTTTCATCTAAAATACTTTTAACTTGGGTTAACCACCTGTACTGTGTCCTGTTTTGTAAGCAATCTGTAAACATATACTTATTAGTCTTTATTGAAAGTTGTGCGTGTTTTTCAATGGTGATTTTTAGCCGGATATTTATCGTGCGTTGTTCAGCTTGTATCAATAGGGAATTTCTCCAGTTTCTCCAAGCAGCATGTATATCAGTGTACTGCGTTTTACTCTAAGGGTCTGTCTAATAAAAAATCATTTTAACCTTTTCATGTGATTCAGATTTCTCTATCTCGATGGCTTCGCAGCAATAGAGCAGATTTAGATCCATTAAACGGTGAAACAGATTTAATTGGCCGTCGATTGGTAAGTCTACCCTGCACGTGTTTTCAAGTATGGGAAACACGTGCCGCCTTGCGTACTTGTTCACATGTATGGGTGAATTTGCCCATAGTGAATTTGCCGTTGTTAGTCATAATGATACCAAGGTCATTTCCGCTAATATTAAATTACGGATTATTACCGTACCGCCTAGTGCTGTCAAAACAATAACTTGTATGAGTCGTTCTTTGTTAAGTAACAATTGAGGGCCGTTAACGCTGAGGAGGCCCCATGGCCGCGTCAGGAATGCGTGAGGAATAGTTCTATTTTCAGGGAATAATGGGAGTCTATTAGATGTAAAAGAGAGTTCGCGAGCGGAGTATTTTATACATATAAAGTAATTTTCATCCATCTCCACCCCTCGTCTTCGTTGGTTCGGCACGCTCACCTATCTATTTTTTAAGTGTTGGGATGGAGGATGAGGGTGAGGTCTCACAAGAACGCGGTGGGGAGAGGTAAGTTTTTAATTAATTAATAGATTGATTAAGTTTTTATCGACAGGAATATCTAGCTATGGTTAGCTAGGCCTAGCCAAGCTATCTTAACATATTTCATATAAATTATTATATTTTTAAGCTGTGAAATTGAATTAGAGGTACGAGACCCTAGGGCGCATGCATAAGCACAGGGATGTAGCTATACCATGCTATATTTATTTAAAAATTATTATCTGCGAGAAGCTTTCATTAGAATAGACATCAGTTATCTTATCTCCAGACGTTAACCCTATGTCCCTACAGGGCGGGCAAGACGCATTCTACACGGAGTAGGGATGCTTTTGTTATCTATCTTGAAACTAACTAGACTGGAAGTTGTTGCTGCCTATGACAGCAACGCCTCCAAGATAAATCAGTCTCAATAACGTATGAAAGTCTATCTATATAATCGTATTTATAATCTGGGTGCTGAATCGTCTTGAGTCAACGGGTTTAAACGTATCTGTGTCGCAAAACACGTGCCTAGTTTAGAGAAGAGGATTTCGTTAATGCCAGTGATTGCTTTGAATCCAATTTAACTGAAACTGGTTGCTGAAGTGGCTCAGCGTCGAATTTTCGTCAATGTTGTTTCAAAATATTCGGTAGACGTTCCATAAAACGCCTTAGAAAAATGAAACTATTTATAAATTAGGGCACTAAAAGTACCAATCCGTATGGCCGATTGTAATTCCTGGCTCACATATAACGACCAGTTGTTCAACTAGTTGCAGACCAGTTGGAGACTAGTCACAGACCAGTTGGCGACTGAAAGTATCAGCACGGTATCGACCCAGCATCGGCCTAGTAAACTGCGCTATCTGGATATCACAACATCAACGTTTAGATGATTGGCACGCAATCAGAAATAATCAGACGTTCACACAGAGTCAGAGTATCTTAAAATTTAGCTTAGTATTCACTCAGACGATTTGCATGCTACATGTATCAGTTTTTTGAAAATTAGAATTTTGGCCGCTATAGCGATGATAGATCCGATCTATCACACAACTATATGACGCCATAATCAATTACATCACATGTAGGCCGACATCACAATCAAAATGTGTAGTGAATAGGTCCGACGTGAACATTGAATAGTCCATCAAGTGTACGAAACGTGTATGTTTTACTATTTAATAAATCTTCAGCTAAATATTTTGAAACTGATTTGACTGGGCACCCAATGAGATTAGTTTCAGAATATTGAACAGGTTACACGAACAATTACCTTGATATTGGGATTCTGGGATTTCAGGATTGAAAGAATACAAATTGATGCCAACGTGTGCAAAGTTATTCGAATTATGCAATGTCATATATAGTTACTTCAACCTATAGAAGGACTATTGAGGTCAATGTCTGAGCGATTTTGGTACAAAACTAGATTAGCATTTAGAAATACAATGCACCAACATCTTCGCCACTAATGTCTTGTTAAATGTTAATAGAATCATGCAAACCAGACATAAAGCATCAACCATAGCTCAGAGTAATTATTTCCAGAAGATTAAATTTGTTATTTGAGTTACCAATATGATTGCGGGCACAAGTCAAAGTTGGCGGAATTCACTCACATTTGGTATGATAGTTATCCATATGTTTGCTGATTGTGGAACAATCTTTACATCATATCCAGTCTACACCATTCAATGGGTTAATTTTTAACAATATCGATGGAATCTCGATAGCTGCGTGTTCCAGATTTTCCTGGATTTTGTTTTGTATCACGTCCACCGTTGTATGGTCACACCCTTTCCTGTGTTAAAATTTGAGCCAGATCTGACCAGTAGTTTCCGTGATATCAACAGAGTCAGAATTTGATCCGATCCAGATCCAGGTTCTTTTATCCGGATCACGGCCAATGACGGGGAATTATCTCGTATGGAATGTTCCTTTATTGTGTGAAATCTGAGCCAAATCGGATTAGAAGTGATTTGGATCAAGTCCAGAATAAGTGACTGGGACTGAGAGACTAACTAACTAAGCTAAGTTTATTGAGCAGCTACCCCCAGCTAAAACTAGTTGTATGTTGTTAGGGATTATCAGATATTACCAAAAATAATCTGTCTGGAATCCATTTTTGAGGCAACCGATGCCTCCGGCCAAATAGTCAACTACGTGCCTGTATATTAGCTATGAAATTGAATAAATATGATATTAACGTATCTGTGCACGTGTATATTATTTCCTGTTCAATAAGAAACGCCACATACATTTTGTGAGATATATATGTAGGTTTTTTGATATTTTGAAAGTAATTTGACAGAAAATTAATTATGTCTGAAGACAGCAGCAAGTTCCACCGAAATTATTTTAAAAACATTTAGTTATACTATGATTCATTTTACATTGAGTTCAATTTATATTATACATTTTGAAACAATAGCTTCCAGTTATAGCAGTTAAATTATTTTCAGAATATTCAGTTTTAATCATGTAATTTTTACATTAAATTGAAATCTCTTTCGTTTAATTATGAATCTTGACGTAACATTATTTTTAAAACCATTCAGCTGGCTAGTTTCAGAGATTCTGTGTTTTGGAACATGAAGTCAATTGACCTTTCCAGTTTTAGCTATGTCCCGTCCATCACTAGTTAAACTCTACCCATACCTCACTCGTGTTGGGATCGACCGATCCATGAACTCACTGACTATTAATTTCCAGAAAACTGTACAGGTAAGCTGTTGAATATTTTGAAACTAAGTTGACTGTGGCAGCAACAGCGTTTACTCAAATCAGTTTCTAAATATTCAACAGCATGTTTATTTAATGGTAAATACATACACTTTGGTCAACGTGTCGGACTATTAGGCATTAAAGGCGGACTAAATCGTACTAATTCATGACGTAATGATTATAACGTCAGCCTACACGCCACGTAATTGATTATGACGTCATATGATTGACTGAGGAAATGGATTTATGAATTTATATTACTGGGTATAATAGATGTACAAGTACAGTATGTGATGTTGTTATATTGATTCATTTAACCAAAGAGACGAATCATATTATAAGATTTAGTTCAATCTGATATAGGTCACATGTGTCAAATCAGATTTCTTGATCTGTGTGGCCGGGTGATTTGACGTGTCAAAAGATAACATTAAATTGTCGATGCAGTGAGATGGAATGTTTTTCACGCGGTTCTGGCTTGTTCCGTGATTTTTTATGCCAAAGAGCTTTGGGGCGAAATGTTGTTTGTGTTGTCATGTGTGATTGGCTGCGCAGCAGGCGTCTTCGGCAGTGATTGGTTGGTCAGCTCGTGGGTTTTTGTTGTTGACTGACTGTTGACTGGTGGTAGCGATTCGTAGAAAACAATCTGACTAGACAACAATGAAGATATTCCGTTTGTCGATTTGACCGTATAGTTACTGGCCATTTGACGGCAGAAGATGGTGCAGTATAATACAGGAATGTGAAGTTCGAGAGAAACAGTTCCGGGGTGTTTTTCCATAGTGTTTTTCCAGGGTCTTTTTCTGAGATGTTTCCTAGGCCGTTTCTCTATCATGTTCTATTAGTGTTTTTTTCGGTTGCTTGCACATGGTAGTAGAGGTGGGGCGAGCTGGTCGTCTGTGAAAAGTAGTTGCTATGTCAGAGCGACCGACTAATTTGCATCATTATCATCTTTTTTTCTTTGATCTTTGCCGCTTTTGTGTAAAAGTGTGAAGACAGGCGACCAGCTGTCCGCCATTCTGATTGGATGTTAGATGTAGAGGCTGCCCATAAGCCCCTCCCGCTCAGTAACTCACGTGCCTCCTGTCATCCAATGAGATGAGCGTAATGGTAATTAGCGTAATGACTGACAAGGGTTAATGAGCAGTAATTAAGGATGATTGACAGGTTACATGTCTGGACTCGTTCGGGCGCGAAGCCCCATCCCCTCGTTAAGTTGTTAAGTTGTGCCCACCCACCCCCACCCTCGACCACTCGTTAAGTCACGTGCCTCCAGGCATTTAATGAGTCGATGGTTAATGGGTGTAATTAAGGATGATCTCTTGGAGCCATGCCAAATGTGCAAGGGTTAATGTATTACATAATGAGGGCCGACCAGGTTAAATGTCTTGACATGTCCTTTGCTGGGAACTCGTTCAATGAGAAGCCCGTGCCCTCGTCAAATCACGGGTCTCCAGGTATCCAATGAGGCGAGCTTAAGGGCAATTAGTTTAATGCCGATTGCCAAGAGTTAATTCATAGTGTAAGGATGATTGACAGGCTACATGTCTGGACATATATTTATTCTGACTCTGGGAACTTGTGCAATCATGGGAGATTCTAAAGTGGTCAAGCTATAGAGTAATGCCAATTGAGGAAGACGCCTCCATTAGTCTAACTGATTGATCATTATTAAACTTCTGAACCTCGGCATTTTTAGCCATGATAATGCACAAGGGTCGATGTATAGGTTAAGGACAATTGGTTAGTTAATACCCTGACATATTACAATTAACTAGTCGAGGTTTGAAACAACTCCAACCGCATGTAATGATCGTCAGAGTCGTACAAAGTTCAGCGAATCAATTTTCAATCGCGTTAAGGAAATAACAACAACCTATTACATTTTAACAGGTCTCGGGTGACAAGGCAATAAGTGGAGAAAAAAATGTCCACCTATGTTGACTCAAGGTTTGGACCCATTATAGACGATGATTATTTCAGTTTTCATCGTATTATATGTTTATGCATATGGAAGAATGAGCTATAAGCCACATATCTTAGTGTGCTTCCATTAGAACAAAAATAAAATCTATTTAAACCAGCATCAATGATCAACCGGTCAAATTAGTTTCAAAATATTCAATAGCTTACACGTATAGCTTTCTGGCAATTGCTAGTCAGGGAGTTCAGAGATCGATCCCAACACTATCGAGGTGTTGGTGGAGTTTAGCTAGAGATGGGCGTGGACATAGTTAAAAATGGAACATCTATTAGCGAGCTGCAGGCAATCGGTTATACCGTTATACTCTCTTAATGGACCGGCAAGTTGTACGAATTGTATGTCTTTAATATTTAATAAACATCATGCAAATTACTTTTGAAAGTAAACTGACTGGACATTGTTGTTGCCATAAGCAGTAAGATCGTCCAGTCAATAGATTGTAAAGTTGTATGAATTGTATGTCTTTACAATTTAATAAACATTATGTAGAATATTTTGAAACTAAATTCACTGGGCGTTGTTGCAGCCATAAGCAATAACATAGTCCGGTCAAATTAATTTCAAAATATTCAACAGCTTATACTTATAATTTTCTGGAAATAACGAGTCGGGGAGTTCGAGAGATCGATCGATCCCAACCCGATTGAGGTGTGGTTGGAGCATAGCTAAAATGGAAGGGCCTATTAGCGAGCTGCGTGCAATCAGTTATTCTCTTATAATTGCTTAATAGGCCGTCAAGTTGTACGAATTGTATGTCTTTACTATTTAATAAACATTATGCAAAATACTTTGAAAGTAAATTGACTGGACGTTGTTGCCGCCATAAGCAGTAACATCACCTGATACATTTAATTTCAAAATATTCAACTGATAATTTTTTGGAAATCGCTAGCCAAGGAGTTCAGTGATCGATCGATCTCAACCCGATCGAGGTGTGGGTGAGCCTAGCTAGAGATGGGCGGGGCATGGCTAACACGCCCACACTATAACGACATGTCTAACGTGATGCATAATGCATAACAAATAACAGCTACTAAATTTGTGATACGGTTTCGTTAAGATTATTTTAAACTGTAACGTATTCCTCTTATATTTACTCTTTTACTTTGCATTCAGATTTATATATACATATTTCAATTCTGTTATGGTGAGCGTCAGCTGGAATTGGAATGACTGGTTAGATTATCTAGCAAGTCATTTCATGGTTAAGAGTATGTGGCTGGTCTTCCCTCGGTCCGCAAAGGCAACGTGATCGAGGTGTGGGCGGAGCTTAGCTAGAACTTGGAGGGGCATGGATAAAAATGGAAATATCCATTAGCGCTCTGAGGGCAATTGGATATTCTGTTACAATCGCCTAATAGATCGTCAAGTTGCACGAATTGTATGTATTTACTATTTAATAAACCTTATGTTGAATAATTTGAAACTAAATTGACTGGGCGGTCTTGCAGCCATAAGCAGTAACATCGCCCAATCAATTTACTTTCAAAATAATGAGCAGCTCACCCGAAGAGTTTTCTGGAAATCGGTAGGCACCCGTATTACCGATCTTTAAAAATTGGTATTATAGCTAGCACAGTTTCAACAAGATTGAAATAAAATTCCAGGGTCACTAAAAAACTGAGATCCATAGGATCCAGCTGTTTAACACGTAATGACTCGAGTAGACGAACTTATTCGTCCATGGCAATATTGACAACAGCTGGGCTAGCATAGCTACACGTCTCGCTATTCGCTAACAACTTCTCAACCCCATCCCCCCACCCACCGCCGCAACCCCCAACCCCAACACCGCCCAAACCCACCCATCCCCGCACCGCCCACCACCATATGAATAAGAAACACAGGGTTCTCAGACCCGGGGGGGGGGGGGCATAACGACGTTATCGATTTTTCTTACAATCCTTTAATTTGGAATGTGTCATTAGCCAGGTGCATCAGCCATTGGTGTAACTCTTGGGTCTGCCTCACAATTATAACAATGGGAAAATGCGAAAGTCGCTTTTGAAAGGCCTTTTGACAACCCACCCGCCCCCATCCCAACTCAACCCACCCATCCGACTCGCCATTGTTATACATTGAATTTAATTCTGGCTAGTTAACCAACCATCTGCGTCATCGGTTAATTCATTATTTTGTCCATAACATTGCCTATATACAGTGCAGCTCAGGGGTAAGATAACATGCATATACACGTGAACAGAAACATTTTAGTAAGAACTGTTCGCTTCTGTATTTTGGACGTAATTTGATTTGAAGACAATTGCTACCTTAGGCTGCAATGTCTTTCAATATTCGACAGTACATTTTGTTTTGTTTTTTAGACGTGTTCGGTTATTTTTGTACTGGACTGTACTCTAAAATTTATGCCTAAACGAAGCGAAGGTTATCGATTTTTAAGTTTGGTCATCTTGTCTCCCGGCTATACCGATTCAATTCAATGTGTATTCGGACAACTTCTTTGAAGTACACGAAATACAAAAATTAATGTATAAATGATAAACCTACTTAGTTACAGATATGCATAGTATTATAATTGAATTGAATTGTAAACGCCGTAGACTGCTCAGAGATGTGGGTCCGGGGTGGATCGGGTCACGTTATGAGCAACAATGGAGACAAAATCCCTGTGCTTAGACTCTAGTTTGACCGTATGACATACAAACTGTACATAGGAATTTATGAGAAATATTGATGCTCTGTTACATCTTAATTTTATAATGCTAACAATGTGAAATATGTAATATGTATTACTACCGCCAGTATATTAATTGTATAAGGTTTTCCCTCATATGCTTTATGTAAAGCCTGAGTGAATAAAACGTGAACTTGAACTTGACGTACCCAGTTATTTTGAAATTGGGATTCTGAGAATTCAGGTTTCAAAGTATAGAAATTGAACCCCAGCAGGCGCAAAGCAAGGTCCTAGCTTAGCTATAAATGGATCGGGGTATAGCTAGAATTGAGCTGAGACACAGCTAGAAGCGGGCGGGGCATAGCTAAATGGAGCCCTTTATTAATTACATGGAATGATACGGCGGTTATAATGGTGTATTACTCAATAGCATTCCGCTTTATGCAATAAGTATTGTTGTTTCTTTCCGAAAACAATGTTGCTGCAAACTTTTTTTTCTCTAAGCCCACAATGGGTTCCAACAACATTGTTCCCATGTTGTAATCCTGGGTTTTCTCTATCCTATATTTATAATTCCATCCAGATAACATATAACATATTCTCACGATATTTCAAAACCTGTTATAATCAGTTTCCAGAGGTAGGCTTACTGTTTAATGGAGGGATCTGTTCTGTCACTCAAGTATATGTCATCAAACGCAATTACACCACGTGTAGACTGATGTCACAATCATAAATCTATATCACCTCTGTCAAGGTCGAATAGTCTGTCAAGTGTACGAATTTTATGTTTCTGATGAAGTTACAATGTAATACACATTCTATTCAATAGATTAAAATTAATTTGACTGGGATTGATGACACATGTAGCAGCAGCCCCAGTCAAATTAGTTTCAACATATTCAACAGATGTATAGTTAACTTGAAATTGGTATTCTTGGAATTCAGGATTCAGGGTAAACTGATTCCAACATGCATAAAAGCAGTCGGGGTAGAGCCTAGTTAGAAATGGGCGGAGGAAACCTAGAAATGGATCGCCCTATTTTGTCTGGGACTTGCAACATCATTCTAATCCTAACAATAAAAAGACAACCCTTTTATTTTCCCAATATTCTACCAGGAGGAAATCTAGTGTAGTGTGGTGATTGTGGACACAACATGTAGTCACTGTGCCTACTTTAAGGACATGTACCATGAATAATATATTAATACATTTCTGAAAGTAAATTAATTACCCCATTCTTGTTTACAATACATAACATGTCACCATACCGCTTTTAATTTGCGAAATGCTTAAGGGAATTTCTAATTACAATTCACACCTCCACTGATCAATTTATTCTTCTAGATCCCAACCCCCCATGGTTATATAGCTTGCTAACCGAAAGATTCCCCTCCATTCCAATGCGCAAATGTGTTCAATGGACCGGTGCAGTTTGTTCATCCATTAACTGATGTTATATGACGTTATAATCAACTAAGTAACATGCAGGATGACGTCATAATTAACTATGGCATGAATGACTCGATTTAGTCCGTCTTTAACGCCTTATGGACTGACACGTTGTATGAATTGTATGTCTTTACCATTTGATAAATATTCTCTTGAATATTTTGAAACTAATTTGATCTATGGCAATAACGGCACCCAGTCAAATTTGTTTCAAAATACGTAACAGATTACCTGTATAGTTTTCTGGAAATTGATAGTCATGGAGTTCAGGGATCAGTAGATTCCCACACGGGCGATGTGTGCGTATAGCCTAGCTAGTGATGGGAGGGACCTAGCTAAAAGTGGAACGGTCAATATTCCATACCAGATATGCAAACACCAGATGATCAATGGATAAACTGGAAATTCGAATTGCACGTGATAACTGCATAATGGACTTATAAATGTAAGAAAATATGTACTCCTTATTAGAAAATAAGAATTATTTTCTGTGAGATTATTAAGATTTTATGATTTAGACAAATATCCTGATATAGCTACATATTTACACATATTCGATTTTCTACGAGAATCATGGACACGTTTTACTGAATGATTTTACATTATGTCGTTAATTTGTACTATGACTCTGTTTTGGGATGCTTTGCGTTATTTTGAATATTCTTATCTGAAAACCTCAAATTCTTGACAAATACAATCGGCAGGAAATCATTATATTACATTATAAATCCGACATGTGTAATCATTTTGAGCGATGATTGCGATATTAAAGCTGATGTATTAGATGATGGCTCTTCTGAAACAACATGTCATCTATTCCAGTCATCATCTTGTATTTCACAGTGATGCATTGGACCTAATCGGACAGATTTACTCTGGCTGATAACATCCTGTCATTATCACAGAGAATACAGCAATGTCTTGCATGATGCCAGCAATGTACGCACGAGATTGAGATAGCAGCGTGTACGTTGAAGGTCAGCAGCAAGCTGTATCATAACATATCTGGATAATAGGTTCACGAGTGTTGGCGATGTCTATTGATTTTCACACATGAAAAGCAATCATATTGCGAAGTGTAAGCTAATCTCAATAAACTATTCCGATAAAGATAGCTTATTTGAACCAATACATTGCTAGGGGCGACAGCATCAAATTCGTTTCAGCAGATATAAATTACAAAAAGAAGATGATATTCATCTTGGTTAATATAATATATCCTGTGTTGGAGATAAGTACATGCATCACAGTATCTATGCACTCACGCAGATGGCAGCCAGATTCGAGATAACAAATATTTAATTTATAAAAATTGGTGAACAGCAATATGATTCAGTAATGTCATTTCTGAACAGTTTTACATTCCCTTGGATAATATATTCTGGTCGGTAATGGCTTTATAACGGTCAATATCTTGTCAGTATTGCACAACATCTAAGATTCCAAATAATTAGGGAAGAATAATATTATAAATCTTTGGTAACATTTCTTCAATGGATGCATGCACTTTTAGCTAAGCCCCGTCCATTTCTGTCTAAGCTCCACCCACGTTTTGTTCGTTTTGGGATCGATCCAACACTGAATACCCAGACTCCAGATATCAAGGTATATACAGGTAGGCGCTTGAATAGTTTGAAAGAAATTTAACTGAATGGTGCTGCTGCCTTATTACGTACACATTACGGGCTATTAAGCGAGCATGAGGGACGTAGATATATCATTCATTACATATCTTGATTGTGACGATAGCTTACATGAGGAAAAATCGACCATGCCGTCATATACGTGAGTGCCAGATTGAATTCATCGATTGCGAAGCATAATATATCTCATGACTAATTTGTCTCTACAGAATCTAAAGAATTCCGAGTCACCTATCGTCTCTTCTTCGGGCAGCAAATTCAGCTACTGTAGCTGCCTGACTAAGAACAACTATTGCCATTTATAAAGCGTATTCTGGACGAAAACGTATACTATTCACTATACGCGTGGCAATGAACATTTTATAACATAACATTTCAGCGTTTCGATTTTCCATACAGTTAATAATTCTTCCCAAAGCAATCTTGACAGTTCTGAATACGTGTATATCTCAAACAATATTGATATAAATTGTCTCTCTAAATGTGTCACGAATGCGTCATCAAACAATCAATCATCAAGCCATAAACATGATACGATTTATGATTTACTTCCTCTAAATCAATTAATGAACTAAGGTGGCATATTGAAATATGAAGGTTTTGGGGATGTGTATCTCATTCAATTTACGAGTGTTCTGTGCATCTAATCGTATTATCAAAAAAACATTATGTGGCTTCAACATTCCAAGAAATCGATTTCTAGAACATCTCCTGTAACTGCCCGTCAGTGGGACTGAATTACAGACACGTGTTTAAGGTAATTGAGGAGCATTACCATTGCTCAGTCACTTGACTTGGCGCACGTTCTTGACTACATACCCTTTCAACGGGAACTCGCAATTTGTTATCCAATATCGGATGAAATTTGTACAAAACCTGACCCGTGCTTCATTGGCTATAGTCTTTGCCACTTAGGGTTAACTCACTTACGCAGTCTTTAGTTCGCATCGGGTATGTGTCACTAAGCGTGCGATTGCTATTTTGTATGCGTGGTAACGTAGAGGATAGTGCCATCGATCTTTGATGCTATAACGTTTCCACAAGGCAATTGCCAGTATTCTATCTCATTGTATATGCAAATGAGGTAAATAAATAACAACGTCCTCTGTTTTAAGATGCTAAGTTCGATTGTATAATCGCTAAAGCAATCCAATTTATAATACAACACAAGAGGGTGACGCTGAATATGGCGCGATTAGACAATGGCATGCTATTTTTGGAAATGCGCAATGCCGATGTCATTGTCCTGCTCATCTTAGCGGATAAGATAAGCAAGTCGCTTGTAGATTTGTGATTTCAAGCTATAATTTCAAACTTTAATAACAATGTTAGCATCTTCAATATAATTTACACTACAGACAGTACTGATCACTGTTTGGCTACTTTTACTACAGCCAATACATCCATCTCTTTGACAACGTACACCTTTATTCTCCTGCTAAACAATTCCTGACCAACAGTACATTTTTACACACCTTTATATCCAGTGTGTAACCAAGTAAACCGACATTTCATTCAGTGACAGAGGTTACCATGTTGCCCATAAATAATGGACCTTTCCAATTTAGCCATGCCCCATCCATCTCTAGCTAAGCTCCACCCACACATCACTCGTGTTGGGATCGTTCGATCTCTGAAGTCCGTGATTATCAATTTCCAGAAAACTTTACAGGTAGGCCTATGGCAGCGACAGCGTCCAGTCAAAATAGTTTCAAATATTCAGCAGCATGTTTATTAAATAGTTGAGCCATATAATTTGTACAATGTGTCGGACTATTAAGAGTTCAATACGGGCCATATATAATCATTTATGACGTAATGATTATGACGTCATCCTACACGCCGCGTAGCTGATTATGACGACATATGAAGATAAATACTTAGATAGTTTTAGCGTCCCTGTGTTAAAGGCCAGATAAACCAAGAAGTGTATATACGCTAATCTATATGCAGTATTATCCAGTCAATACTAGGAGCGCTTTACACCTAGTGACACAACTACAAATGCCAATGTAAATTCGCTCATGCATGGCCACATGTCTCAGTGTCTTTAATAGCCGGTCTATCACTAAAGCATTGAAGGTTTGGCATACATCTTTATTTTAATTTTGAACACACTGCCATGCTATTAATACATTTCAGACGGAAGCTTGCTGTTAACCATACAAATATGCCTGACATTGTTTGTGCATATAACTCAATGTCTAAAATCTATACACATCATGGAATTGCCGGTATTCCAAGTATGTATGTTTCAGCTTTTATTTGTTATCATGTATGATAAGTCAAAAAGAAATATGTATTAAAGAAATGCTAATTTCGAAATGACAAAACTTAAGAAATAATAGAAAAATTCTATTTTGGAATTGCTTATCAGAAACATCCCATTAAATCCTCGAGTGTATCCCAAGCATAAGGAGCAACAGAACAGCCATGGACAAGAACAGCACAAGCCATCTTCAACATGAGACACATTCTAGAGACAGCGATCAACACACACACACACACACACACACACACACACACACACACACACACACACACACACACACACACACACACACACACACACACACACACACACACACACACACACACACACACACTCACACACACGCACACGCACACGCACACACAAGCTAATGCACAAACCTACGTCACAAGAATTCACAAGAATTCAAGAGAAACCACAAAGGCCGGGCGTGTGTTTAGACCCTAGCATTTTGGGAACTAGCAAATACATGCCTTAAAGCTTACAAAACACACACACACACACACACACACACACACACACACACACACACACACACACACACACACACACACACACACACACGCACGCACGCACGCACAAACACACACACACACACACACATACGCGCACACGCACACACACACACACACACACACACACACACACACACACACACACACACACACACACACACACACACACATTCATCGAGTGTTGAGTACGTGTACATTTGTCAGCAAAGACCCATTAGCTGCCTTCAACACTTCGAGAAATCAATTTCTAGAACATCTTATTAACCATCCATCATCGGGGCTGGATTACAGACACATGTTAAAGGTAATTTAGAGATCCATTTTTAGCAATGCCCTGCCTATTTCCCCCAGTTTGGAATACATTTATTTGCATGGCGTTAATTCTTGGCTACCCGCCATTTCAACTAGAATTTTGTTTATCCAATGTTAGAAGAAATGGGTACAATACATGACGGTTGCTTCACACGTTGCAGGCTTTTCCACTTACAAGTAGCCTTTAGTTCGCGTCTGGTGTGTGTGAAAGCCAATAGGCATAGGGTTGCTCTTTTGTATGTATGCCAACTCAGAGGATAGCTCCATCGATCTGTCTGCTATAATTCTTCTACAAGGAGATTGGCAGTACTGTATATCATTATCCTGACAAATGAAGTAAATAAATAACAACGTTCTAATGTTTTCAGATGTCAAGTTCGATTGTTAATGGCTAAAGCAATCCAATTTACAGTACATCACATGGGACTCTGACGCCATTTGCTATGGTATAAATTTATCCCAGACTGTGGCTTGCTGTTAATTATACAACTATGTCTGATACTTTTACATTTAACTTGTAGCGAATGTGTGTCTGGAGTGCATAGTGTGAGAACAGAGATGACTCAATGTATGGTCTTTAGAAATATATTTATCTTACAATTAGTAATAGATACATTTGTTAAAATATAATTCCCGTGATATTTGAGAAGTGGAATACCGAGCGGATACATTTGAAACAAACTGTAGCCATTCCATATGCGTATTTTCAGTTCTGGATGGTAAATCAATATATTTGTTAGTCAACTCATATACATGAACGTAGATATATTTGCCAGAGATGTGATTAAAAGGGGGATAAATGTGGGTAATTATGGAAACAAATTATATGCACACCGACGTGACCACTTGTGTATATCACCAAGCGTAGCCACTACAAGAATTCTGGCCTATAATTCAAGATAGCTTCAATATAGTATAACGGAACATGTCGGTGCTTTATAACATTTCCCAAGCACGTGTCTTACCGACCAAAACATCAATTGATCTACAAATGAGAGATGATCTTATGTACCGTATTAAATAGACGTTGACAATCTCTCTTACTTTATTTGATTAAGTTATTAACCAATTTTTGTTTGTTTTATTTCCAAGAGATACATTAATTTAATACAAGTTTAATTACTTCTCCTTTTCTACTGGCTGTTAATACTTAGCACTGAAGCATAAGACGACTCGCAGCTAGTATAAGTTGACTCGCAGCTGGTATAAGATGACTCGCAGCTAGTATAAGTAGACTCACATCTAGTATAAGTCAACTCACAGTTAGTATAAGTCGACTCACAGCTAGTATAAGTTGACTCACAGCTAGTATAAGTCGACTCGCAGATAGTATAAGAGGACTCACAGCTAGTATAAGTCAACTCGCATCTAGTATAAGTTCACACGCATCTAGTATAAGTCAACTCGCAACCAGTATAAGTCGACTCACATCTAGTATAAGACGACTCGCAGCTAGTATAAGTTGACTCACATCTAGTATAGGTCGACTCGCATCGATTATAAGTTGACTCACAGCTAGTATAAGTTGACTCGCATCTAGTATAAGTCGACTCAAATCTGGTATAAGTCGACTCGCAGCTAGTATAAGTTGACTCAGAGCTAGTATAAGTCCACTCATATCTAGTATAAGTCGACTCACAGCTAGTATAAGTTGAGTCGTATCTAGTATAAGTCGACTCACAGCTAGTATAAGTTCACTCGCAGCTAGTATAAGTCAACTCGCAACCAGTATAAGTCGACTCACATCTAATATGAGTTGACTCACAGCTAGTATAAGTTGACTCGCATCTAGTATAAGTCGACTCACATCTAGTATAAGTCGACTCACAGCTAGTATAGGTCAACTCGCAACTAGTATACGATGACTCACAGCTAGTATAAGTTTACTCGCATCTAGTATAAGTCAACTCGCATCTAGGATAAGTCGCCTTGCAGTTAGTTTAAGCTCACTCGCATCTAGTATAAGTTGACGGGCATCTAGTATAAGTTGACTCGCAGCTATTTTATGTCGGCTCGCATCTAGTATAAGTCAACTCACATCTAGTATAAGTCAACTCGCAGTTAGTATAAGTCGACTCGCATCTAGTATAAGTTGACTCACAACCTGTATAAGTCGACTCATATCTCGTAAAAGTCGACTCGCATCTAGTATAAGTTGACTCGCAGCTAGTATAAGTCAATTCACAGTTAGTATAAGTCTACTCACATCTAGTATAAGTTGACTCTCACCCAGTATAAGTCGACTCACATCTAGTAAACATCGACTCGCAGCTAGTATATGTCGACTCACATCTATTATAAGTCAACTCGCAACTGTTCGTCAGTCTGTTAGTCTGTCAAATGTCTGGCAAATCCGACTATTTAACGATAATTGCAGCGTGTCATACATTTCCAATTATAATTATGCACTTACTTAGGATCTCTAACATGCATATAGCCTTATTAACCTTAGCGATTGGAGAAGCGGCATTTATCGACTGAAAGCAATTCCCCAGTTGATAGAGGTGACACATTCCCAAAACAGGTACTCGCTCCAATCATCGGCTAAAGATGGAGACATAGGTCAACAAACACATATTTATATTTGTGGATGAGGCCATGTACATTTTGCTATTTTTGGGTGGGGATGGGGGTGGGGTGGGTGTGGGTTGGGGTGCGAATTGCGGATCACATACACGTTGGAACTTTGGATGAGGGCTGTGTGTCGTCATTGGTCAATATGATTAGTCTCATACCGAAGTCTTTTGATGCATATTGTATTCGCCAAAAGAGCAGAATATGACTCTGATTAATGAGGCAGTAATTTACGTTTTGGAAAGATGCTCATTCGACTATGTGCTTAGGCTTCAAGTAACAGAGCCAATAATCCTGGTTAGAGTTTCTAGCATATTGATATTTACAGTTGAAACAGGAATATTATATCATTGTCTAGACCACTAAATTCTGGCGTGTCAATCATGTGTGGCATCGCAACTCCGGTTGTGTGAAGATATACGATGTAATTAGGAGAGACCACGAAATGTCACGCGAATGAGACCAGCTTGAAATGCTTGCTGCCAAATATTGAGAACTCTTCTTGGAACTGTTCATGATGTCTTCAAGAGTGTTCTAGAGATCACGTCACAACCACAATAAAGATGATCAATCAACACACACAAGAGGAAATGGCAGTCAACCAATCACATAAAAAACGTCAACGTCTGTCAAACCTAGCTATTATGAACAACTTATTGCGTTCTAGAAGTAAGCAGCGGCGACCTCTACTCTTTTAAATGCCCACACACATACCAAAATACATAAATTCTAAATTGTATACTTTTAGAGGCTTAAATACTGATATTCACTGTAATGAAAGGAAGTACTTCATAACATATTATGATTTCATTCTCTAAAAAGTAAGAGATTTCCATGATATAATGCTGTTTTTAGAACAAATAATCCTGTAATTGCGTCTATGCTGGCACTACCAAGAAGATAGCATTAAGTTATCTCCTAAATATTATGCAAACACGCGTTAAAACTGTTTAACGTTAATTGGTAATTTATTCAATTGTCTTCAATCCTATGCTATCGTTCCTTTAAAAGCAATATTCATGTCCAAGTGGAAGTGTTGCATGTTAGAATGATTTATTGAACATAATTTGGTGGATTTTAGTTGACTGATTTTAGTTGACTGATTTTATTTGACTGATACAATTCTGTATTTATAACAGAACATTCAGTAATCACTTCCATGCTGACACATATCAGGATATTTATAATGTCCTATTTCTGTAAAATCTGCAACTCGAAATGAGCAAACTTGTAAATGAATATTCAATGTTCTACTTGTATTTGCTGTATGCATGCTGGATTTCTGCAGACTACATTTTACATGCGTTTTGGATATGCTAAAGATTTTGAAAACAATTTGATTGAAAGTTTTTGCTGGCTAAGATACCAACAACGTTCAGTCAAATTGTTTTCAAAATACCTAGCTAATCCAGAGTTAATACTCGTTGAAATTAATGTCTCTTTGGGTGCAGCTGACAGACAGTTAAACCACTTAATCCTAAATTAGTGTTTGGAATAATGAAGCACGCTAATAGAAGGTATGTAGACCATACTCGGTATTCCAGTAAGCAAATTTGTGAAACGTCCTATAATGCCATCTCCCTAAGGACCCGAGTTACAGACACCTATTCACGATGGCTATTAGAATATGTGACGAGATTATTTTCCAGGAAACTGTTTTCTCCTCAAGGACTTGCTATGTGGATTGTGAACTATAGTTCGTCATCTGATTCTAATTGATTTGGCACATGGGACAGACATCGCGCTGTTGTTAATTTAAATGGATCCATCATCGTGCATCAAATAATGGTAGAAATTGCTAAAATACCATTTTAAATTTGTTTCCCTTGATAACTAAGTTTTTATTTTGACACTGACATTGCTCAACGCATTAGAGAGCAAGAGACATGAGCACTGTCATTCTCAAAATTGACATCAATCTTACATTGACCAACCGCAGATTGTCACATAACAATTCGCCGATGTAAAGACTAACTATTCACGTATTTTATTCAGCTAGCTGGCCTATTATAGCATGTCATAGGGTCATCCCAAACAGACTTACGATTAGTTTCCTCACCATCTCATCTTACTCAACCAAACGCAATACAGGCTTCTGGAATGAAGGAATCCAATTTTAGCTATGCCCCACCCATTTCTACCTAAGCTCCACACACGCATTCCCAGTGTTAGGATCGATTGGAAATAATTTGACTGTGTAATATTACGGCCCATGCAGCGCCTAGTCAAATTAGTTTCAAAATAGTCAACAACTTGTTTATTAAGCGTTTGTAACGAACTTAGCTATGTAATTTATGAAGTAATTGATTATGACGTCAGTCTACACGCCACATTGATTATGCTATCCTATGATTGATGGATAAACTGGACTCCTCCATTTCACTAGTATGTATGAATACTGTCTTATGCAGCTAGAGTAGTAGACACATCGTACAGCTGCAGTCAGTCCGTCTTCGCTTTTGCCCATTGTGTCTTGTCCTCAGCCGAAATATGTAGCCTTCTCATGCCTATTCTGTATCTGTGTGTACCGAGTAATGTCTTCCTGAGGCCATCTCACAGCACGCTTAACAGATTTCTATCAATGACGTCCCATCCTGGATCTATATTTGTTGGCTCCCAGTAGGACAACTTCTACGTCTCTGTGTGCTGGTGTGTCTTCTTACATTTTAGAACATCTACGGACAGCCACGATGTATTGCGCATCTCGTATCGTGCATCAGTGGAAATGATGCGGTATGACCATCGTTGTTCAGCGATGGTGCGGAGGTGTTTGTGGTTGCAAGCATCGAGTTTATCTAGAGCTGCCTCTAAAGCAGGCTAGTATATTATCAATCCTATTTATTAGGATCATTTTCCGCCTCCTGATCAATGGATCTGTTTTACAGGACGAAGTTAACCTCATGTTAACACAAGTTATTGGCCCGGTGCTGTGCCAATACCGATCCAATTCGGCTCTGTATTCGCACAGTATTGGTCCCGTAACTTGCGTTATCAGTACTCGTTCTTTCTATTTTTCTTTGTATTTTCTAGCACATCCCATACTTTATTAAATTGGCTTCTCAGATTGACCAAGAAGAACGTACCATTGCTCTCTTGGTATTCCAAATCCCCACTGCAGCTTTTCTTCTGTGTTTGGTGGTGTCGGCCAAATACCTTCTCGGAGAGCACCATTGAGTTTGCCATCTTAAAGGAAATGTTCTGCTTTGTCATATGCCATTTACCATCAGCAGCGAGGTTTTGAAAAAAAACTTCAGCTTGTCCAGGATCCTATTGTGCATTGCCTGTAATCTGAACTTTGCTGCTTGATTTTCACAAAGGAGACTGTAGAGTGTAGGCTTCAGAGAATTTAGTTATTATTCCTTTTAATTGTATCGTTGGCTTCAGGTCATCAATGTTTCCTGATCGATTCTTCTTTTATGTTCCCTCTTTCATGTCCAGCTCTATAAAAATGGGCAGATATCCTTTGGAAAATGATATGACTTCATCACTAGTGACTGCTTCCAATACGTGAAAGCTGGTTCATTTCTCACACCGATGAGCCTCTAACACGGACGTTGAGTAAGTAAAGAAAAAACCACCACCACCCCACCATCACCACCACCACCACCACCACCACCACCACCACCACCACCACCACCACCACCAATACCACCACGACCAACAACACCAGTACCAACACCACCATCACCATCACCACCACCACCACCACCAATACCACCACAACTAACAACACCAGTACCACCACCACCACCATCACCACCACCCCCACCACCACCACCACCACCACCACCAAATACCACCACGACCAACAACACCAGTACCACCACTACCACCATCACCACCACCCAACCAGCAGCACCACCATCAATACCACCACGATCCCAACACCAATACCACCACCACCACCACCACCACCACCACCACCACCACCACCACCACCACCACCACCACCACCACCACCACCACCCCACCACCACCACCACCAATACCACCACGACCAACAACATCACGACCACCACCGCCACCACCACCACCTACAACAACAACAACAACAACAACAACAACAACAACGAAAGCAAGAATAGCAGCAACACTAACAACAAGGACAATACCAATAGCAGCAATGGTAATGACAAGAATAAGTCATCAGTAGATACAAAATTAAGACAAGAAACAATACGCACATGTCTAACACAACAATGAACGCTGGGCTCCAGTAACACCAGCAGCAACAGCAGCAGCACTGCCAACCATCACCAAAACAATACAGACAAAGAACATAGCTATGACTATTATGGTGCCGGGTTTGTAGGACTGGTGGTCAAGTGGTTGGTTCTTATGGAGATGAGCTCGCCACCGTCACAACCCGCATACCTACCGGGATCTTCCTTCTAGCAGAGATAGACGGAATAGATGACACACTGATGCATTCTATTGATTACTCGCTTACTGAACTTTCTTAATTCTATAGTTTATACATATACTTCTAAATTCAAGTCACGTGTCGCTTACCTATTCTAAACCTATTCTACTTAACTACAATCGAGTCCTAAGAGAGAAGTATTACAATAAAATATAACAAAGTTAACCTTAAGTTCTTCTCTGTAACTGACTAGTCAGATAACTACATAGTTGGCAATCTCGCTACTCACTAGCTATCACTAGTGGTCAGAGACTGCCGTCGAAGTCCGTCCGAGTCCACAACCGTAACTCTCCCTAACTGTCACTAACTGTCTTCAACACTCGTCTACTCTTAAATATCATTCTGTCGTTAAGTTAACGAATGTGTGTGTGTATTAAGTGATGGCGTGTCTGAGCGTGAATGTGGCCTAAGAGTATAATTAACTAATTTAACTAATAATAATTAACGTATATAATGTAATTGTATAACAGCATATTATAACATGGGTACATTGAATTACAGGAGTTATACTCTACACGTGTCCATTCCGACTAATAACTGATTGTTCCATTGTGGGCGTGTCGATTGATAGTCTGTCTATGCATTTAGGTGTCCATGTATTGCTGTAAGGTTCGCGTCCTGTCCCATCGAGTATGTCACGTGTCACGGGGCGTGTCGATCATCCAAACATATCCTCTTGTCGTGTAGTCGCGTTTGGGCGTTCATGATGCAGTTGTGTCCGTGTGTACGTGTGTCTCTATACCCGTCCATTCGTGTCGGTGTGCCCATCCATCCGTCCATGTGGCTATGCCCCTGCACCATACTATTACCACAGCATAACACTAGTAACGAAGAGAATGGCACTGACAACAAAACTGATATCATTACAAAAACAATACAGACAAAGACCGTAGCCGGCATGACTATTACCACAGTAATAACAATAACAATGAAGACAGTAACAATGACAGCAAAACTGACAACCGTCACAAAGACAATATAAAGAAAGACCAGAGCCGTGACTATTACAACAGCAATAACAATAACAATGGAGACAATGACAATAACAACACAATTATCGGTGACCTTGACAATAATAACGACACAATTTTTGATAATGATAACAACAACTAAAACTATAATAGCAATGATAATTACAATGGGAATGGCAATGAATGATAACGATAATAACAATGACTATGAACAAGACACTGGCAATAATAGTGAATATAACATTCACAATGATAACGATAATAACAATGACTATGAACAAGACACTGGCACTAATAGTGAATATAACATTCACAATGATAACGATAATAACAATGACTATGAACAAGACACTGGCAATAATAGTGAATATAACATTCACAATGATAACGATAATAACAATGACTATGAACAAGACACTGGCAATAATAGTGAATATAACATTCACAATGATAACGATAATAACAATGACTATGAACAAGACACTGGCAATAATAGTGAATATAACATTCACAATGATAACGATAATAACAATGACTATGAACAAGACACTGGCAATAATAGTGAATATAACATTCACAATGATAACGATAATAACAATGACTATGAACAAGACACTGGCAATGATAGTGAATATAACATTCACAATGATAACGATAATAACAATGACTATGAACAAGACACTGGCAATAATAGTGACTATAACATTCACAATGATAACGGCACTCATATTGAAAAGGACATTGACAATACTCGTGAAAATGAGGTTAAGGATGATAATGACTATGGGGAAGATGGCAACTATAATGATCATGAAAATAACGACGATGATAACAATAATAATGACAGTGGTGATAATAATACTAATATTAGTACAGTTGACCGAATTAAATGTGGATTCCTAAATGTATGTAGCCTGATGGAAAAACTAAAGTACCCAGAGATGAGCGAGATTCTGCATAAATATGGAATCAGAAACAATGTTAGATGGATATAATACCATGCACATACCTAATTACACAGCAATCCAAAAGAATAGGATGAATATGCATAGCAAATCTGGAGGAATATGCTGGCTCATAAACAATAGCATCTCTATGTATGTAAAAGAAAAGAAAACAAACAGTGAATATGCACGCCTTTTGGTAAGCCTATCTCAACAATTTACAATTAAATTGTAATTGTAAGTAGTCCACAATGTAGGTATTTTGGCATAGATAGAGAAATGTAAACACAACAACTTGCGCATAGTTAACGGAAAAAAGGCAACAATGCCAGTATCGGAAAATGTACATGCCAAAATACCTCCATTGTGGACTACGCAATTACGATGCTGCCGTTCTACACACGCACGAACGCATGCACGCACACGCGCGCTGGCATGCACGCATTCACATACGCTCACACGCACGACGCACATACGACGCACTCACGCAGGCACACACACACACACACACGCACGCACGCACGCACGCACACATATATATATATATATATATATATATATATATATATATATATATATATACACATAGGAGAATTCTGTCCCATATTATATTGATTTTCACACATGAAAAGTAATCCTATTGCGAAGTGTAAGCTAAGCTCAATAAACCATTCCGATAAAGCCAGCTTATTTGAACCAATACATTACTAGGCGCTGAAGCGACAACTTAGCATCAAATTCATTTCAGCAGATATAAATTACAAAAAGAAGATTATATTCATCTTAGCTAATATAATATATCCTGTGTTGCCATGGAGATAAGTACATGTATCACAGTATCTATGCACTCACACAGATGGCAGCCAGATTCGAGATAAAAAGGCATATTTAATTTACTTTTATAAAACTTGGTGACCAGCAATATGATTCAGTAATGTCATTTCTGAACAGTTTTACATTCTTTTGGATAATATATTCTGTTCTAATAGCTTTATAACGGTCAATATCTTGTCGGTATTGCACAATATCTAAGATTCCAAATAATTAGTGAAGAATAATATTATAAATCTTTAGTAACATTTCTTCAATGGATGCGTGCACTTTTAGCTAAGCCCCGTCCATTTCTGTCCAAGCTCCACCCACGTTTTGTTCGTCTTGGGATCGATCGAACACTGAATACCCAGACTCCAGATATCAAGGTATATACAGGTAAGCGCTTGAATAGTTTGAAAGTAATTTGGCTGGATGCTTTAGTTGCCTTACTAAGTGGTGAAGACATACAATTCGTACACACGACGGGCTTTTAAGTGAGCATGACGGACGTAGATATATCATTCATTACATATTTTGATTACTACTATAGCCTACATGCCGCAAAATTTATTATGACGTCATATACTTGATTGAGAGATTGAATTCATCTATTGAGAAGCATAATATATCTCATGACTAATTTGTTTTTACAGATTCTAAAGAATTCCGAGTCACTTATCGTCTCTTCTTCGGGCAGCAAATTCAGCTACTGTAGCTGCATGACTAATAACAACTATGCCATTTATAAAGCATATTCTTGACTAAAACGTATAATATCCACTATAAGCGTCATAATGATATTTTCTAACATGACATTTCGGGGTTTCAATTTTCCATACAGTTAATAATTCTTCCCAAAAATATGTTGACAGTTCTGAATACCTGTATATTTCAAACAACATTGATAATATATATATATTTAGTTGACTATGACGTCATATGATGCCATATGATCGATGGATAAACTTGGAAAGGTGAACTATGTTTGATATTTTTCAAACATATAACGCGTAGTGAATATTTGTTTGGATTTCATAGCGTGAGCACAGAGCTCCCTTAGTGTATGATCTCTAGAAATATAGATTTTACCATTAATATTAGGGTAATTGTTAAGAAATATTATTTTCTTGATTTATGTAAAGTGGAATGCGAGCGGATACATTTGAAACAAACTCTAATCATATCATATGCGTATTTCAGCTCATATCAGGTCTGAATTGTAAATCAGTATATTTGTATATCAGTATAACAGTTCTGAATACCTGTATATTTCAAACAACATTGATAATATATATATATTTCAGCTCATATCAGGTCTGAATTGTAAATCAGTATATTTGTATATCAGTATAACAGTTCTGAATACCTGTATATTTCAAACAACATTGTTGTTTGAAATATACAGGTATTCAGAACTGTTATACTGATATACAAATATACTGATTTACAATTCAGACCTGATATGAGCTGAAATATATATATATTATCAATGTTGTTTGAAATATACAGGTATTCAGAACTGTTATACTGATATACAAATATACTGATTTACAATTCAGACCTGATATGAGCTGAAATACGCATATGATATGATTAGAGTTTGTTTCAAATGTATCCGCTCGCATTCCACTTTACATAAATCAAGAAAATAATATTTCTTAACAATTACCCTAATATTAATGGTAAAATCTATATTTCTAGAGATCATACACTAAGGGAGCTCTGTGCTCACGCTATGAAATCCAAACAAATATTCACTACGCGTTATATGTTTGAAAAATATCAAACATAGTTCACCTTTCCAAGTTTATCCATCGATCATATGGCATCATATGACGTCATAGTCAACTAAATAACGTGTAGGATGACGGCATAATGGTGACGTCATGAATGACTCAATATAGCCTGTCTTAAACGCGTAATAGACCGCCACGTAGTATGAATTCTATGTTTTTGTTATTTAATGAACAAGTCGTTGAATATTTTGAAACTAATTTGATAGGGCACTATTTCTGCCATAGGCGGCAACAGTATCCAGTTAAATTAATTTCAAAATATTCCACAGCTTACCTGTATAGTTTTCTGGAAATTGGAGTTCGGGGATAGATCGACCCCAACACGGACGAGGTGTGGGTGAAGCTTAGACAGAGTTGGGTGGGGCATAGCTAAAACAGGAAAGGGCCGCTGTATGTTTAAGAGCAAACCTCCGTCTGGAACGTATTAATAGTATGGCAGTGTATTTAAAATTAAAATAAAGATGTATCTCAGGCCTTCAATGCTTTATTCGCTAATGTATCAAACGCGTTAACATTCTGGGACAGTAGCTACCAAGCCAGCATTGTCCGCTTTAATCCAGAACAGCTATTAAAAGTACACAGACAAAATGTCATGAATATGGACAGTGTTATGTGTACTATGTGTAACATCACCTATTATTAAATTAATGCAGAGTCATAGCTGGATAATACCGCATAAATGATTGGATTACCTAGACATTTACACAGGGACAGTAAAACTATCTAAGTATGTATTAATTATGTGTGGGCAACATGGTACCCCCTGTCACTGAATGAAATGTTGGTTCACTTGGTGAAACACTGGAAATAACGGTGTGTAAAATGGTATTGTTGGTTAGGAATTGTTTAGCTGGGGAATACAGGTGTACGTTGTCAGAGATATGAATGTATTGGCTGTAGTAAAAGTAGTCCAGCATGGATCAGTACTGTCTGTAGTATAAACTATATTGAAGTGGCTAACATAGCTATTACAGTTTTAAATTATATATTCAAATCGCGACTTGCTAATCCTATTTGTTACGAACAGTATGACAATGAAATCAGGATTTCCCATCTCCGAAAATAGCATGCCAAATCGCGTCATATTCAGCGTCACCCTTATGTGTTGTAATGTAAATTGGATTGCTTTAGCGATTTTATAATCGAACTTGACATCTTAAAACAGAGGACATTGTGATTTATTTAATTCATTTGCATAAACAATGAGATAGAATACTGGCAATTGCCTTGCAGAAATATTATAGCACAAAGATCAATGTTGCTATCCTCTACGTTACCGTACATACAAAATAACAATGCCATGCGTATTGGCTATCACACATATCAGATGCGAACTAAAGACTGCGTAATTGAGTTAACCCTAAGTGATAAGGACTATAGCGAATGAAGCAAGGGTCAGGTTTTGTACCCATTTCATCTGATATTGAATAACAAATTGCGAGTTCTCGTTGAAAGGGTGGGTAGCCAAGAACTTGCTCCACGTCAAGTGACTGAGCAATGGTAATGCTCCTCAATTACCTTAAACACGTGTCTGTAATCCAGTCCCGCTGACGGGTGTTATAGGAGATGTTCTAGAAATCGATTTCTTGCAGTGTTGAAGCCACATAATGTTTTTTTGATAATACGATTAGATACACAGAACACTCGTAAATTGAATGAGATGCACATCCTAAAAAACTAATGCATTGTATCATTTACAGTTTGTTATTTTGAAATTAGCATTTCAAATATCTCAATCAATATGATTTATCCCGCAGGAATAAATCTTTGGACCTAGTCACCATGTATGGAATAGACTCAGTTCGATGATATGTGTATATGTCATATTATAGTGACGCATTCATTAGCGAGAACAAGTACGTTAATACAGCCATGACTTTGTTTGTCAGATCTCATGAATATAGGAGAAACGTGAAGATGCTAATCTGTATTGTAATAGAGCTATACACACAATGATCAGTAACGGAAGTATTTACATGTCATTAGTTGCATATATTACCAGATTCCTATGTTTAATATGTGTTAAAATCGCATGCATAGGCTCAGGATTGGGATTACCTCTCATCATGTGTATGTTTTCCAAACAATCCGCAGACATGTAAGAATCATATATTATGCCAGCACTGATCTGCAATAATATGCTAATACATGTGTGTGTCCGTGCGTGCGTATGTTCGTGCGTGCATACATACATGTGCACGTGCGTGCGTCCGCGAGTGTGTGTGCGTGTGATAGTGCAGGGTGATGAAAAGCATTAAGCATAGCTCTTCACATTAAGACAACATGAAGGAGTTGAATTTTGACGAGTGAACAAAGATTATGGGAAATATTCCATATCGAATGGTATGATACATTCATATTTCAAGTGAACTATGCATCTAAACCTTTGTCCATTAATTGATTTAGAGGAGTTACATCATAAATCATATTATCTTTATGGCTCGATGATTGATTGTTTGAATCACAAATATACTGATTTACAATTCAGACCTGATATGAGCTGAAATACGCAAGTTAAATTGTTTGATGACACATTCATGAAAGATTTAGAGAAACATATATATATATATGTTTCTCTAAATCTGTCATGAATGTGTCATCAAACAATTTAACTTGCGTATTTCAGCTCATATCAGGTCTGAATTGTAAATCAGTATATTTGTGATTCAAACTCATGACCATGAACTCAGATATATATTTGCCACAACAGTTGTAAATTTACTTTCACTATCTGAATAATATGTCAAAACCATGTAAGATGACCGCATATGTAGAACCCCAATGGTGGCTTGTTTGAGCATGTGACTTCTTGATTCACGTTAGCTGTAATATAAAATCACCTGTCGGTTTCTTATAACATGTGATTTTCTGTGCATATGCCTTACCGAGCTAACCATCTATTGATATACACAAAGAGAGTCGTGGTTCTGTGCAGTTTAAATAAATGGGGATAATCCATCTTACTTCATTTGATTAGTCATGTGTTATTAATCATCTATTGGTTGTATTTCCAAAAGATACTTATACCTTTTAAATCTAATGACAGATTCCATTCTTTTCATTATCATTGCATTTTATGTATACTTGCCAAATCTAACGTTATAATACATGGGTGGATTGGAGTGCTGATCTTTGCTCAAGAAGATGTCACCACCTAAAATCTACACATATCATGGAATGGAGGTTTCCAGTTTATCTATCAACCATATGATGTCCGAATGGTGTAAGATAACGTCACATTCAATAGCGCCATAAATGATGTAGATAAGTTCGTCACGAACGCTGAATTGATGATGAACTAAACGGTGTTGTACTGCATTGCGAGTTCTCGTTTCACTACTTGTATTTCCTTACAATTTAATAAGCATACCTTTGGCTATTTTGAAACTAATTTGACATAGGCAGCAACAGCACCCAGTCAAATTAGTTTCAGAATATTCAACAGCTTACTTGTATAGTTTTCTGGAAATTGATAGTGGGGAGTTCAGGGATCGATTGATCCCGACACGTTCGAATTGTGGGTGGAGCTTTGCTAAAGATGGGTGGGCATGGCGAAAATGGGATTCCTCCATCGCATGTATTGCAAGTATGTATGTTTAAGCATATATTTATTATCCTGTAAGATAAGGCAAAAAGAAATATGTATTAAAGAAAAGCTAATTTCGAAATGACAACAATTTAAGAGATAATACAAATTCTTTTATCTTGGATTCGCTTGTAAGAAACATCCCATTCAAGCCTCAAGTGTAAATGTGTCAGCAAAGAGCCATTACCTGCCTTCAACACCCCGAGAAATCGGTTTCTAGAACATCCTATTAACACTCCATCATTGGTATTGGATTACAGACACATGTTTAAGATAATTGAGGGATCCAATTTTAGCAATGCCCGCCAATTTTTCCGCGAGTTTGGAATCAATTTATATACTTGGAATCCTGCATTCCCAGAAACCAAATTTCAAGGTTTTAGGACGGAGCTATATACATCTCTATGTATTTGTGGCATAATTGAGTATGCCGTTATATACCGGAGTGACAGTTCGCATCAATCCATTAGAGACCAATAACATTGTTCAGTCACTTGACTTGGCGTTAATTTTTGTCTACCCACCATTTTAACGAGAACTCGAATTTTGTTTATCCAATATTAGAAGCTAGGGGTACAATACATGCCGATTGATTCACACGTTGCATGCTTTGTCACTTACTCGTAGCTCAATTATGCAGTCTTTGGTTCGAGTCTGGTGTGTGCGAAAGCTACTAAACATAGGATTGCTCATTTCTATTTATGTAAACTCAGAGGATAGCGCCATCGATATGTCTGCTATAATTCTTCTACAGAGAGATTGTCAGTACGGTATACCATTGTACAGAGAAATGAATTAAATAAATAACAATGTGCTCTGTTATAAGATGTCAAGTTCGATTGTTAATGGCTGAAGAAATCCAATCTAAAATATAGCACAGGGGACAGAACATGAAGCGATTCGCCATGGTATAAAACAGATCCCAGACTGTGGCGTGCTGTTAGTCATACAACGATGTCTGATATGCTTGCATATAACTTGTAGCAGGCATTTGCCTGGATTGCATGGTGTGAGAACAGAGATGACTTAATGTATGGTCTTTATAAAAATATTTATCTTATAATTAGTAATAGATACATTTGTTAAAATATAATTCCAGTGATATTTAAGAAGTGGAATACGATGGATACATTTGAAACAAACTGTCGCCATTCCATATGCATATTTTCAGTGTGTGTCAGGTTTGGATGGTAAATCAATATATTTGTTAGTCAACTCATATACATTAACGTAGATATATTTGCCAGAGATATGATTAAAAGGGCGGATAAATGTTAGTAATTATGGTAACAAATTATATGTACATCGACATGCCCTCCTGTGTAGAGCACCAAGCGTAGCCACTACAAGCATGATGCCCAATAATTCAAGGCAGCTGCAATAAAGACGAACAGAACTTGTCTCTTCTTTATACCATCTGATTTTTCGAGCATGTGTCTTACCGAGCAAAACATCAATTTGTGCTTGTTTTATTTCCAAGTGATACATTAATTTAATACAGAATTAATGACATCTCCATTTCTACTGGCTATCAATAGAGAACAATAAAGTATACCATGCAGGCATAAACCATGTTGGCAACTCACAACTAGTATAAGTTGACTCACATTTAATATAAGTTGACTCACAATGAGTATAAGTAGACTCCCAACTATTATAAGTTGACTCCCAATTAGTATAAGTTGACTCCCAGCAAGTATAAGTTGACTCCTAACTAGTGTAAGTTGACTCCCAACTAGTATAAGTCGACTCCCAACTAGTATAAGTCAATTCGCAACTAGTATGAATTGACACACAACTGGTATAAGTCGACTCGCAACTAGTATAAGTTGACTCACAATTAGTGTAATTCGACTCGCAGCTAGTATAAGTCTACTCGCAGCTAGTATAAGTCAACTCACAACTAGTATATGTCAACTCGCAACTAGTATAAGTCAACTCGTAGCCAGAATAACTCGACTCGCATCTAGTATAAGTCGACTCGCATCTAGTATAAGTCGACTCACATCTAGTATACGTCGACTCACATCTAGTATAAGTCAACTCGCAGCTAGTATGCGTCAACTCGCAGCTAGTATAACTCAACTCACAACTAGTATAAGCCAACTGGTAGCTAGTATAAGTCAACTCACAAATAGTATAAGTCAACTCGCAACTAGTATAAGTCAACTCGCAGCTAGTGTAAGCCAACTGGTAGCTAGTATAAGTCAACTCACAGCTAGTACAAATCAACTTACAGCTAGTACAAGTCAACTCACAACTAGTATACGTCAACTCGCAACTAGTATAAGTCAACTCGAAGCTATTGTAAGCCAACTGGTAGCTAGCATAAGTCAACTCACAACTAGTATAAGTCAACTCGCGACTAGTATACGTTGGCCTGTTTGTCAGTCTGTTAGTCTGCGAAATTTCTGGCAAAGCTGACTAAATAACAATTGCAACGTGTCATGCATGTCCAATTATAATTATGTACTTACATAAAATCTCTACATGCACTTACCTTCATTAACCTTGGCGATTGGATAAGCAACATTTAGCGAGCGAAAGAGGAGAATTTGATTCTGATTAAAGAGGCATCAATTTAGGTCTAGGAAGAATGTTAATTTGACTGTGTGCATAGGCTTCAAGTAACAGTGCACTATTTATGCTGACACATATTCCATACAATCTGAGCCAATAATCTTGGTTAGAGTTTCTCGCATATTACTATTTAGAGTTCAACGAGGAATATTATATCATTGTCTAGGCAAATAAATTATCGTGCCGGATGAGCGTCAACCCTGTGTGGCATCATATGTCCGGCTGTGTGAAGAAATACGATGGAATTAGTACATACAGAGAATGTCACGCGAATGAGACCAGTTTGAAATGCTGGCTGCTAAATAATGAGAACTCTTCTTGTAACCGTTCATGATGACTTCAAGAGAGTTCTAAAGATCAGGACGCAACCACAATGAAGAGGATTAATCAACACACATAAGAACAAATGACAGTCAACCAATCACATAAAAAACGTCAGCCAAAACTCGCTATTAGGAATAACTTATTGCGTCCTAGAAGTAAGCAGTGGCGACCTCTCCTCTCTTAAAAACCCACAGTCATACCAAAATACTCGAAAATAAATTCTAACTTGTATACTTTTAGAGACTGTACAGTTCTTAACATATAATATTATGATTTAATTCAGTATAAATTAATAGTTTTATTTCTGAAGTTTACTGCGATATACAGGATACTAATTCAATGGTAATAACTACATGGAATGTATCAGGGGTGGTGGGGGCGCCTGGTACATTCTAGTAGAGTTCCTACACAACTAAATTTATTGAACAACTTACACATTTTATTAATTTATATGGAAGGAAATCATCAGATACAATGATTTATTTCGTTTTCCTACTTTGAGCTAGATATATTAAGTCTCTAAAATTATACACTTTTAACAATTCTATTTTCCAACATCCTTGTGTGAACGTATCCCTTTAATAAGTAAACAATGTTCTTTAAGAGACGTCGCTAATCGAGGTAATGTTTGAGATTCTCATAGGATCGTATTCAACTACAACAGCTTAATAGAAGAGAGACCTTCATGTCCCCTAGCTCGTCATAAGCCACGCGGCTTAATGAACACTCGCCATATAGCCCCAAAGATATCCCGAGCCATGTGCCTTAATATAAGATATCACCTTCATATAGACCCACAGATATCCTGAGGCATTTGTCTTAAGAAACACAACCTTCATGTAGCCTCAAAGACATCCTGAGCCTTTTGCCTTAAGGAACTACCTTCCGGTAGCCTCAAGGATATCCTACACCACGTGTCTTAATACACCATCTTCTTGTAGCCATGTCTTAATGATGACAATTTCCTGCCGTCAAATGCGATATTCGACACCATGCTTTATGGAACAGTCACCTTTTAGCCACTAAAGGTACATGGGCTGTCTTGCCGACACAAATTAGAGCGAAAACAGCCGCAAATATAGCGCAATAATCAACACCAAGTCAATATTTAGTCAATATTTAGTGTCGTTTTTGCTGCCGCTAAAGATTCGTAAAACGAACAGCTGATTATAAATGGCAGCAAGTGGAAGCATGTGGTTTTGTCCATGTTGGAATGCTTGATTCATGCTGAGTTTTGTGGTTATTCCTCCACTGTAGCATGGTTTCGCTCCACTTCTCTCTCCTCGTCATAATCAGCATAGTCGTGTATTCCAAGGCAGTGGATGAACGCTGACATTGTGTGAGGCAGTTGGGACAACTTGTCTGATACATGGCCATGTTCATGTTCGATGAATGGATATATATTAGACAAGGGCGTTTTGACTGAGACGACGCCCACTGGTGTGAAATAGAGAAAATATGGGGTTCCCGTCAAAAATAAAGTTAAAATGGAATATATGCTTATGGTTTTGAAGAGGACCTTAAACTTATGCAAGAGAGATCTGAAACTAACAATTCAAGGATTTAATGCTGTTTTCAGACATTGAGATCAAATATAATTCTAACATCTATAGAGGATTGACATTTGAAGGTGACGTTGTCTTGCATAGACCATCAATGCTTTTGTAAAAAGAAATTATATCCGTATAATCTGTACTAGGTAATGTAGCTGATGGCATATACAAATGTTTCCCTTTTGCATATTGTGTCGAATCGTGGGTTATTGTACAATGCAAACGTTACTCTAACCAATATGATACTATTAATTCCCATTTCCAAAATCATCTGCCTAGTGCAACATGGCTAAACTAATGACATTAAATCGCAGGGTTATCAGCAAGAAAACACGTTGAAACCGTTTGAATATACATTTTATTCAGTTTTAATATAAATTAATCCATATTTCTTTTCAGAGAAATAGTATATTCCCACTGCAGTTGTTGCATAGCATCTTAATTTATTGGTCATAATCCGGAAGATTTTATTATCATGATGGAATATTGTCTTTAAAACAGATAATCCCGTGATTGAGTTCATGGTGAGAGTACCAAGACGATAGTATCAAGTTACATTTCCTAATCACTTAAGGCAATGCAACATATACAAAATAATGACACTACATCGCATGGTAATCGCCTAACTATTATGCAAGTATGCACGTTAAAACTGCTTAACAGTTAGTATTTTATCCAATTGTCTTCAATCTTATGTTATCGTTCCTGTAAAAGCAATATTCATGGCTGGTGGATTATATTTGACTGATAAGAGTATGTCCCTCTGCCAGAAAATTCAGTAGGCGCTTCCACGCTGACAAATATCATGATCTTCATAATGTTCTATTTCTGTAAAAAAAAATTGCATTACAAAATCAGCAACCTTGTGAATGAATAATCAATATTTGACTTGTATTTGTTGTCTGTATGCAGAAACTATTTTCCAGAGTTTTTGTGATATACTACATATTTTGAAAAAGAATTGATTGAAAATCTTTTCTGGCTAAGATACCAACAACGTTCAGTCAAATTGCTTTCACAGTAATCCGCCGATCCAGAGTTATTAACCATTACTTATTGTATCTTGGCCTGCGGCTTACAGGCAGTTAACCATCAATCTTAAAGTAGTGTTTGGAATAATGAAGCGCGTCAATAGACGATCTGTAGATCTTATCTGTAGATACTCGGTATTCCAGTAAGCAGATTTATGGAACGTATAATGCTATCTCCCCGAGGACCCGGGATAAAGACAACTATTCCCGATGGCTAATGAAATATATATGTGATGAGACAATTTGTTCAGGAAACTGTTTTCTACTGAATGACTTGCTATGCGGATTCTGAACCATAGTTCGTCTTCTGATTCTAATTAATTTGGCACATGAGGCATGCATCACGCTGTTTTTCATTTAAATGGAGACATCCTCTTACATCCATTTTTACATTTGATTCCCTTGATACCTAAATTTTTATTTTGACATTGACATCGCTCAAAACATTTGAGAGCACCAGACATTAACACTACCATTCATAAAATAAACATCAATCTTGCACCAACCACCAATGGGTCGTCACATAGCAATTCACCGATATGGTTAGTTAATGGCTAACTATTCAGGCATTTCATCAAGCTCGCTAGCCTATTGTAGCATGCAATAGGGTCATCCCAAAGCCACTTACAATTAGTTACCTCACCAGCTCATCCTAATCAACCAAACACAATGCAGTCTTTTGGAATAGAGAAAGCTAGTTTTACATATGCCCCGCCCAGCTCTAGCTAAGCTCCATAACGTTTTGGCAGGGTTGGGATCGATTTATCGCTGCACCCCCTGAATCCTAATTTCCAGAAAACTATACATGTAAACTGTTGAATGTTTTGGAACTAATTTAACTGGGCGCTGTGGCTGCCTATGTAGCGCCTGGTAAAATTAGTTTCAAAATATTCAACAACATGTTTATTAAATACTAAAGCCATACAATTCGTACAACACGGCTTAGTCCGTAAAAAATTGGGCATTTGTGACGAACCTAGCTACGCAATTCATGACATAATTGATTATGACATAAGTCTACACGTCAAGTAGTTAATTATGATGTCATATGATTGATGGATCAACTTGATTCCTCAATTTTGCTAGTATTTATGAGTACTCTATTCAGCGGCCATGGTAGTATAAACATCATACAGCTGCAATTAGTCATTCCTCGCTTTTGACCACTTTGTCTTTTCCTCATCCCAAATCTTAAGCTTCCTCAAGCCCATTCTTGATCTAAGTGTACCGAGTCATATTTTCTTGAGGTCACCTCGCAGCACGCTTAACAGATGTAATCACTAACGTCCTCTACTGTCTCTATATGTGTTGGCTCCCAGAATGACGAATTCCAAGTCTCTCTGTGCTGATGTGTCCACTGGCATCCTTAGCACATGGCCAAACATGAACCATCTTTGTTGGCCGACTTGGATTGGCAGCGATGTGTTGCACATCTTGTATAGTGCATCATTTGAAATTATGCCATCAGGTCATCAATGTCCATCGATGGTGCGGAGATGTTTGTGGTGGGAGGCATCGAGTTGATCTAGAGCTGCCTTTGGAGCTATCCAGCTGTTACCGTTACAACACGCTAGTATAGTTTTTACTTAATTTAGTACAATCATTTTATGCCTCTGTGTTGAGTGATGGATATGTTTTACCGGGCGATTGTAACCCTATGATAGCACATGTTACTTGGCCAGTACTGTGCTAATACCGTGTCAATACGGCTCTGTATTCGCGTAGTATCGACAGTGTAACTTGCATTATCAGTACTCGTTCTTTCTCTTCTTTTTTTTCTAGCACATCCCAATACTTAATCAAATTGGCTTTCCAGATTAACCAACGGAGAAAGTGATGTTCTCTTGGTATTCCAAATCCTCATGCATTTTTTCTTCTATACCCGTGTGGCGTCAGCCAATTACACTCTCTGAGGGCACCATTGCGTTTTCCGTCTTGAAGTTTCTGCTCTGCCATATGCCGTTTACCATCAGCAGAGAGGTTTTTCACTAACTTTCAGCTTGTGGAGGATCATATTGTGCCTTGCCCGTAATCTGGACTTTGCTGGGTGAGTTCTTCGAGACAGACTGTGGCGTGTACTCTTCAGGAAATTTAGTTATTATTTCTTTAATTTGATCGGTCGTTTCATGAAAGTTGCCTGATCCATTGCTCTGTTCTGTTACCTCTTTCATTTGCAGCGCTTTCACACTGGGAAGATATCCACTGGATATGTCTTCATCACTAGTGGCTGCTTCCAATAAGTGTAAACCGGTTCCTTTCTCACACTGAAGAGCCTCTAAGATGGCCATTGAGTAAGGAAAGAAAGTAACCAGAAGCAGCAGCAACAACAACAACAACAACAACAACAACAACAACAACGACAAAAGCCCGAAAAGCAACAGCACTAACAACAAGGACAATATCAAAAGCAACAACGGTAATGTCAACAAAAATAATAAAACCATCGCTAGATGCAAAAATAACAATGAGCACATTAACATCTCTAAAACAAAAATGGACGCCATGGCCACAGCAACACCAGAAGCAACAGCAACATCAATGTTAACAACAGCACTGAAAAGCATCACCAAAATAATACAGACAAAACTCATAACCTAAAAATAGTAGCGAAGACAATAACAATGACACCAACATTGGCAACCATTACAAAGACAATAAAGGCAAAGACCATAGCCATGACTATTACCATAGCTTAGCAAAAACAATGACGACAATGACATTGACAGCAAAACTGACAACCATTACAAAGACAATACAACCAAAGACTATAGCCATGGTTATTACTATAGCAATACCAATAACAATGGAGACAATGACAATAACAACACAATTATCGGTGACCTTGACAATGATAACGACACAATTTGATAATGATAACAACAACTATAACTATAACAGCAATGATAATTACAATGGGAATGACAATGAATTATAACGATAATAACAATGACTATGAACAGGACACTGGCAATGATAGTGAATATAACATTCACAATGATAACGATAATAACAATGACTATGAACAAGACACTGGCAATAATAGTGAATATAACATTCACAATGATAACGGCACTATATTGAACAGGACAATGACAATACTCGTGAAAATATATATCCTGAGTTTCAGATAAGCTTTGGATTGTCTACAGAAACTTTGCAATTCGGCTTGAAATGATTAATGTGAAGAGCCTCCCCGGGTAGGTTAATATATATATATATATATATATATATATATATATATATATATATGTATGTATGTATGGATGTATGTATTTTTATTTTATTGACGCACTGGCAACGTGCGGCTTCAATTTCCATGCGCTAACTTAGCCGACAGTCATGCACCCATTAGTTTAATTTGTTAATCACCATCTCCCGGTCGGGGGATCGAACCGCCATTCTGCAACTCCGCATATCATCAGCAACCAGGCATCTTTCCACTGGACCACCGCACCAAGACTAAAAGTTAAGGATTGGCCGACCAGCTTTCACATGTCTGATATACTGACACACTGACGATTCATATGGGACTATCTGTGGATGCACTTGCCACAATTCAATCCTAGGCTTTTACGCCTATTGTACTCTGACTCCAGCACGGCTCTGGCAGTATATGTATTTTTATTTTATTGACGAACTGGCAACGTGCGGCTTCAATTTCCATGTGCTAACTTAGCCGACAGTCATGCACCCATTAGTTTAATTTGTTGATCACCATCTCCCGGTCGGGGATCGAACCGCCATTCTGCAACTCCGCATAGCATCAGCAATCTGTTTATATTGGTTTATATATATAAGAATATTAACCTACCCGGGAAAGCTCTTCACATTAATCATTTCAAGCCGAATTGCACAGTTTCTGGAGACAACCCAAAGCTTATCTGCAACTTAGGAAAGTTTCCAACAACGTATTATATCTATACTTTATCCTCATTAATAGAAATCTTCTAAAAGAGAAAGAATATATTATTGCTTTTATAGATTTTGAAACATGCTTTCGACAAGGTTTGGCGAAAAGGGCAATGGGAAAACTAAGGAAACATAATATAGAATTGAAACTATACCAGCTTATAAACAATATATATATGAACACCCGGCCCATGGTTAAAGAAACTGATGAACTATCCGAACTATTTATGTGTAACTGTGCCGTCAGACAGGGTTATAATCTATCACCAATGTTATTTTCTATATATTTAAATGATTTAGAGAACTGCATGGACTGCAACGCCGTGAATTCAATCACGCACAATTTTGTACAAAATGATTTAGATATATATTTCAAAATATTACTACTACTAATTACTGATGATACAATGCTTATGAGCGATAACCAAACCGAATTTTGGGAAATGCTAAATGCCTTTGGAATGTATGCTTATAAAAGGAATCTTAAAGTAAATTTTGACAAAAATAAAATAATTATTCTTGGAATTACTCAACGTTACTATGAAAGTTAAAATTGTTATATTAACATGCATGAGCTAGAAATATGTGATGAATATAAGTGCCTTGGCATTAACATGTCCTTCAATGGTAAGTTTACAAAAGCGTGCAAGCACATACAATTAAAATTGTTTCTTAACTAATAAACCCGATCCCACTTTATGGCTTAGACGTAGTAAGAATTGAATACTTCAAACACCAGGACCATGTCAAACAGATTGTATTAGACATATTTTAAGGGTTAAGCAGCAGAGCACACCCAAGTACATATTGGTAGGGGAAACAGGCGAGCGACGAATATCTATACTTGTAAATTAAACATCCTATAATACAATTCTGGTACAAACTTCGTAGCGGTAAAGAAACAAAGTTGTAATAACACGTTATAGATATATGTTCACAGATTACACACAACACGAGACGCACTGTAAACGTTTTATTAAGGTAAAATAGAACCCAGAGGTAACTGGATATAGCTATCTCTGGACATAACAAACTGCACACCATATGAACGTGATATTAAAAAATGTTAATCATGGTCTTAAAGATCAATATATTCAAGGATGGGAAGGGCAAATATCGAACTCACGGAAAGGATACACATGTCACACATTCAAAACACAGTTTGAACACGATTAATATTTATCCCATCCAACAGATTACCAGAGAATTCCCACTTCCGAATAACAAACCACTACCTATCGTTGGCTATATTGAATATATAGTGGTGTTAATTCCCTATTTCATTCTGTGTACATAGTTTACAAAGCCGTTGTTCTCTTGGCGTCCCTCCCAACGCCCTGTTGCGATAGGTCGTGGTTTGTTATTCGGAAGTGGGAATTCTCTGGTAATCTGTTGGATGGGATAAATATTAATATATATATATATTTAAAAAAAAGGACAGAGATCTTACCTAAATATAGGGCAGACATCTTACCTAAATATAGCTACGCACGTCCAACTTACTTGGAAAACCTCTATATCAAGGTTGTTATACACCAATTCCCAGCACGTAGGTAGACAATGAATTAAATTGTACAATGACGTCGATGACATACTACACCAAAGACAGCAATAGTAGTGATGTTCCATGTTCCATGACCAAGATAGTAGCAATAACGGCGACAATAACAGAGCATGCGAGGATATTAAGAATGACAATAGTAGTCCCGATATGAATATCACTGATAGCTAACAACAAGAACGGCAACGATGACGATGGGGAAGAAAACAACGACGATGACACCGATGACGACGATGATGTCATAAAGAAGACGAAGACGAAGACGATGGCATCAGCCGACGATGACGACATCACAAATACAAAAGCAACGCCAACGGCGGCCCAAATAACAACAACAACAACATCACCAATAATAACAACAACACCACCACCACCACCACCACCACCAACAACAACAACAACAACAACACCACCACCACCAGCAGCAACAACAACAACAACAACAACGATAATGGAAACGACAACGACGACGACGAGGACAACAGCAACAGCAACAACAATACTAATAGTAATAATGATAATTATAACATTAATAATAACAACACCACCAATTATCAGAATCTACGGCATTAATGTATACTGTACCCTGTAAAAAGACAAAAATACAACTGTGTATATATATATATATATATATATATATATATATATATATATATATATATATATATATATATATATATATATATATATATATATATATATATATAATGTGTACCTGCTCCATATACGTATTATGTACACCCCCACCACCATATACCATTGTGAATGGTTTGGGGTGTAAATAAAATCATTTCGGTTCATTTCATAACAGTGACAAACGAGGCAAAAAATCATTGCGAAATTCCGAATTTGTATAATGATGCTTACGGATGGATTCCTCGTGGGTTAAGAGAGCAATTATGTGTAACACTATATCACAACGAGCATAAGACCTGGAGTCATAATTTAGTCTGAGCTGGTTTCGTATAATGGTGTCAGGTCTTCTGTGTGTACGTTGTGCTTTGATAATACACATTTTGTCATTTCTGAAGAATGGAATATAGGGTTTAGACACTCTAATACATTATTCTGACCTATTAGTAAACCATTTTATCCTAGGGCTGTGTGTGATCTGTCCATCATTCATGTGTGATAATACTCGATAATGTCTTAACCAGATTTGCAGAATATCTCGTGAAGCCACGGCCCAGCGGGACCTGGATAAGTGGTCATTGTTTGTCGATGTCTAATGGACTCGTTAATGTGGTCATTATCCGGGAAATTGACTGCAAATTGCTTGCAAGAGAACTTTCGAGAAATAATTGAGCTTTTGAATCTATTAACAAGGCATTTGTCGCATCTATCACGCAGTAATTCATTTACAGTTTTCTGTACCACACATCGAATGGAGGAATCCAGTTTTAGCTATCTCTAGCTAAGCTCCACCAACACTTCGCCTATGTTGGGATCATGCATATAGTATATAGTCGCGAAATCACTCATACCACTCTCAAAAGCGGCATTTCAGAGTGCAGTATTTTCTTCCTGGATGTATAGTCTCCAAAATAATATGTTTGTGTTACTAATCCTATTACGTAGTCGAATAAAGTGTCAGATTAACATAGCAAGTATAAATTTATTTCTGATAAAAATATATAAATTTGACTCTATTCAATTTCTCTATATGTTATATATGCAGCTGTTTGTCTGTGTCAATAACTCAGTGAATACCCTGGTCATGCGCAATTGCGATGTATTGAACTAGGTCAACCAGCGGTCATGACAACTAGCCCCATAATAAGGGTATGTGCATAAAGTGATCTAGCGAGTATGTACTATATCTATCGTTGGGATCGATCGATCCCTGAAGTCCGTGACTATCCATTACCAGAAAAGTATACGGGTAAGCTATTGAATATTTTGAAACTAATTTGAGTGGGTGATGTTGCTGTCTATGGCAACAAAAACACCCAGTCAAATTAATTTCAAAATATCCAACAGCCTATTTATTACATGGTAAAGACATACACTTATTCGTGCAGCAACGCTTAGTCCATTCGATCTATGAGTGCGCCCTGTATGCAATCCTGTTATCACAGAGCCCTATCTGCATTCAACACTCCAAAAAATCGATTACCATAGCGTGTAACACTCCGCCAACGGGACTGGATTACAGACACATGTTAAAAGGTAATTTAGAGCAATGACGTTACTTAGTCACTTGACTTGCTGTTAATTCTTGACTACCCACCATTTCAACGAGAGCCATTATTTTATTTACCCAGTAGAAAATGGAATGATGGGAACAATACATGCTGCGTGCTTCATGCACTACAGTCTTGTTCACTTACAGTTAACTTAGTTATGCAGTCTTTGGTTCGTGTCTTGTTTATGAAAGAGACACTAAGCATAGGATTGCTATTTTGTATGTATGCTCCTCAGATGAGAGCGCCATCAGTGTGCTTTAATTATTCTGCAGAGAGTCTGTCAATGCCGTAGCACATTATCCAGACACATGCGGTACATAAATAGCCACGCCCCCTGCTTTGAGATGTACAGTCCCATAGTTAAAAGCTAAAGCAGTCCAATCTACAGTACAACACAGTGGACTGAACATGATGCTATGTGCCATGCTATCAATAAAGAGTGCCCTGTGGCTTGCTGTTAATAATACAAATGACTTCGTCGATCTGACCATAGTCAGTTTGCTAGTTTACTGAATATGCACAGTTGCTATGGCCAGGCAACTGCTGGATATTTCACTATTGTTCGTTGGTACCCGATTCTCCATTGAATTACTATTGCAGACACTTTTGAGTTGGATACCAGTCTCTGTTAACACTGTCGTTTGTTTTGATGGCCTGCGAAAATGGATTGGTTTGGCCCGCTAAGAGGTAAAAAAGAGTCCATGTGAAATAAAGTAGGAGGGAATAGAGGCTCGGGAACATTGACACACAATAGGAACGTATAAATCAATCAAACCAAGGCTATTTAATGAAATATTTACAGTTTTACATGCATTTATTCGTCGCAAGCGAGGGGTGTCCCCATTTTGTTTTTACGGCTAACCATTTATGACCGAGCTCGGGTGCTTGGTTGTTGACAGTTGATTATCTATTTAACTATTTAATCTTCGACCGGGATCTATATGATTTATCGACTGAAAGCTATTCCCCAGTACTAGCCCTGCTAGAATCATCTACTAGAGATGGAGGTATGGGTCAACAAACCCATATTTACATGTGTCGCTGAGGCCATGCACACCTTGTTATTTTTTGGATTGAGGTGAGAGGGGGAATGGTGGATCGCATACACGTTGAAACTTTGGACGAGGAGTGTGTGTCGTTGTTGGTCACTATTATTAGTCTCACATAATTACGTCTTGTGATGCATATTGTATTCGCCAGGAAGCGATTATACTTTTGGAAAAATGTTCAGTTTACTATATGAATAGGCTTCAAGCAACACGACACTATCTATGGTGACACACGTTCCATGCACATCTGAGCCAATAATCGTGGTTACCTTTGCTCGCATATTGCTACTTACAGTTCGACCAGGAATATTATAGCATTGTCTAGACCAATACATTCTAGCGCCGGGAGAGCTTCAATCCTGTGTGGCATCGTAAGTCCTGCTGCGTGAAGAAATACGATGGAATTAGTACACACCGAGAATGCCACGTGAATGAGACCGGCTTAGAATGCTCGTCACTAAATAATGATAAATCATCTGGGAACTGTTCCTGATGTCTTAAAGCGTGTTCTAGAGATCAGGACGCGACCGCAATGAAGCGGATTAATCAACACACGCACGTACGCACGCAAGAGCAAATGGCAGTCAACCAATCACATAACAAACGACAGTCAAACCTGACTATTAGGAACAATTTATTTTGACCGAGAAGTATACAGTGGCAACTTCTACTCTCTTAAAGGCCTACACACACTTATAAAATCCTTGAAAATAATTGTGTTCAAATTGTATACTTTTAGCGGTTTAAATAGCACTTGTTGGCTATTCAATCTAATGAAACGGGGTAAATCTTCACATATTATAATTTCATACATTGTCAATCGTTTATTTGTGAAGTTCACTGCGATATACATGATACTAATTCAGGTTAACTGGTATTTAACAAGTGAACATTTTTTAAATTAAATTATATAGAATGAAATCATCAGATGCAAATATGTATTTAATTTCCTTACATTAAGTTAAGCTATACAGGTATACATTTTTAACAATTCTATTGTCCAATGCTTTAATATGTACACAATGTTGCTGCTTCCTTAAAGGTGCATATTCACACCAAAATGTTTGAAAATAAAATTGTTGAAACTATATACCTTTAGAGGCTTAAATTGCGTACCTCAATGTAATGAAACAAAATAAATCATAACATATGATGATTTCATTACATATAAATATACATTTTGTAGGCTTAGTTGTGAATTTGAACTAGGGACTCGTGCCTCTAATTCAATATTGACAACTTAAAACAATCATATTAATTCACACGTAGTGAAATCATCATATGCTAAGATTTATTTCCTTTCACTACATATAGGCACACAATTTAAGCCTCTATAAGTATATAATTTTAACAATTTTGAACCATTCTGATCTGAATATGCACCGCTAAGAGATGTCACAAATCGATGTAATGTTTGAGATTCTTATAGGATCGTTTTCAATTATAGTCAACCACATCAGCCTAATATAAGAAATACCTTTATATCCTCTGATTCGTCCTGATCCATACGTCTTAATGAATATTTCATGTACACCCCCATCAAATATCATAACACACGTGTCAAAATGAACCACCTTCTTATAGCCCCAAATATATCCTGAGCCATGCGCATTAAAGAACCACATTCACATAGCCCCAAAGATATCCCGGGCCATGTGCCATAAAGACTTACCTTCATATAGCCCCAAAGATAGTCTGTGCCAAGTGCCTAAATGAATCACATTCGTGTAGTCCCAAAAACATGCTGTGCAATGTGCCTTAATGAACCACCTGCATAGAGCTACAAAGACATCTTAAACCACGTGTCTTATTTAACCATCTTCGTGGAGCCATCAAGACATCCTGACTCATATGAGATATTCGACATTGTGTCTTATGGGACAGTCATCTTTTAGCCGCTAAAAGCGCATGGCCGTTCGTGCGGACACAAATTAGAGAGAAAACAGGCGCAGACATAGCGCAATAATCAACACCAAGTCAATATTTAGTGTCGTTTCTGTTGCCGCTATGGAGTCGTAAAACGAACAGCTGACTATTAATGGCAGCAGGTGGGAGCATGTAGTTTTGTCCATGTTGGAATGCTCGATTCATGCTGAGTTTTGTGGCTATTCCTCCACTGTAACATCGTCTCGCTCCACTTCTATCTCCTCGTCATAATCAGCATAGTCGTGTATTCCAAGGCAGTGGATGAACGCTGACATTGTGTGAGGCAGTGGGGATAACTGGTCTGCTACAGTTTAATGGCAGAAAGATGTCTGTTCAGTTTCGATAAATGGATGTATATTACACAAGGATGTCCTGACTGAGACGTGGCTCATTGAGGTTGAAGAGGGCAAAGTTGGGTTTCCCGTCACAAATAGAGTTAGTTAATGGAATATATGCTTATAGTTCTTTTTGAGGGGTGCCATTAATTCTAAGCAAAAGAGATCTTCTGAAATTAACAGTTCCAAGATTTATCGCTGATTTTAGACATTCAGATAAAACGGAATTTCAAACATCTCTGGAGGATTAACATTTGAAGGTGTGGTTTTCTTGTATAGTCCATCTATTCTCTTGTAGAAAGAACCTATATTTGCATAATATGTGCCAAGTAATGTAGTTGATGGCAGATACAAATGCATAATGTGTCGAATTGTTGGTTATTGTACAATGTCAACGCTACTCCAATCAAGACACTACTATCATTTCCTCATTCCGACACAATCCGTCTAGTATAAACAGATAAATTAATGACATTCAGTCACACGTTTATCAGCAATAAACACATTGAATCGTTTGAATATAAACTGGTATTTTATTAAGTTTTAATATAAATTAATCTATCTTTCCTTTTAGAGAAATATCACATTCCCACTGGAGATGTAGCATAGCGCCTTAAATTATTGATCATAATCTAGGAGATTGTATTTTCATGATTGGATACTGTCTTTAAAAGATACAATCCAAAAATTGCGTTCCTGGTGACAGTGCCAAGAAGATAGCATTAAGCTACATTTCCCAATCACGCAACGCAATACAACATTGCCAAAATAATGACACTAAATCACATGGCAATATCCTAAATAGTATGCAAGAATACACGGTAAAACTGTTTAACACTAATTTGTATTTTATTCCATTGTCTTCCATCTTATGTTATCATTCCTTTAAAAGCAATATTCATGTCCCACTGGAAGTGTTGCATGTCAGAATGATTTATTGAACATAAGCTGGTGAATTATATATGACTGATAATATGCTGTCTTTTTAACAACACATCAAGATCTTCCTAATGTCCTATTTCCGTAAAATGTGCGACTTGAGATGAGCAACCGTGTGAATTAATATTTAATATTTTACTTGTAATTCACCTTTCCAGAGTATGTACCCATCATATGCCATCATAATCAGCTACGCGGTGTGTAGAATGACATCATAATGGATGACGTCATGAATGATGTCGATAAGTACGTCACGAACGCATATTTGAAGACGGTCTATGCCTTCTTGTAAACATTGTTTGCTTTTACTATTTAATAAATCTCCTGTTAAATATTTTGAAACTAATTTGACTAGGCGCTGTTGCTGCCATAGGCAGCAACAGCACCCAGTCAAATTAGTTACAAAATATTCACACAGCTTCCCTGTATAGTTTTCAGGAAATTGATAGCTAGGGCATTCGGGGATCGATCAATCCAAACACGGCGAGGTGTGGGTGGAGCTTAGCTGGTAATGGGCGGGGCATAGCTAAAAACGGAAAGGTCCACTGTTGTCTGTATGGTGAAAGTCTGCAGAATATATTTTCCATCGGTTTTGGATATACTAAATATTTTGAACACAGTTTGATTGAATATTGTTGCTGGCTAAGATACCAACAACTTTCAATCAATTTATTTTTTTTTCCAAAATAGTCAGCCGATCCTGAGTTATTAACAATTGCAATTATTGTCTCTTCGCGTTCGGCTGGGAGACAGTTAAATCATTTAATCCCAAAATAGTGTTTGGAATAATGAAGCGCATCAATATAAGATCTGTAGACCCTATCTATAGCTACTGGGTATTCCGGTAAGCAGATTTGTGGGACGTCGTATAATGACATCTCCTCGACGACCTGAGATAAAGACAACTATTTCCGATGGCTAATGGAATATATATGTGATGAGACAATTTGTTCAGGAAACTGTTTTCTACTGAATGACTTGCTATGCGGATTCTGAACGATAGTTCGTCTTCTGATTCTACTTAATTTGGCACATGAGGCATACATCACGCTGTTTTTCATTTAAATGGAGACATCCTCACGCATCGAATAATGGTAGCAATTGCTGAATTACCATTTTACATTTGATTCCCTTGATAACTAAGTTTTTATTTTAACATTGACATTACTCAAAACATCTGAGAGCCCCAGACATTAGCACTACCATTCTTAACATCAACCACACATGAATCGTCACATAGCAATTCACTGATGTAAGGGATAACTATTCAGGCATTTTATCCAGCTAGCCTTTAGAGCATACACGTAGTTTCTTCACTATCTCATCCTACTCAATCAAACGCAATCCAGTCTTCTGGAATGGAGGAATCCATGTTCTGAAGCTAAATTTCTAGAAAACTATACAGGTAATTTGTTGAATATGTTGTAATTAATTTGATTGAACGCGCTGGTGCTGCCTATGGATAGGTATCAAATTAGTTTCAAAATATTCAACATCATGTTTATTAACAATACAATTCGTACAACAGTCGGCCATCAATTAAGCATTCTTGACGAACTACATCGCATCGTTCATGAAGTAATTGATTATGACGTCATCCTACACATAAGGTAGTTGATTATGACTTCATATGATTGATGGATAAACTGAAATCCTCAATTCAATTTTCGACAAAGACGCTATGCAGAAAATTATTATAGCTCTTAATTAAAATGATGAAATTCTATAGATATGGTATACATCAAACATGTGTCAACATTTAGAGCGATCATTGAAGTATTAAGGATACTGTATTTGTGTATGATTCTTCTGAATTGAACATAATCCGACAGATTTAACCTGTCTGATAAAATCCTATCATTATCGCAGGAAATGCAGCAATGCGCTGTAGGATGGCAGTGATGCTCTGTGAACCCATTTCTACCCACGTCCGAGTACATTTTCCTTCGTGTTGGGATCGATTTGACCCATTGAAACATGAATTTCTAGAATCCAATTTTCAAGGTAAGAATACAGGTAAGCTGTTGCATATCTTGGGATTAAGCTGATTTGGGTTGATGGTGTCAAATGCAGCAACAGCCTCCAGTCAAATAAATTTCAAGATATTCAACATAATGTTTAATAAATTATAAACTCACTAATGACATACAATTCATTAAACGTGTGTGACTGACCTTTCGATTTTCGTGACAGAGGTACGTCATTTTGTTATAGACGTCAAATAACCAGTGGCATAATTTAGTATGACGTCACATACTCGACTAACAAATGGGATCTCTCCATTGGTTGCACATAAGAGGGTGAGAGGTTTAACATTGTTATTCATGCTGGTATTTGTGAAAAAGCACTGCTCTAGATTGTGACATTTAGGGGTTGAAATAGAAGTGCCTGTTTTTAATGTCAGAGGAAAGAAGTATCATAGCATATCTATCATGAATAAGGACTGCTTTGATAGTTTTATTGAGGCTGCATTGAATTGTGACCATGTCTAAATTGTTGAGAATTCGTGACACTACTGGATCGCGCTATGCGAGGAATAAATACAAGAAAGCTTCCATTTTCTGATCGAACCTATAAACAGCATTGCTATAAGATGTCTAAAGAATATTTGATACCAACAATCACTCTCTTAGCTTGCGAAATGGAGCTTTCGATGACGAGTATGGGAGTGGTTCTATCAAATGCCATTAATTTCTTCTGAGAGGCGTTGTGTGTGCTTGTTAGACTTACTCTTTCTATATTCAAATCAGGTTGTCCTTGAAGGCAATACATAATGGGGGCGGGGGTGGGGGATCCTATCTATTACTCATGAATTTGATGTTATGCTCAACATGCGACATTTATTCGCTGACGTCACAATCAAGTGATGTAGCTCTAAGACGAAAGTGGCACAAGTTCTTTAGTAAAGATCTGAATTGTGTTTCTCTGCAATTCAATGTGCAATTTAATAAACATTCTGAAACTAATTTGACTTGAAGCTGTTGCTGCCATAATTTGTTACCTTGAAATTGAGATTCTGGGAATATATGGAAAATGTGTTAAAATCAATTCATACACGCATACACAGTGGGTGGGGCCTATGTAGAAATGGGCGGGTCATAGCGAGGAGTCGACCCACCTATTCTAATTCAAGAGTAAAATATAAGTTTCAAATTCAAGTCTTGTGGAACAGTTCATTTTAAGGCCTGCGGGTTGATTGCCTGATTACTATATTGATGGCGGTTGCAATCGACGATCTTCCCACGTTATAACCCAAAGCTGAAGCAGCGACAATCAATACTGTCTGGACCACCTGGAAACCTTTTAAATGTCAAATGTCAATGATGTAATTGCATGACGCTTTCTCCTTTACAATTAGACCTAGTGGCTATGTGTTAAACTCAATGCTGAATTAAAGAATATAATATGCGTTTTCATGTACAGATCATGTCCAGACAATTTTGACTACACTGCACTACATAACATAGTGAGAATATTCTGACTAATTCCTGTCATATATGCAATAATTTTCCATGGTTATATAACGTACTACTCTAACATATTTAGTATTTCCATATGACGTTTAACATCTAAATATCGTTAATTGATGTTTGACTAATCCAAATGTAATATTTACTTGTTATCTGCTATGATTGTAAGAAAGTAATAGAAGGGCATTTTGACATAACTATTTGTTGTACACTACAACCACCCTCCCTCATAACACACGTTTCTTTCCCTATTTTTGATTTATTAGGTTGTCAAAAAATTAATTGCCACGCCTACGTAATAAACCAACATAATTGTTGCCATGGAGACTATTAGTCTGTGTCGGATCCGCATTGAACTTATCATAACATATAACATGAAATGACATGCAATTGTGCTTGCATAATTTAAGATATCGCATGGATAAACCATCAAATACTCTCATTGGTTGGTTTATAATTCGATACACTATCACTAAATAATGACAATGTGATGTCTGTTAAACATACCTCAGGACAATAATAATAGACAAGTTAATCGATTGCTCCGAAATGTTTATATAGGTAAATCTATTGTTATTTCCCGTGAGAGGATTAATATCTAATAGATTGAGTGCAGTATATGGATCTTCCAATCCACATCAGACATATTATCGTACTCGACAGTTATAATGACCAATTGTGGTTAATTTCTACATATGATTTATTTTCCATGTAATTCGGATCCTCAATCTGCCATTCCTAATGGACCTAGCTGACCAATAACAATGCCTATGAACAAGACACTGGCAATAATAGTGAATATAACATTCACAATGATAACGGCACTTATATGGACAATGATAATACTGGATTGTTTCTAGAAACTTTGCAATTCGGCTTGAAATGATTAATGTGAAGAGCTTCCCCGGGTAGGTTATATATATATATATAGTATTGTCCACTTCGAAAAGGAATATATTACATAACCATTGCTACATCCTCGAAATGCAATTGATGTCATGCTGTCGTATCGATGCTAATTGATTCCCTACATGTCATAATAGAAAGGCGATGTTTAATCTGTTTCACTACTCGGAACTAACACACAGAGCCGATTATTGCAAATTCATGTTTGCATACTCTATTATTTCTAGGCATCTATGAATTGTTTGCATACTATATTCCTGAGGAATTTCAATTCAAACTTCGCACCAAATCTAGCACAGATCTAGCAGGAGAGGCAAGTACGGTGGGATAGTAATGCATGTAAATACTCGAGATTAAGAATACTTGTGGATAGAGCTCTATTCAAGCTTATCGTGCAGAATAACATTCATAAGTTTCTGGTATATCGCTGGGATCTAACGTTCCAATTCATGGCCGTATTGAAATACTTGTTCGCGCTAAAGATTATGTAAATATATACTACATACGCAGTGCATAGGACTGGATGTATTCCAAGTATGTCAGTTTAAGCCCTTTTTCTATTATTCTGCATGATTTCTCAAATCGAGAGTGTCATGAAAGATTTGCTTATTCAGAAGTGACACAATTTAATAGATAACATACAATGCTCATTTTGGATTTGTGTGTAAGAATCATCCATTCATTATGCGGGTGTTATGTGCATATACTCGCATTATCAGAGCACAACTGACTGCCTTCAACGCATTACAGAAACATGTTTAATGCAATTGAGGACCATTAAGATTTCTCATCCACTTGGCATTAATTCCCGGATAACCAGCCATTCAATGAAAAGCCTTGATTTCTTAATCAAATATCAAAGGAAATGGGTACAACGCACGACGCTTGCTTCACGCGTTAAATACCTGTTCACGCACAGTGCATTTACGGTTAACACAATTATGCAGTATTTAGTTCCGTTTTGTAACTAAGCACAAGATAGCATCATCGATTTGTGTACTATAATTATTCTACAAGGAGATTGACATTGCTGTATCTCATTAGACAGACAAATGAAGAAATAAATAACTACTTCTTATGTTTTAAAATGACACGTTTGATTGTTAATGACTGCGAACTCCAGTTTACAGTATAACATGACACGGGTTGGAGGGGGGGGGGGGGCGTGGTGGTTGTGGAGGTTCTGAACATGACGCTATTTGGAATGCTATGAATGAGGCGCGCTGTTAATCATACACCTATGTCTGATAATTGTACATATACCTCATAGTTAGGATTTGTCTGGGTTGTATAGTGCGAGAACAGAGATGACTTAATATATGATTTTTAGAAATATATTTCTTTTAGAATTATTAATAGGCAAATTGTTAAAAATGTTATTTCCTTGGCATTACAGGCCTGGGATGCGAGGGGCTACATTTGATACAAGCAGTCGCAATTCCTTATTTGTATTTCCAGATCCTGTGAGATAGACATCGTAAATCAATCATTTTAAAATTCTAACTCGTAATTGTGAACTTAGACAGATTTGTCAGGGACGTGACATTATTAGACGGATAGATGTTGAAAATTATTGGAGAAAATAATATGTACTTCGAGATGACCTATTGTGTAGAGCGTCAAAGGTAGCGACTATGAGCATGTCGTCCTATAATTCACATTAGCTGCAATAGAATATAACTTGTCGGTTCTTTATTACATGCGATTTTCCAAGCATGCGTCTTGCTCAACAAACTATACAATGATCTACAAAGAAGAAGTCATCTTAGGGTCATTGTGTGGGCAGTGTTAAATATATGAGGACAATTCGTCTTATTTCATGTCATTAGTCCTATGTTATTAATCCAATTCCGTGTACCTCAAGCGATACTTTACATATTGATACCAGAATGCATGAAAATTAAATTGCTAAAATTGCCTACTTTAACAGGCTTAAATCACGCACCTCGATGTAATAAAATGAAATAAATCTTAATATATGATAATTTCATGCTGTATAATTAATTTAAAGGTAATAGAATCCTCATATCTTAATATTTAGTTCGTGTCATTACATTGACGCGCAAAATTTAAGCCAATAAAAGTATACAATTTTATGTTCAAGCATTTAGGTGTGAAAAGGGACCTTTAAAAAGCCTAATAACATCAGCCATTATACCGGTTATTTTGTCATTTCTGATAGAGCTGCCTATGATACACCAGCAGGATGTCACACGTGTTGAATTATGGTTATGCCATTACATAAACGCCCTAATATGCATTTATCCCCATAAATCTGGGCTATAAGATAATCAGTATTTATCCACTGAAAGGCCTTCGCCCGCTCGATAAACGTAACACTTACTCGGTACTGTTATACCGATTGCCTAGAGATGAAGGCATGGGCCAACAAACACATGTTGTCATTTGTGGATGAAGTGGTTACGTACAGGGTGCTGTTTTTAGAGGAGTGATCACAAACACGTTGTAACTTTGGATGATGAGGGTATGGGGAGGGGGGGGGGCTGTTGATCAACCTTCTACTCCTATGCCTACGAATTTTGGTCCATACTCTTTCCATGGCAGAGCAGTATTTGACTCTAAAGAATGAGCAAGCGATCCAAGTTTTGCAAAACTCATTTGAGTATATACATTGACTTCCAGTATTACTACACTGTTTATGGTGACACCAATTGCCATTACCTGCATTGCATTAAAAGCTGAGCCAGTAATCCTGGTAGCAGAGTGAGTCTCTCGTATATATATATATATATATATATATATATATATATATATATATATATATATATATATATATATATATATATATATATATATATATATATATATATATATATATATATATATATATATATATATATATATATATGGATACTTAAGTTCAACCAGGGGGATTATATCATTGGCTAGACCCGTAAATTCTCCCACCGGCAGAATGTTCATCCCTCTGTGGCGTCGTAACTCAAGCTCTGTGAAGAATTACGATGCGATTATTAAGGCCCGTGAATGTCAGACGACTGATACCAGCTTGAAATGCTTGCTTATAAATAACTATACATCTTCTTAGAACTGTTCATGATAGTATCAAGAGTGTTCTAGCAACCAGGAGACAGTCACAATGAAGATGATCAACCAGCACACACACACACACGAACACAGGGAGAATCAAACAATCACACAAAAACGCCAGGCAACACTTGCTATTAGGAATCGCTTATTCGGGCTTAGAAGTAAGCAGTGGGGACATCTACTCGCTTAACCCATACCACTATGGTGTCGAAATATATAAAATTTTCAAATTAAATTAAAAAATTAACTGGTGTTCTTTTTTCAACAACTTCTGTAGGAGATGGTGCTATCATAGACAGCAACATCTTCGAGCAAAATTGTTGAACACTGTACACCAGTTTCTTTGATATTGACGCAGTAAAAGCTAGAATATTGACATCAGAGTGCTAAGGAGTAAGGCCCCACAGTCACACCAATATGCTTGAAGATAAAATAGTTAAATCTTATCCTTTTAGAGGCTAAACTAGTGCACCTCAATGCAATGAAACGAGGTAAATCTTAACATATGATGATTCTATTCCGTATACATTTATATAATTATAGCTAAGAAGTTCCCTTAGGATGCATGCCCCTAATTCAATTTAATTTGAATTTACCAAGTTTAAAATTATATTAATTTATACGAAATGAAATCATTAGATGTTAAGATCTATTGTGTCTTACTACATTGCGGTAGATAATTTAAGTCGCCACACGTAGAAACTTACATATTTACCAGCATTCTGGTGTGAATTTGGGCCTTTAATAAGTAATCAATGTTTACAGCTCATTAAGATATGTCGTCATTCGAGGTAATGTTTGACATTCTTATAAAATAATATTCAATTACCGACAACTACAACAGAATATTAGAAGAAACATTTCATATCCCCCAAAATCACCCATCTTAAATAACCACCTCTATGTAGCCACGATGACATCTTGAGCTATGCTTCCTACTGAATCACCTCTGTGCAGCCTCAAAGACAGTGTGTTGATGCACCACCTTCCTGTAGCCTCAAAGACATCCTGAGCTACGTGCCATAATGAACCACCTTCATGTAGCCCAAAAGACATCCTGAGACAAGTGTCTTTATGAACCACTTTCATCTAGCCCCAAAGATCCCCTGTGCCATATGTCTTAATTATAGGGACTATATGCTTCTGGTTTTGGGAGACAAGGTTCATTTTAAAAGAGCGAGATTATCTAAAATTAACACATTTCAAACATCTCTGGAGGATTAACAATTGAAGGTGAGTTTTTCCTGTATAAACCATCAATGCTGTCTAATACGTGCCTCATAATGCAGGTAATGGCACATACAAATGTTTCCTTTTGCGGTAAGTTGTCACTAAGATGGGGGCGGGGGGGGGTATTGTAAAATACAAATGCTACTCCAATTCTGAGCCATGTTTCTTATTGACGACGACGGGCTTCTGTCTTCAAATAGGATATTGGCCAGCATGTCTTAGAGAACACCCATCTTGTGGCTCATAATGGCAGCTGGTCTTTTGAGCAGCTTTGTATGTGCAGACATCTTGAGCTAGAGCATTCACATTGAAGTGGAACAGATCAGAGATGGGTTTCCCATCACAAAGACAGAGTTAAAAGGGATTATATGCTTATAGATCTGGGGAGAATGGTAATTTTAAGTGAGGGAGATTCTCTGAAATTAACAGTTCGAGAAATTAATGTTGTTAAACAATAAGATCAAACAGCGTTTCGAAAATCTCTGGAGGATTAACAATTGAAGGTGACGTTTTCTTGTAAAAACCATCAATGCTAGTATGTCTGTCTAATACGCGCCTCGTAATGCAGGTGATGCCACTTACAATTGTTTCCTTTTGCGGTAAGTTTCTTAATGGGTGTTTATTGTAAAATGCAAATGCCACTCCAACCGAGATGATGAAATACCATTTTCCAGAATATACACACAGTGTAATGTGGATAAAGTAATGGCACTAAATCACAGGTTCGTTGGCCAAATAATTTGACATTAAAACACACATTGAATCAGTTTTATTAAAAATGCTATCTTTACTTTAATAGTAATATTATCTCCCAACCGTAGATGTTGCATAACAGCGTTATGTATTGGTTATTATCTGAATGATTTATCTTACTGATGGAATCCTGTTTTTAAAACAGAACATCCAGTAATTGCTTTCATGGAAAGAGGACCAAGAAAATGCCACCAGGCTACCTTTCCCGATCATGTCAACGCAATGCAACATTGACAACATAATGACACACACATCACCTTGTTATTTGCTAAATGTTTTGAACGTATAAATGTTAAAACGGATTACCTCTAATTACTATTGTATTCAATTATTTCAATCTTGTGTTATCGTTCCAGTAAAATCAATATCTGAGTCCGAGAGGGGGTGTTGTAAGTAAGAGTGATTTATTGGACATAATCTGGCGGATTTTAGTTGGCTGATAAAATCCTGGCTTTATAACACATACATCAGTACTCGTTTCCTTGGTGATATATATGAGGATATTCGTAATCTGGTATTTCTATAATGTGCGCAACTCGAAATGACAATCACTGCTAACTCAGGTTACTGGTCTGGTTCTGGACCCATATAGTCTGGTATTATCCCGATGATGGCCCAGTACCCTGCGGGTTGAGGACATGTTTTGAATGAGAATAAAATTCTTTGCTTGTAATTGTTGTTAAACCATTTAATCATAATGTAGTGAGTGCTTGTAATAATTCAAGCCGTCAGCATAAGAACTGTCGACGATACTCGATGTCCCTCTAAACAGATTTGTTGAATGCCCCATGATGCCATCGCCCTGTGGACCCAGGTGACAGACAAACATTCACGGTTTCTAATGGAATATGTTACGTAATAATGTTCTTCAGGAAACAGTTTTTCTCCCCAATGACTTGGTATGCGACTTCTGAACAACAGATCATCGTCTGGTCCTAATTACTTTGGGCCTTGGGCGAGGTATCACACTCTTGTTCTTTTCAATATGTATCAACAAACATCGAATAATGGTAACAAGTATTGAATTATCATTTTACTTGTGATTTCCACGATAACTAGGTATTTATTTGGACAATGACAGTATTTAAGGCTTCAAAGTTCATCAGATTTCATCACGGTCATCCTCAAGATATACAGCAAACTCATATCGACCCCACCCCCCTCGATTGTCACGTAAGACTGCGTGGGCGAACGGATTCAAATATTCTCTCCAGCTAACTAGCCTGGCACAACATGCTATAGTGCAATACTTACCCACTTACAATCCGTTTCCACATCTTCTCATCCGAATCAACCAAATACAATTATGTTTTGGTGCATTTCGTAAGTATAGTTTCAAATTACTTTATAAGGTTAATAATTTAATATTTTTTGAATAATGGATCTGATTTACAAGGTGGACGAAGCTTGAACGACCACTATGTATGATTACTGTATTCTGCCTCTGAAGTGGTAGTAGTAGTAGTAGTAGTAGTAGTAGTAGTAGTAGTAGTAGTAGTGGTAGTAGTAGTAGTAGTAGTAGTAGCAGCACCAGCAGCATCAGCAGCAGCAGCAGCAGTAGTAGTAGTAGTAGTATTAGTAGTAGTAGTAGTAGTAGTAGTAGTAGTAGCAGTAGTAGTAGTAGTAGTAGTAGTAGTAGTAGTAGTAGTAGTGGTAGTAGTAGTGGTAGTAGTAGTAGTAGTAGTAGTAGTAGTAGTAGTAGTAGTAGTAGTAGCAGTAGTAGTAGTAGTAGTAGTAGTAGTAGTAGTAGTAGTATTAGTAGTAGTAGTAGTAGTAGTAGTAGTAGCAGCAGCAGCAGCAGCACCAGCACCAGCAGCAGCAGCAGCAGCAGCAGCAGCAGTAGTAGTAGTAGTAGTAGTAGTAGTAGTAGTAGTAGTAGTAGTAGTAGTAGTTGTAGTAGTAGTAGAAAGAGTATACAGCTACAATCAGTCCTTCTTCGATTTTGACCAATGTGTCTTGTCCTTGGCCAAAATCCTTAGCTTCCTCAGGTTCATTCTTTACTTGAGTGTACCGAGTTCTGCTTTCTTATGGTCACCTCGTAGAACTATTGGCAGGTATATGCAATGGCGTCCTCTCCTAGCGTTGTATTTGCTGACTGCGAGTATTGTTAATTCCAAGGCTCTCTGTGTTGGCGTCTTTTCTGACATTCTTAGCACATCCTTTGCTGGGCCATGCTTACATATAGCGATGACCTATTACACATCTTTTATAGTGCATCATTGGAAATTATGCTGTTTGGCAATCGGTGGCCAGTGATGATGCGTAAGTGTTTGCGGTGACAGGCATCGAGTTTGTCTAGAGCTACCTTTCAAGCTGCCCAGCTCCTACAGTTATACAGCCTCAAGGATAGGCAGGTTACAGTGTATAGACGTAGCCTTTCTGTCAAGGGCATCGTTGATCTGCGAATCCATAGCTTCCAGAAGGACTGGAAGGCTATGTTCCCCATGCCACAGCGCGCAGCAGTGCATGCAGTAATGCAGAGCCGTGAGCAAAATATTTTCCTTTCCTCCATGTTTCTCCGCCACGAAGTGGATCGTCATTTTCTGTAGTTTCATGCTTTGTATAGATATATGTGGGTGAACTCTGTTTTGGATTCATTCATTAAGAGATTCTCAAATTTTAGTTTGCTTGCATCTATTTGGAGAAGTTCGTCAAGGATGTTCTTTTGCTCGTCTATGAATTCCACATCGGTAGCATGATCCATCTCTAGCAGCATACCCAGTATCGATCTGCCGATTGTGAACGACCTTAAACGAGCTCAAAATTTTGTTTACTCTATGATGTTGGTGATTTGATCATTGATTGCGAACGAGTTTAAGATTGTATTTATACTATAATCCACATTTTCCATATAAACCACACGTTCTCTGTCATACAAGCTACGGAAAGGGTTGTCGCTACCGGTGTGCTTATTACTGGCCATCCGGTGATTTGATCATCATGTTATAATAGAAAGGTGTCACATTTATCTGTTGCCTGATGGACATTACTAATATGGTATTGTTAATGTTTCATTGATGCAGATACATTTAGAGGTAAATGATCTATGCTGGCTTATCTAAATGGATGAGTCGTGTAGGCATAACCTATTTTATTTTTCTCATAAATCCAATTATAAACTGATAACCTGTACAGTAAATCGGCATCTTACTAAATGCTATAAGATCACCCTTATAAAAATAAAGATCGTCGTTAACATTTACAAAATGTTACCATTTCTGAGCACTAATTAAGTTATTACCGTCTTATAATTGCGCCATGATTCGCGTGAATAAATTATGCATTTCCTTAAGAGATGTTCCATTCTAGTCTTGTCGATTTAATCATCCCGAATTGAGATTGGACCAATTCAATGCAGACTGTTTACTAGACCTAAGGAATATGATAATGATAATCGCTCGCTTAAACTGCAAGATTGAGATCGGCTATATTGCTGATGATCGTCACCTTGCCCGTATTAAATACAATCAACGTGTTCACTGTTTATATGATTGGTGCGTGTGCCATGTGATTGTTAGAAGCAATCTTCCTATCTCCAACATACATTATAGTAACACTGTATTGATTGAAGCATAGACACCGATGTGCACGCGCTCTTACTTCCACTCATATAGCCTGTGAATAGGCATCAGGGAATTATTTGTTAGACAATTTCTACACACAAAGTGCAATATATGTTCTGGCAATAAAATCAATAATAGTTTCTTTAAGTCAGAGCATGTTTATGAACTAAGGATAGATAAATTAATTATTACCTCGACGGAGGTCGAACGAGAATCGTCCAATGACCCTAGGCTATAACTTTGTGAAATAGTACTGGCTGGAATATGCCGAGCATTTTCAATGTCAGATGTCAATGATGTAATTATACGTTGTTTGTTCTGTTGCACATATGGCCAATGGCTATGCATCGCAGTGGCGACTCTATTATAAAGAAGTCAATTCTGATTAGAACTTGATCATAGCACATGGCTTTTCCTACACTGCACATCAAATCTAATTTTGAAATATTGCCACCAGAAACAAACTGACCAGCTCTTGCTCGCAGAAACAAACTGCAAGTTTTGATAATAGTTTATCCAGATTAGTGTTTTTATAATAGCTTAGCCACTTTAGGACCACCTTATTATAAGTGTTGACAAAAGTTTAAACCAGATTAGTGTTTTATAACAGTTTTGCCAGATTAGTGTTTCATAATAGCTTAGCCACTTTAGTGTTTTAGTGCAAATAATCTAGGAAATATGGCCTCCAACAGAAATCAACAAACGTAAGTTTTTATTGTAATATATATACTGTAATAATGTGTTTGTTTTGCTTACAATATAATATATCTTCGTAAACAGACACCATATCTTCCAATCTTGTTTTTAACCACACACACTCACAAGCGCACACACGCACACACACACACACACACACACACACACACACACACACACACACACACACTCACACACACGCGGGCGCGCACACACACGCGCGCACGCGCACGCACCTGTCCACTATGAATCCAGAGGATAACAGGCCACAGACCAGGAGCCAGACAGAGTTACACCCAAAGTCCACACCCACATCAATACAAACCACACAATCAGTCAACCCTACAGAAGAACACACAACTACAACGCATAACCCAACAGCAACCACCCCGCCGTCACCACCACCACCACAACAATCGGCCACCTCTGCAGCCACTACTAACACCACCACATTAACAACAAAAGCACACACGGATGCAGAAACACAGACACGCCTACCACAAATCTTCAGCAAAGACGATTTAGAGCACCCTGTCAACCAACTGCACGAAAAAACATTTCAGCAACTATACAAATCCCTATACAAAACAGAACAACTGCAGCACCACATACAGAACATAGAACATGCCATCAAGAACAACACACATATCGTTAAGCCAGACATAGCACTAGCCATCGTAGACCCCAACACAGAAACCACTGCAGAGATCGACTCGATCTTAAAAGCCGCGGCTAACAGCATCCAACACGCAATCCTAGAACATTACTACAAAAAACTACACTACCACAAACAGCAAGCACACATAATTGAAGGGAATCTGTTAGACTCACACACATACGAAGCGGACAGAGCTGTTGCTAAGGCACACATGATAGCTGCTAAGTTCGCCAGAACCAGCATAAAGACACACACAACAAACACAAACAGGACACACAATGACACACACAAACAAAGCACACAAAACCCAGTCATGCGAAAGGCAAACATCCCGCCTTTGATGGATCTACAACATCAAATAAACCACACGCAGAAGCAAGTACACCCAGCACAACACGCACCAACAGAGAGACGCCACAGACCACCGCTTTTGCCAACACCTCAACCAGCACAAAGACAACACACACAGCAAAACCCACATACATACACAAGACCACAAACACCACAGAACAACCAAACCACAACTCAATGGTTTAGACCTACACAGCTCAAACAGCAACCACAGATCAACACAGAGAGACAACCGAGGAGTAACCCACTTCCCCTGCCAAAAAACGGGGGTAGCACCACACATACAGAACAGACCACATTCACCACAAACCACCTTCAAACCAGGGCAAGTTGGACCAAAACAAACATCACAAACCAACCGCCACTACACAAACAACCGACACTTTATAATACCCTACTCAAGACAACCACCTCCCATCCACCACGCACATCCATCACCACCAAGAGAGCAGATGTACCTTCCCAGAACACAACCTATCACACACTCAACACACCAACCCAGAACCCAACCCATCCAAACAACATCACAGACAAGTACAAGCACACCACAAACCAAATCATATGCCGAAGCCATAAAACAATCCAAAATCGAAAATGTGAAAAAACTACTCTTAGAAATAATCGGCCAATTAGACGTTTAACATCAGGTACACAACTACAAAAACGCAGAAGACAACGCATCATCAACAAACAAAAAACAACACCAGATATTGTCGTTAACCTGTCCAACCACAAACTTACCAAAACAGAAAATTCCGTTCTAAACAAAGGCCTTTCATTTATACCCACACCACACCACATATCACCAGACACACAAATACATTGCATAGATCAATTCATCAGGAAGTTAGAATGCAAATACTACTTTTACAGCAACAACCTTGAAAAACCCACAGCACCATCCAAATTCAAACTACCCTCAGAATGGAGACCAAGCACAACACCCAATGCCATCAACAAACTCCGGTCATCACTCACCAAGCTTATCACCAAACCACCCGACAAGTCACCACGATCCAACATCACACACCATGAGAAAACAGCCCTCAAAACATTAGCTAATAACACAAACATAGTCATCAGACCAGCAGACAAAGGCTTCGCAATAGTCATTCTCAACAAAACAGACTACATTGCAGAAGTACACAGACAACTTACAGATGTCGCATACTACACCAAACTCAGTGAAAATCCCACTTTAGAATATAAAGACACCATAGATGCATACATTAACGAACTTCTAATCACCGGAGCCATCTCAGGACAGACACACAGATATCTCACCGAATTCAAAGTCAGAACTCCGCGCATCTACATTAACCCTAAGATACACAAAGGCAAAATACCTCCACCCGGACGCCCGATTGTATCCAACTGCGATGGCCCCACGTCACGCATTAATGAATTCACAGACCACCTACTAAAAGACACGGAAAATGATATCCCAAATCTACTACGAGACACCACTGCATTCACCCAACATATAGAAAACACTACAGTGGATGCTGGCTCAATCCTATGCACAATGGATGTCAGATCACTATACACAAACATCCCACACGAAGAAGGCATACAGATTGTCACAGAACATTACAGACATACACTTGAAAAAACAAACACAAACAACAATAACCACACACCTGCACACATCTACCCGGACGAATTGGCCCAAATAATGAGATACATTCTTACAAAAAACAGCTTCCAATTCAATGAAGACTACTACATACAAACACATGGAACAGCCATGGGAGACCAGTTTGCTGTCAAATATGCTAACATTTACGTGTACACCATAGTAAGCAGAATGTTATCAACATGGATGGGCAGCACTCCATCTCACTTAGTTAGATACATAGATGACATATTTTTCATTTGGAACACCAGTGAGAACGAACTACTTGAATTTCACGCACACATGAATAAAGAGCATCCCACAATAAAATTTGACTTGGAATATTCAACGGAAAAAATCCCATTTTTGGACACAATGGTATACAAAGAAGATAACAAACTTAAATTGGACCTATACAGAAAACCTACAGACAAACAACAGTATCTTCACAAACAATCAAGCCACCCTAAAAACACAAAACATTCCATAATCTACAGCCAAGCATTAAGATACAAACGCATCATCACAGATCCTACTAGATTAAAACAACGCACACAGGAACTCACAGATGCATTCCTCCACCGGGGATACAAAGAGACAGAAATTAAAGCCATCATAGAAAAAACCGAGAACACACAGAGAGAAGACATTCTTTACAAACAACCCACACAAAAACAGCCTAGGCCAGCTTGCATACTACAATACCACCCATCATTAGAACACATAGGCAAATCCATTCGAACCTACTGGGAAAAGTACATCTTGTCTTCACCAATCTTAGCACCAATTTTTCCCAACTACCCAGTGGTAGCATTCAAGAAAAATAAAAGCATTAGGGACCACCTAGTCCACTCTAGCCTAATTAAAATAAAAAATCCAGATGCTAACAATAAGATCGTACCGACACCAAATGACACTCACGACATAGTAGGGACACTCCGACAATGCAACAACAATAATTGCATCACATGCAAACAATACATGAACACTGCTGACAAATTCACTAGTTTCGTCACTGGTAAAGACTACAAAATCAACACACAAATGAGCTGCAATACCACCAACATTATTTACCTCATAGAATGCAAACAATGCAGCTCTCAATACATAGGAGAAACAAGTCAAACACTCAGCAAACGACTCACACAACATATCCATGCAATCCGACACCAAACAGACACGAGAATCTCATGGCATTTCAACCATCCAAGACATTCTATGAAAGACATCACGATAAGACCAATTGAAAGAATTTTTACAGAGAACACTACTGGATCAAAAGAACTCAAAACGATGCACCCGTTCGGAATAAACAAAAAAGCATAACACACTCACTCACTCACTCACCCACCCACCCACCCACCCACCCACCCACCCACCCACCCACCCTCCCACTCACCCACCCACCCACCCACTCACTCACTCACTCACTCACTCACTCACTCACTCACTCACTCACTCACTCACTCACTCACTCACTCACTCACTCACTCGCCCGCCCCACTCGCTCGCGCTCGCGCACTCACTCACTCACTCACTCACTCACTCACTCACCCACCCACCCACCCACCCACCCACCCACCCACCCACCCACCCACCCACCCACCCACCCACCCACCCACCCACCCACCCACCCACCCACCCACCCACCCACCCACCCACCCACCACCCACCCACCCACCCACCCACCCACCCACCCACACTCACTCACTCACTCACTCACTCACTCACTCACTCACTCACTCACACATAGGAGGTTTGACGGAAGTTTGCAGACTGGCAGGTATGCATAGGTAACTATGTAAATACCTGGGTCGGCGTTTTTAAATATTTTTACTTCCACTCATATAGCCTGTGAATAGGCATCAGGGAATTATTTGTTAGACAATTTCTACACACAAAGTGCAATATATGTTCTGGCAATAAAATCAATAATAGTTTCTTTAAGTCAGAGCATATTTATGAACTAAGGATAGATAAATTAATTATTACCTCGACGGAGGCCCGAACGAGAATCGTCCCATGACCCTAGGCTATAACTTTGTGAAATAGTACTGGCTGGAATATGCCGAGCATTTTCAATGTCAGATGTCAATGACGTAATTATACGTTGTTTGTTATGTTGCACATATGGCCAATGGCTATGCATCGCAGTGTCGACTCTATTATAAAGAAGTCGATTCTGATTAGAACTTGATCATAGCACATGGCTTTTCCTACACTGCACATCAAATCTAATTTTGAAATATTGCCACCAGAAACAAACTGACCAGCTCTTGCTCGCAGAAACAAACTGGCCATCTCTTGCTACCAGAGACAAACTGACCAGCTCTTGATAGGAGAAACAAACTGACCACCTCTTGCTAGCAGCAACAAACTGACAAGCTCTTGCTAGCAGAAACAAACTGACCAGCTCTCGCTAGCAGAAACAAACTGACCAGCTCTTGCTAGAAGAAACAAACTGACCAGCTCTTGCTAACAGAAGCAAACTGATCAGCCCTTGTTAGCAGAAACAATCTGACCAGCACTTGCTAGCAGAAACAAACTGACCAGCTCTATGATCTGTCACTCAATCATCTGCTGCCATTATCAAATACGTCACGTGTTAGCTGTTGGCAAAATCAAAATGACGTATATCTGTCACGAACATTTAAAATTGTGTTACGAAGTTGCATGTCCCTGATGCATTTACAAATTAATACAAATTATGTTGAATATTTTGAAATTAATTTTACTTGGAGCAGTTGATTCTAACACGCGTACAACGTGGGCTGAGCTTAGTTGACATAGCTATACATGGATCGCTTTAGCTTTGTGATATAAAACATCATTTTCAGATTCTACCAATGATCTGATTTATATCATGAGACGAGAAGCAGAGATAATTATTGAATATAGACCAGTAGGACGCATCGGTCTAATTGCACCTCATAGTAGCAAGAGAGAATAAACTAAATGAATGAATGGTAGGTGAGTGATGAGTATCTGTATGCGCGTGTGTGCAGGTATATGCGTGTATGTGCACGCGCATGTGTGTGCGTGCCTGTGCCCACATAACAGTGCGGTTGTTCTTTTGATGATTGGCGCATTAGAAATCTATTGACTACATAACAACCACACTGTACTAAGGAGTACTGTATTCTGCGGCTGTAGTAGTAGAAACATCATACAGCTGCAATTAGTCCTTCTTCGCTTTTGCCCACTGTGTCTTGTCCTCAGCAGAAATCCTTAGCTTCACCAGGTCGATTCTTGACTTGAGTGCACCAAGTTCTGCTTTCATGAGGGCCACCTCGTAGCATGCTTAGCATATTTATGCAATGACGTCCTGTCCTGGCTATGCATTTGCTGGCTCCGATTAGGGCGAATTCCAAGGCTCTCATTCCTGGCGTCTCTTCTGGCATCCTTAGCACACTTTGCTGGACGACTTTTACAGACAGCGGTGACGTATTACACATCTTGCATGGTGCATCGTTGGAAATTATCCTGTCTGGCTATCGGTGTCCCGTGAGTAGTCTCTATGGTGGAAGGTATTTAGATCTGCCTTTGGAGCTCCCCAGCTGGTACAGTTATACAACATCACACGTACGCAAGTTTCATTGTACAAACGTAGCCTTTTTATCAAGAGCATCTTTGATCTACGAATCCATAGCTTCCAGAAGGAATGGAAAGCTATGCTCCCCATGATGCAGCGTGCAGCAATGTCAGCAGAACTGCAAAGCAGTGAGCCCAAGAGTGTGCCTTTCCTCCACGATTCGCCGCCACGAAGTACATTGCCATTTTCTTTAGTTGCATGCTTTGTAGATAGGTATATATGGTGAACTCGTTTTTGGATTAATTAATAAAGTGATTCTCAATTTTCAGTTTGCTTGTAGCTGTTGGGAGAAGTTCGTCAAAAGGGTTCTTTTACTCATCTATGAAGTCCACATCGTCGGCATATTCCATCTCTAGCGACATGCCCAGTATTGACACTGGGGATTTTGTCTTGTGGAAATTTCCTGCAAGGATTACAATGCAGCAGCAATGTAACAGGTGAAAAGCACCGGAGATAAACCATCTACCTGTGGGGAACCGCTTGCTGTCTCAAACTCTACATACTTCACTGGCTTTACTCGTACTCTGAGCTTGGTGATTGCAAGCAGTAGTCGCATTAGTCATAGCTGATCTTCATTGTAACTGGCCTGGCGTAGATTTATGATCTTTGAGCATTTAATTGTGTCGAACACTCGTGAAATGTCAATGCCTATTTTGTGGAAATCCCGGTATGTGGACATGACTACCCACACAATCATACGTTGAGCCCATACAATGTCTGCATAGCTGCGTCCATGTTTGAAGCCATTTTCACATGATCCGGTGATGTCATCAATCTTGTCTCGGATGCGGCATAGAGTAACATTGGATAGGATTTTCCATATGCAGCTGAGGAGCACAATGGGCCGCAGATTGGCTGGGAGGGGGCAGGTGACTTCTTGGGCTAAGGTAGTGCGATAAGGGTGCCTACGCCTACAGCGTTGATTGGAAGGTGATCGGTTTTGAGATAAAGTCACTTACATATTTGAATAGTTCATTGCCCATGCCTTCAGGTCCAGATGCGCGTACGTTTTTCAGGCCTCTCAACTTCTGGCTTTATAATTGGTAATAGCCTGGGATCTCATGAGCACGGGTGCAAGACGGGTGCAAGGGCTCATCAACGTGGTCAATGAACTGTTCCTTGAATGGTTCTCGAATCGCCTCGGCTTTTCCATGGTCAGTCCCAATAAAGTGTCCTTCAGAATAGTATACAGTAAGGGGTGGTGTGTAGTCAGTAACTCCAATGTCTCGGGCTGCCCGAAACATTTTGTATCAGTCATCCGTGACAGTGATTTGAGCTGCTAAAGAGCCTGCTTGTTGAATAACAAGATCATTTACGCATTCACTAATATGACGCAGAATGTTATTGTGATCCAGGCGTAATTTGTGCAGTCTCCACTTTGGCCATTTTGATGGATGCGCAGTCGTAGCGCCCTCTGCTCTGCTGACAGTTTTACTACTAGAGGGTCATTAGTATACCTATTATTTGTTCTTTTTAAGAACACCTATGGTGCTTTTAGCTGATTATTCCATAGATTTCAGTATTTTGGTTAGGGCTTCGTTTGGCTCGGAGCTGACGTCGATGTTAGCTATCTGCTCCCCGAGGGTCTTTATGTATGACAGTTGAGTGTCAGTGTCACTGATGCGCTTTGGTAGGTTGTTGGTGACTCTACACTATTGCCTGGTATGGTGTTTAAATATTAGGTAGAGATCGTTCATCTGAAGGCGTATAATGACTGCCTTATGGTCAGAATTGAGGTCTGCGCCTCCATCGGAACGAGCATTCCGAAGTAAGGGGTTTGCTTCTGCCTTGCATAGTATTGAGTATATTTGGTTGAGGACAGCGGTTGTAGCCTTAGAACCTTTTGGAGCTTTGCGATCAGCGATGTGACTGGTCCATGTTGTCCGGTGATGGCATGGGTGTTTGGAAGTATTTGTGGCAAATAGGCCATTGGAACAAAGTGACAACAACAATGGCTAATGATTAAGAGTCCTGATGGGGTCTGACTGGTGATAATATATGCACACGTACTACATAAATTTCTAGCAAGACTAGAAAAGCAAAATGCTGTTATGTCACTGCCATCGGAAATTCGCAAAACTTGTCTGGGCCAATCCAAGGATATAACACATGATTCAAAGTGGCAATGTTGTTTGCACGAACGGATCACTTGTGTTGTCGAAACAGCTTTGAATCTAATGTATTAACAACTCAAAGGCATCTGTGGCAAATCAGCATCGACATAGCATAACGTCTGATATGAAATGTGATTGTGTTTAAATAATCAGAACCGCAGCATTGCATAAAGCATTAAATCATGTCCTCATAATTCTCTCTTTCTCACTCTCTCTCTCTCTCTCTCTCTCTCTCTCTCTCTTTCTCTCTCTCTCTCTCTCTCTCTCTTCCCTCTCTCTCTCTCCCCCTCTCTCTCTCTCTCTCTCTCTCTCTCTCTCTCTCTCTCTCTCTCTCTCTAAGTCGGAGCCTAGATAGAAATGGACCAGGCATAGCTAGAAATGGATCCCTACATGTTCAGGTTATCTGCATAATGAAACATATTTAGTGTTACACTCATGCTGGTGTAAAAGACACATGGCTGTACGAGGATCGGTATCCCGCAAAATATGTCTTGTTGAAGGCATTTTCGCGGGTGTCTATGCTAGAGATCATCACAAGGTAGTAAGTGTTCAGACGTGGGTGAATGTCACGCAGAATCTTGAGCTTAAAGGTAAAAAGTGTGCCAAAAATGTTAATAAATTCAAATTAATATATATGACAACACGATCTACGAATGATAGACTTATAATTTTAACAAAGCAAAATGGCAAATATAGCTTAGCAATCTGTAAATAAGGATAGAAACTAATCATGAATGAAGAATTATCAGGGATTCTATTCCAAATATGCATTTTTTCGTAGATGTGTTCCACGCTTAACACATCCTTAGCATCTTGCGTGGCTATGCGCAAGACGACATCCAATAAATGTGTATTTACAGGTTTACCGACAGCTAGTGCCATAGATTGAATATGTGTTGTTACCCTAGGCAAATAAGAGGAAGAGTTCTTGTATTCAGGTATGTATATGTGTCTGTGTGTACGTCTTCCTGTCTGGGAGTGTATCTAAAAATCTACTGATCCGATTTGGCTGCAACATTAACACTAAGAGCGTCTCCACACCTTGGCCACAATGGGCCTTTAAACAATTAGGATAGGGATCCTACGAAATCCCGGAGCTATACTCTGTCGTAATATACTAGTGGCAATAGAAGAGTTGAGAAGAGTGTAAACCAAAGATGCTATATGAATTTTATACTAGGTTAACATGGTACTTCATTAATAAACATTCCTTTCTTAAATAGCGCTAGAATTGTTGGTTAGAGTTTGAGTTATAGGGTTATACATTGTGAATTGTGGACGGGGTGCGTGATGTGGCTGGCTGGTCAAAATTAGCAGGAACACCATTAGAACAATATGCGACTCTTTACAAAGAGACAGCACAGTAAGTGTCATACGATTCCTCTGACTATTACTATGACTTTCCTCGAAACTGTACCATTCCAGAGTGGTTCCAATTTGTTTAGTACAATGAGACAATGATGAAAATGGTTATATTTAATCTCTCGTATGTTTACCTGAATCTTCATTCACAGGCATAAAGATCCATCCTGCAGCGAGATAAATAAATGAATCCAGTCTTTGTTATGCCAGGCCCATCGCTAGCTAAGCTCCACAAAAGCTTTGCCCCTGTTGGAATCTATCTATCCATACTTAGTGGACCACTATACAGGTAAGCTGTTGAATATTTTGAAACTAATCTGACTGGGTGTTATTGCTGCCCAATCAAATTAGTATCAAAATATACATCAGAAAGTGTGTTATATGGGGAAAACATACAATTCGTACAACCTGATAGACTATTAAGCATTTCCAACTGACTTAATTATGTCATTCATGACGTAATTGATTAGGACGTCAGCATACATGTGACGTAGTTGATTATGGCGTCATATGATTAATCGATAAAGTGGATTCATCATTTGCATTTTAGTGCGATCCTGGACATGTTCTCTGCGCAAACACAAATTAACCAGCAAATGGCTGCACGGGTAACTCAATAATTAACATCAAGTCAGTGTTTAGTGTATTTTCCCGCCAGCGCTAAAGAGTCATAAAACGAACAACTGACTAGAAAGGCTTATGGCTACAAGTAGAAGCATGTGGTTGTATCGATTCCTGGTGGATCGATTTAGTCTGGGATTTGGAGTTAATTCTCCATGCCTCGTGTCTGCCTCTTCCTACTCATCATCATCAAAGTCACATATTCCAAGACCCGGTCTGAACATTGCGCGAGCCAGTCGGGACAATGTGTTTTTATTTTCCAGCTGCTGCTGTGTATTACAGTTTAGTGGCGAAAAGATAGACCCCTAGATTCGGTGAATGGATGTATGCTAGGGCCTACATGCTGATGCAGTTGCTGTGATATTGATACACACACTAGTCGTTGTACTGACAATGATGCGATATCTAAGTATGTGTTTTTGTCACCTGCCCATATCTATTGAGTAATTATGTTGTTATATATCTATCTATTGACAGGATGGTTACAAACGTGATAGATCCAGAATTGTCTATGTTAATCATGTGTGGCACATGGGAGTGAAATACATTAGACTTTGTTCTCTCGGCACAAGGACACGGCAATAATGAAACTGGCGTCTAATTAATTGGCGAATACGTGAGTTTTCAGCGAGAGATCTCATGTGTAATTAACAGTTTCAGGATTTAATGCTGAATTCAGGCATCAAGATGAATCCGAACTTCAAACATCATTGGAGGATTAACATTGAAGGTGAGGTTTTCTTGTATGAACCATCAATGCTATTGGGGAAAGGCACGATATCTGTATAATAAGTACTTTGCAATGTATGTAAGAGCATCTACGGGTGTCTTGCTTTGGTGCTAGCCTCCAATTGTGGTTAACTTTCATATGCAAAATATGCACCAATGAAAACAATACCATCAATCACCCATTTTCCCATCACCTCCACACAATGTAATATGAGCGAAATAATTACAATAAATCACATGTTTATTTGCCAAATGTCATAAACTATACCAATTCCCTCACCCCACCCCATTAAAACCGTATTGGCCGCAATTGGTATAATGGTATTGTATTAAATTTGATTAAAGTTATGCTATCTTTAATTTATATCAATATAATATTCCCAATGGTGGTGTTGTGTGACAGCGAAATTAATTGTTCATAATCCAGCAACTTTTATCTGACTGATAAACTCCTGTCTTTAGAACAGAAATCTGGTAATCGCTTTACGCTGGTAGTGTAGCTGCACGTCACTCAAGAAGCCATCTATGGCTGCGCGGGGTTGCTGTTGATATCATTGTGGTGTGTGATTCTGCATTCTGGCGTTGGCATTGTTATTTGCAAAGATATATTGCTCAAGATGACATCTCGTCGCTGACTGTGAGGTAGTGTCGATGTGGCACAATAAATGTACTCGTAAAATTAATAACACAATATCTATATAGCAGTGATCCATTGACGTAATTTCAGCTAATGTCAAATACAATGATGTGTTGATAGCCACTTAGTTACAAAGAGTTCCCCAATGTTGCCATGTGAACGTATCACGCAGATCAGTGTAAATTACATAAAATTAGTGTTCGTTATCTAATGAAAGCGGAGATTTTCAAATCACAAATATTTCGTTAATATTTTTTTAATTCTCTGAGTACCGACTTTCAAGGAGATAACTTGAGCATATTTCCATTTACCTTGCAAATCAGCAAGGTATAAAATTGGAAGGAATTATACTACACATATTAAACATAGCACAAATAAGAAGCACAGCACGCTTGGGAATTATTGGATACATCAAATGTCAATTGGCGATGATGTGTTTTAAATAGAAATTGACATTTTAATAATGTAATGCTGTCTCACGTTTAGTATTTGGTCTAACATGATTGAATGGTGTAGTCGTCGTCATCATCATCATCATCATCATCATCATCATCATCATCATCATCAGCATCATCATCGTCGTCGGTGGCGGCGTCATAGTCGTCGTCGTGTATTTGCGAGGCTTAACCCATTGACGTGTTATTTCCAAGGTGTATTTTCAACATGTTAAAATAGTATGACATGTTCAGGCAAATTCAAATGTTCTTTTCGTGAAGTAGTTATTTACTTTGATCTTGAATGATTCGGCTCTTGTTTGAGTTAGATTTATCCATATCTGAGATTCTGAATTTGCAAGGGATCTACGCCAGTGCCTCCTCATGCTAACACACACACACGTGTCATAGAGATATATTTACCATCCATAGACGCAGGGACCTATCTACCATTATTGGACTCGCTATTGAGACTTGTACATGATAGTTTAGTGCCAATGGACAACCAGTGTTGTTATTATTTGATCATAGACAATCGATGAACCTTATGACGACATAATCAACTACGTGACGTGTATGATGACGTCATAATTAATAACGTCATGAATTGCGTGGATAAGTGCGTCACGAACGCATAATTGAAGAAGGACTATGCACTGTTGTACCAATTGTATGGCTTCACTATTTAATAAACATTTGTTGGACATTTTGAAACTAATTTGACTGCGCACCGTTGCTGCCATATGCAGCAGTACCACCCAGTTAAATTAGTTTCAAAATATTCAACAGTTTATATGTATAATTTTCTGGAAATTGATAGTCATGGCGTTCGGGGTTAAATCGTTACCAACACAGGCGAAGTGTGGGCAGAGCTTAACTAGGGATGGGCGGGGCATAGCTAAAACTGGAAAGATCCTTTCAATGCAAGTCTGGCAATTAAACTAGATGACTTATATGAAGTATCATATTTTCCTCCTCTATGTTGAGCGATAGATCTGCTTCTATCAGGATGAAGATATCCTTTCATCCTGTTAGCACGAACCACGTATAGACCAGGTACGAACACTTATTTATGGTGTAGGAAATAGCGAACATTTAATTGAATATTTTGAAACTAATTTGACTAGTAGCAACCGGATCCATTCAAATAAGTATCATATTATGCAGCAGTTTTCTTCGATAGCTGTTTTGTTAATATGACACTCGAATTTCAAGGGTCAAAGGTTAACAATATAGAGGATCTTCAACCAGTTCCGCATGTAACATCCATGTTATAAACATCACTTCGTAAATATGAGATTGGACGAGGCTTGTTAAATATTCACCCACTTATTAGGTTGATGACTTGATTTTAACCCTTTAACTATAGGATTTATTCAAGAAAGTTTCAATTTTTTCATCAAAAATGTCCATTTGGAGACCAAGATAAGAATATTTTTGAAAATTTACCGCTGGAATGACTGGCTCGCTTACCGAATAATGAAAAAATCCTGTGGAATTCAAAATAATCGTTATGTGATAAATATAATAGCAAACCCATTGCCATATCGTATCAAATTTATCCCACTCATTTAGTAAGATCTGATGTGCAAGTGTAACATGCACACATATCATATAGAGCTGCTAGTATTACAGGTATGATTACTGTATTCGGCGGCTGTAGTTAGCAAAACATCCCACAGATGCGCTCAGTCGTTCTTCGCTTTTCACCACTGCGTCTTGTTCTCAGCCAAAATCTTTAGCTTCCCCAGGTTGGTTCTTGATTTGAGTGGTACGAATCCTACTTTCTTGAGTCCATTTCGCAATCACCTAACATATTTATATAATAATGTTCTCTCCTGGCTTTGTATTTGCTGGCATCAAATTTCAAGGCTCTCTGTGCGGATGTGTCTTCTGAAATCCTTAGCGGACAGTCAAACATGGACTATCTTTGCTTGCCGACCTTTATCGACAGCGGCTCTGTATTGCACATCTACAGTGAATCAATCGAAATTATGCTGTTTGGGAATCAGTGTCCCATGCTCCATATTGGTTGATAGTAAAAGTAGTTATTTATGCCCACATATTTATTCCTAGTATTTCTGTTCAGTCTTTGTCTATTATCATGCAATAATACAAAGATCTTCCAATTTGGAAATGACAAAATTAAATATATGATATAAAATGGTTATCTTGTATTTGCTTGTAAGAAACACCCCATTCAATCTGCGTGTGTTCTGTGAATGGGAACGTCACATCTTAGCGCCACTATCTGCCAATCAGCACTGCATGAATTCGATTTCGCGAACATCGCATGTAATACTCTGTCAGCATTTACAGACACATGTTTAACGTAATTATCGACTATTATCATTGCTCGCTCACTTGCCTTGGCATGAATGTTTTGCTACCGACCATTTCAACGGCACCCTGTATTCTGTTTATTCAATAGACAACAAATGGGTAAATTAGATGACACTTGCTTCGCACGTAGCAGACTTTTTCACTTAGAGTTAACGCAATTATGCTGTCGTCGGCTATTTTGTATGACTGTGTGCCCACTCAGAGGATAGCTTCATCATGAGTGTGTACTATAATCATTCTACAAGCAGATTGTCAGTACGATATCTCAGTATCCCGATAAATGGAGCACATAAATTCAACATGCTCTGTATTAATGTCTCAAGTTCGATTGTTAATGGCTAAAGCAATCCAATTTACAGTATAACATAAGAGGACTGAACATGACGCTATTTTCCATGATATAAATAAATCCAAGGCGTACAGCTTAGGATACAACTATGCCTGATGCTTTTACATATAACTTGTAGCAGATATGTGTCTGGCTTACACATGGTGAGAACCGAGACTCGATGTATGCTTTTTAGAAACATATATATTTTACAGTTAGTAATAGACTAATTGTTAAAAATATTATTCCCATGTTATTTGAAAAATGAAATGCGAGTGTCTACATTTGAAACCCAATATCAAATCATAGGGTATCAATATATTTGTGATTTAAATTCTTGAGCATGAACCCAGACTTATTTGCTTAAGATGTGACATTTGTAGGATCTGTATGTGAGATTTATTCTCGCTTTCTGAGTAACAGGCTAAACACATATACGATGACGACATGTGTAGAGTTCCAAAAGTAGACACTACGAGCATATGATTCCATAATACATGTTAGCTGCGACATGAACTAACCTATTGGTTCATTATAATATGTGATTCTCCGAGCATATTTCTTAAATGGCAAACCATCCATTGATCTACAAAATAGATCCTGTGTTCTTTACGGATTTAAATATATAGGGCCAATCTCCGTTACTTCATTTGATTACTCGTAAGTTACTAATCAACTCGTGTTTACTTCTATTTCCACGCGATACATGAATTATTTTTTTAATTCTAAAGACCTCTATTCTATTGGTTATCAATAGAGAGAAATAACGTACCCCATACATGATACAATCATGTCAGTATACTCTCAACTAGTATACGCCGTTATGTCAGTCTGTCAAACTTTTCGCAACTGTAGCATGCGACATATGTTGAATTATAGCTATGCCCATACATAAGTGCTCCAACATGCATTTGCTCATATCGACCTTGACGCTTAGTTAAATTGACTAATGGACATTCTACACATGATAGCGGCGACACATGGCCAGTTGTACAGTTGTAATGCTGGTTTCAGACATTACAATCAAACAGAACTTCAAACAAGATGATATTTTCTTGTAAAAGCCATCAATGCGTTTGTAGAAAGACACCATGCCTGTTTAATATGTACCAGGAAATGCAGCTAATGGCGTATACAAATGTTTCCCTTTGCTGTATGTTGTCACTAATGGGTGCTTATTGTTTAATGACTTAACTATTTTTAATACTAATTGGTATTTTATTTAGCCTTCTTCCAAATGTATGTTATTTTACTATTGAAAGGAAAGTATATTCCAGTGCAGATGTTGAATAACAACTTAATTTATTAGTCATAATCCGGCAGATATGTTTCATGAAACACGGGGCACGGATGGAAAGCCAACATAATATGGCAGATATTTTCAAAGAATCCTGTCTTTGAAACAGAAAATCTTCTAATTGATCTCATGGAGACCATCTAACACATTGATAGTATAAAGTCACATTTCCGAATGGCTAAATGGATGGCAACATGGACAATACGACTATAATTCACTTGGTTATTTGCTAAATGTTATGAAAAGATACACATTATAACACTAACTGACATTTTATTAAATTTTCATCAATCATATTTCATCGTTCCTTTAAAAGCAATATTCCTGCCCCAGTGGAGATGTTGCATGTCAGAGTGATTTATTGGACAGAATCTGTCGGATTGTACTTGATGAATCGATTTCTGTCTTTATAAAAGAAAATTCAGGAATCGCCTCAATGCTGACACATATCATGATTTTCCTAATGTCCTATTTCTGTAAAATGTGCAACTCAAAATGAGCAAACGTGTGAAGGGATGTTTTGTTATTTTATTTGTATTTGTTGTCTGTGTGCTGAATTACTATATACTACAGTTGCTATCGGTTTTATCCATAGATATACTGAATATGTTGAAAACGATTTGATTGAAAGTGGTCACTGATGAGACGTGCTATGCGGATGGTATTCTCATTCCAAATAGTTTGGCACTTGGCGAATGTACCAAACTGCTGTTCACTTAAATGGATATATCATCGTGCATTGAATCATGTCAGCATGTGCTAAATTATCAGATTTACTACGCCACGATAACTGCATTTTTATTGTGTAGAGTTCATGAATAACAGTGCTACAGTCTGATGCTCTCTGAACCCTTGATTAATGGAATTAGTCAAGGGTTCAGGGAGCATCAGACTGTAGCACTGTTATTCATGAACTCTACAACAGTCTTACTCCAACCACCCCTGGATTGCTACTTAAGAATGCACATCAGCCAGGGATAATGTATTCTAACCAGGTAAGTTGCCTATTATGTAATGCAGTAGTGCTATCTAAAACCTACTAGAAATTAGTGGCTACATTATCACATCTTAATGAATCAGTTTAATTCAAAATTATGGTATCTTTACTTTTGTAGCAGGATTATATTCCCACCAGATATATTGCATGACAGTGTAATCTATTGGCTATCATCCGGCAGTCTTTATTTTCCTGATGAATCCTCTCTTTAAAACAGAACACCCAATAATAGCTATCAAGTTGGCAGGACCTAGAAGACAGCACCAAGTCATATTTCCCATACCATCAACGCAATGCAACATGCACACACTACTGACACTAAATCACGTGGAAATGTGTTAAACGTTATGAAAGAATTCGCGTTAAAACCTTTTAAAAACAATAATTAATATTTTACTCAATTTTCTTCAATCTTATGTTATTTTTCCTTTAAAAGCAATACTCTTGTACCAATGAGTATATTGCATGTCAGAGTGGTGTAGTGGAACTAATCTGGCAGATTTTATTTGACTGTTAAAATCCAGTCTTTATAACAGAAAATTCAGGAATCGTTTCCATCGTGACATATATCATAATATTCCTAATCTGATTATGATATTTCTGTGAAATGTGCAACTCCAAATGAGCAACGTTGAGAATGAGGATTTTAAAATAGTCAGTGTGTTTGTTATTAAACCATTTACTCCTAATGTAGTGATTGTTTGGAATAATTCAGCCAGTCGACATAAGAGCTGTCGACGATAATCAATATCCTAAGAGATTTGTTGAACATCTCACGATGCCCCAAGGAACCGTGTTACAGACAAACAGGCCTGATGTTTAATGAAATATGTAATGAGGTCGTTTATTTCAAGACTTGCTATGTGGGTTCTGAACACTAGCTCGTCTTCTGATTTTTGGCCCTTGGGGCGGGTATCACACTGTTGTTCATTTAGCTAAATCATCGTCGAATAATGATAACAATTGATGAATTATTATATTTACCTTTCATTCCCATCATAAGTATGTATTTAATTTGCCATTACTAAATGTATAAGAAAATACAATGCTCCAGAAAACTGTCTAACATAGGCGATAACAATGGTCGGTGAAATACATTTTCAAATGGTTTGCAGTTGATATCCAGTTGAGTACATTGATCAGAAGAGAAATTATCAACATTGTGCCGCACGTACATCATGTAAACAACAGATATTAATATATTCACTGAACCATGAACATCAAAGAGATCACTCATGTAATTGACTCACATTTAAATGCTAATTGATATTTCACTCTACTCATATGTGTTGCATACAAAATAAGTACATATTTTTATAACTCAACCACTCTAATTGTACTCTATGTGCAATGGAGCATAACATCGCCGACCACTGACCATTCTCCTCTTGTCATACACAAGAGGCTAAGAGGGGCGGTGTTTGTGAATGTTTCGGAAGCTAAGTATTACTAGTACATGCATACAATTGTGGGGATCATTTAATGAGTAAATGGTTATGTGATTGGGTTAGAGAGGGCACATTATAAGCAATAACGTACTCCTTACGTGACTAGAAGGAACAATCGATGCATAGACACTAGCGTTGGTCACCTGTAAACATGTTTGTTACACCAATATATTCAAATTACTCTCTAATCCGCTGATGTTCCCTGTCTTGTTTCTTTCTCATATGCACAACTTTTAGCACCAGCCTGACTGCCCCTATTGTTGCCGATGCAGCATCGACTTCAAACCAAATTAGCTTCAAAATATACAAAAGAATAGAGTTTACATTGTAAATGAGTTTTTGTATATGGCCTTTGGGGTTTTACGGGTTAATAGTAATGTATATACATTGGCTATAAAATTACTACTAGCTTCTTCATGCCACTACAGTTTTGTGACCTCAGGATAGATTGTCTGATTACTTTATTGACGAAGACCAGAATGAGAATCATCCCCATGCAATGACCCAAAGCGATAACTGCGAGAATCAATACTGCATGGAATACGTTGAACCTTTTAAATGTCAAAAATCAGTTGTGTAATTACGTGACATTTGCTCTCTTCTGCGTATGCCTAATGGCCATGCACCTCAGAGGAGACTGTGCCGAAAAGACGTAGCTACTGAATAGGAATTGTTACTAACACATGTCGTTTCCTACACATTTGAATGCATTGTGGTCTATGAAATATCGCCACGAACACCAATCTACCTAGTACTTACCATATCTGTAGGTAAATGATAGACATGTGCCTTTTCCGATTGCACTAAGCATCTGATACGCGTTATTGGGAGCGATATTGTTAAATGGAGTGAATTATTGAAAATTGACCAGCAGGCTTCATCACTCTAATTGCATTCCATTCGAGAAATAGAAAATGCACCAAGTTATTGAATGGTAGGTGAGTGCTCTAAGCAATGGTGCACACGCGTGTTTGCGTATGCGTGCATGCATGCGCACACGTGCACGTGTATATACTTTTACGGTTGTTCTGTTCATGGTTGATGCATTTGAATTTAGAAAACCGCTGACAATCAGGATCAATCGCTATTGATTAAAAATCTTAATCAGAACTGGCTAGAGTTATACACAAGTCATATATGCATTTTTAGCAAGACTAGAAGCAGTAGGGTGTCATGTCTCTCTGATATTCAGAAAACCAATCCACGGATATTACACATGGTTCAATAATGCAATGGCATTTACACTAACAGATCATCCATTGTTATAGACTCGGTTTTGCATCAGATGTATTTTAACAATCACTGGGCATGTGATTCTTTATGTCGTCATGTAGACAAGTCTGTGGCAAATCAGCATGGTATCGCCATAACGTTTCAACTGATATGGAATGTGAGTGTGTCTAAAACTCAAAACACATGGTTCAATAATGCAATGGCATTTACGCTAACAGATCATCCATTGTTATAGACTCGGTTTTGCATCAGATGTATTTTAACAATCACTGGGCATGTGATTCTTTATGTCGTCATGTAGACAAGTCTGTGGCAAATCAGCATGGTATCGCCATAACGTATCAACTGATATGGAATGTGAGTGTGTCTAAAACTCAAAACTTTTGCATGGAGAAAGAATCTAATGCTATATTTTTAATTCCCTTGAATATCTTTCAGCAAATGGCAATATAATGTTGGGAAATATTTTCCAAATGCAATACGGCTGTGGAAATCATTGACAGATAGATCATGATAATTGAACACTGTTTAATGTCCATCAATTTCAGCCCATCTATCCTCTAGTCACTTTGCTGACCTACTTGGGCGTATCGAGATCTTTTGAATGTGGTTGTTAATCTTGAAATGCTAATATTTATCAGTGATCAAAAAACGTATTTTATACTACTATTCTTTAAATTATAGCACTCCTCCGTCGGTCTACACGTGTTCTGGATATATAAGCATTCTATCTATGCGCCAATTCACCTTTCTAGAGTATCCACCAATCATCTGACCTCGTGTGACGTCATCATCATCTCAGCGCGTGTATGATGACGTCAGAATCATTACGTCACAAAGGGTTCCATATAGACGTCACCAAATCTCAAATACTCCAACACGTTGTATGAAGTGTATGTCTTTGTAATTCTTTGCTATTTAAGAAACACGCTGTTGAATATTTTGAAACGAATTTGACTGGGTGCTGTTGCTGCCTTATAGAAAATCCCTGGAAAGACTAAGTTGGACTGGATTACAGACGTATATAGTAATTAACCCCATCTGTACCAACAGCGCCTCAAAGTGCTCTAAATTATATCTCTATCAGTTAACTCTTTACTTAGTCAAGTTTTTCAAGGAAATTGCAATTTTTGTTCAACGAATGACCATTTTCTGGCCAAGAGAAGACTGGGGTTTTGTTAATTTATCTCTAGAATTTAGGAAAATGGTTTTTGGTCAGCTTGATGAGAAATTGATAATGATCAAGAAAATCTAAAGGCCGTGAAAAGAGAATTAAAAAAAATTTAAATTCTCAAGAATAGTCGGCTCTTGGCCTGTAAATGGATATTCTTCCAGACCACTGCGTGGGACGGTTTTAGTCAGCTGGTCGTGAACAAGGTTAAAGGGTTAAGCTGACACAGGAAGTGGTAAGTCACATGTCATTGGTCAGTAACTTGACCATTCCAATCGTTCAAACACACCCGTTCCTAGAGAAATGTTACTTTGTTTATCCAGTATCAGACCAAATGGACACAGAATAAGAAGCTTGTCTGACGCAGCACAGCCCCCTCACAGTCTATCAGCACATCCGCTTATACAGTCGCTATTGTTCAAGATCTATTGACGAGGTGTACTAAGGTGTTATATGGCTAGGGTGGGTGGGGTTACACTGAAGTCACGCGGCCCCGAGCAGTCTGTCTGAACAGTTGAGTATACAGTTGCCTTTTTAGAGATATCAATCGAGATCACGTGACATCTCCCAGCCAATCAGCACGGTCATGTATACAGTTACTAATGTTTGTTCTGTAGAGGAAGGGTAATTAGCGACCTTGTGTCGGATGTGGCATAGAGTAACATTGGATAGGATTCTCTGTATGCTGTTTCGGAGCAGAATAGCCATCAAATTAGCTGGGGCGAGGTGGCTTCATGGACTTGTGTAGTGTGATAAGGGTCCCTTGACCGACATCATCGATTGGATGGTGGTGTATAAATGCTGAATTGATTAGGTGCGTGATCGGTTTTGAAATAATGCCACTTGCATTTTTTAATATTTCATTTCGCATGTCCTTATGTCTGGATGCACATCATCGTTCAAGGTGTTAAGTGCCTTCTCAAACTCTGCTGTTTTAATTGGTGTTAGTAATGACCTGCGTCTCCCAAGAACGGGTGCATGGCTCATCGTTGTGGTCAGTGAACTGCTACTTGAACGTTTCTCGAATTGTCTCAACTTTGCCACGTTGATGGTTGTGCAGCTGTAATGCTTTCTGCTCTGCTGATATTTCTAGTACTAATGTGTCATCCGTGTATCTAGTTCAGTTGTCTTTGAGAACACGTATAGTGCGGGTAGCTGATGATGCCATACATTTCAGGATGTTGGTTAGGGCGTCGTTTGGATCGTAGCTGACGTGGATGTTAGCTATTTGCTACCAGAGGCTCTTTTTGTTTGACATTTGAGCGTCAGTGTCGCTGATGAGCTTCGGTAGGTTGTAGGTGACTCTACCCTATTGCCCGGTATGCCGTTTATAGAGATGGTTTATCTGAAAACATGTAACAACTGGCTTATGCTCAGAATTGATGTCTGCACCGATATTAGAATGGGCATAGCGAAGTAGGCCTTTGCTTCTGTTTTGCATAGTATCAAATCTATTTGGTTTACGACTGCTGTTGCTTAGAGTATATTAGGGCATTGCGATCAGCAGTGTATCCTGCCCAGCTTCTCCAATGACACAATAGGCATTTGAAAGCAGTATGTGTGGCAAATAGGCCATTGGAACTAAGCAATGCCACAAGTGCATTTTCTGTGATGTTGTGTGTACGACTTCATACATAACCCAAGTCCTGAATTTGTGTACGCCTTGTCAAGTTTACCCAACTTAGAGGTGAAATATACACACAGAGGCAGTTGCGATCTGCGTGTAAGTGTAATGGTTGATCTCAGTTCTGCATGGAAGGAATTCAATATTGATGGATTGTCTCTGGATTTGTCAGTAGTTTGGCGATATACGTTGACTATGGAGCACATGGTGGTGGTGTATTTTCCCATTTTCCTGCATGATATGTCATAAAGACACATTACCTAGAGAAATGCTAATTTTGAAATGACAAAAGTAACTAGATAATATAAAATGGTTATTTTAGTCTTGCTTGGAAGAAAAATAACAATCAATATGTTAGTGTTCTGCATATGTCATAGTGCTACCAACAAGCCACTACCTCCCATCACACTCTGATTGATTTGTAGAGCATCTCACGTAACACCCCGTCAACGAGACTGGATTACAGATGAGTGTCTAAGGTAATTGAGGATTAATAGCATTATCCAATCACCTGCCTTGTCGTTAATCCCTGTCTACCAACCATTTCAATGTCAAACCATTATCTGTTTATGCAACATCAGATGAAATGTGTACACTCAATTGCACATCCTTCAAAGAGTACATGCTTTTTCACGTGTAGTTAACTCAATTACGCTGTCCTTAGTTATTTTGTGTGCATGCTAACTCAGAGGAGGATAGCGCCATTGATCTGTGTGTGAATTATTCTACAAGCCAGACAAAGGAAGTAAATAAATAACAACGGCCTCTGTCTTAAAATGTCAAGTTTGATTGCTAATTCCTGCAGGAATCCGAGTTACAATACAAGATGAGAGCGTGAACATTGCACTATTTAGTATGCTATGAATAAATCCAAGACTGAGACTTGCTGTTGATCATATTGCTATGTTTGATATTTTATATATCACTCATAGCGAATATCCGTCTGGAATGCATATTGTGCAAACAGAGATGACCTAATGTTTCATTATTAATATATATATATATATATATATATATATATATATATATATATATATATATATATATATATATATATATATATATATATATATATATATATATATATATATATATATATATATATATATATATATATATATATATATATATATATAGTAATAGACTAATAGGCGTATAATGTTGTTTCCTTGATATTTGAAAAGTGGAATGTGTCGGGCTACCTTTAAAATAAACTGTAATCATACCATAAGTTTATTTTCAGTTAGCATCAGATCTGAAAGGTGTATCAATGTATTTGGCATTCACGCTTATGAGCATGAACTCAGACATATCTCTCAAAGATTTGCATTTGCGGATTTACTCACACTGCCTGAATAACATGTTAAAACCATGTGATACCGAGTTTGGCCAGGGGATATCGTGGAGGTGTCAAAATCATGACCACCGATGGACAAGACATTTGTCTATTTAAGATAGATAATGGCCTAAATGAAAATTATGGACAGACAGGTGACAAGATCGACGTATGGATTGGCGGACGAATCGACTATCTGTGATATGACCAAACGGAAATACAATCATTTGAAAACTGTATGCAAAACATATATACCTATAAAAATCAATAAGCATGATTGAATTTACCAAAATCTTTCCAGAATGATGAAATCAGGATATTATAAAATTACATGTAAGTATCAATTTAGAAATTATACCACAACTTGAAATACATGTGGACCGATTGATGTTTGAAGTCCATTATATAGAAAACAACATTGTGAGAATACCTTCTCCATGGTGGCATGCAAGGAATCCAATCAGCCTCTTTTTCTCTCTCTCTCTCTCTCCATTTCTCCTTCTCTCCACCCGCCCTCTCCCCCCCCTCTCTCTCTCTCTCTCTCTCTCTCTCTCTCTCTCTCTCTTTCACATGACTCTAAGCACAAATCGGATCCCTCCCTCGCAATATATTGCCAAACACGAACGTGCATGACAGTCAACAAACAGGACAAATATATTTACAATAAGCAGGATCCGCTAAACCAGTTACCCTAACTGACCACTGCTCCAGTTGAAGCTGTTAATGGACTGGCTAATAATCTGTTAAAGTACCAATGTCTGTTTAAGTGCAGAAAGTCATACCATAATGATTGAATATTTATGAATGCAATAGTCACTGTTGTCATATTGATCCCGTGTCACACATACGATAAGCACCTGTGTAGAGCCACACATCAAAACACTATTAGCCGGTGGTCGCAAAATTCAAGTTAGCTGTACTATAAAAATAACTTGTGGGTTCCTTATAACATGTGATTTTCCAAGCATCTGTCTTACCGAACAAATCATTCATTGATTTACAAAATAGACTCTGTCGTCTGTACAGCTTTAAATGTATAGGGACAATCCCTATTACTTCATTTGATTAGTTGCAAGTTATTACACGACTTTGGTTTGATTCTATATCTAAGAGAAACTGTAATTGATAAAATGTATTGACATCGCCCATTCTACTGGTTATCAATGGAGATACATAAAGTAAGCATAGATCATGTGGATATTTGTTGTTGCAACTTGCACCTAGTAAATATCGATCTGTATTCCTGTCTGTTAATCTATCGAATTTGTTTTTCAACTGTAACATATCGTACTTGTTGAATTAGTAAGTCCTTACATCCGATCTCTAATATGCATTTAGTCCCATCAAACTGTGCAACAATTGAGATTTATTGATTGAACGCGATTACCCACATAAAAAGCTGGTCAAATGATCTTCATTACTACCATAGGCTTCTCGCATATTGTTATTTGCCGTCCAACCATGAGTGTTATCTCATTGTCTAGACCCGGACATTCTCCCGCCGGCAGAATGTTAATGCCATAGCTTCAGCTGTGCGATGAATTATGATGCAATCAGCAACAACCGAGAATGCCACAAGACTGAGATTAGCTTGAAATGCGTGCCCATGAAATACTGATAACACCTTTAGAACTGTACTTGCTGTTTTCTAGAGCGTTCTAGATAGAGCTTACGCCACAATCACAATGCATATGTGTAATCATCGAATAAAAAAGACAAAGTATAGTTAACCAATCACATCATTAACGTTTTCCAAACTGTGCTATTAGGAACACCGCAATGGGGTATGGAAGTAAACAGTGGGCAGATCTACTATGTAATAAATGTCGGTAGTTCGTGGAAATGATGCCATCAATCAAGGAAATCGTTGACATTCTCATAGGCGTTTAGACAATTAGGCTTACCGTCAACTACAATATCGTTTTAATTAACCATCTCCATGTAGTCAGTGTGGGTACGCACACAGAGATCCTGAGCCATGTGTCTTAATGACGACACTCGTGTCCCTTTAAATGGGATATCCGACATCATCTCTTATGGAACATTATTCGTATGGCGCCTAGATTGACATGGCCTCTCTATCATGTTTGTCTGCGCAAACAAATTAACCATAGAATAGCCACAGATGGAACTTAATAAGGACCATCATGTCAGGGATTAGTGTATTTTCACCCGCCACTAAAGAGTCACAAAACAAATAGTTGCCTAGAAATGCTTATGGAAACAACTGTAAATTTATGGTTTTGTCCATGTTTGAATGACCCATTCCGGCTGAATTTTCTGGTTATTTTTCTCCTGCAATCTCATATCACCTCCGTCTCTTCCTCCTCCTTCTCTGGCAAATATACATGTTACTGTTGTTGTTTATGACAGCTTGGTGACAGAACGATGTGCATCTCAATTCGATGAATGGATGCATATTACACACGAATGTCTTAACTGAGAAGAGGGAAATTGAAGTGGAGCAGACCAGAGATGGTTCGTAATTACAGTTCCAGGAGTCAATGCTTCAAACGCCTCAGCAGGTGCAACATTTGAAGCTGATCATTTCTTGAAACTTTATTTGTCTAATCGATGCCAGTTAATGCATGTAATGCAGGTACATACAATTAACACATTTTGCTGTGTATTTAAGGTGGTTTATTGTACAATGAAGTCCCATTTCGCAAACCATCCACATGGTGTAATATGCGCAAACTATTGACACTAAATCACATGTTTATGCTCCATGTTTTGCAAACACAGTAAAACAGTTTTAATAATAATCGTTATTTTATTAGCTGTTATTCTATATTATTCTACCCTTCCTTTTATAGCAGTGTTATTTTCCCACTGGAGATATTGCAGAGCAGCTTAACTCATCGATCATAATCCCACAGATTTTGTTTTCATGACGGAATACTATCTTTAAAACAGATAATCCTGTAATTGGTTTCATGGCGGCAGTACCAAGAAGATAGCACCAAGCTCCAAGCTCAAGCCCTCAATGCAAAGCAACCCGGACACAATAATGACACGAAATGGCCTAGTTATTTGCTACATTTTATGAAGGTGTACACGTTAAAACCGTTTAACACTAATTAGTATGTTATTCAATTTGCTTCAATCTTAAGCTATCGTTATATTAATGTATTACTCTTGTCCCAGTTGAGCTGTTTCTTGTCATAGTGATTTATTGGACATTTTCCATAGGTTTTAATTCTGGACATGCTGAACATTTTGGAAAGAATTTGATTGAATGTTGTTGGCGACTAAGTCATGGACAACCTCTGCACATTTAATACTACATTATTGAGTGTTTGTGATAATTAAGTTCCTCAGTGTAAGAGGTATCAACCATTCGTAGTAAGCATACCCTAATGCCATCTCCTTGAGGACCCCGATGTCTAATGGAATATATGACGAGAGCATATGTGAAGGAAACTGTTTTCTACTTGTTGACTTGCTATGCTGATTCTGAACAAAATCTCATCTTTTGGTTCTAATTGCTTTGCCACTTGTGGCAGGTAACACACTGTTGTTTATTTAAATGCATCTATCATCTGATATTGGTCAAAAGACCCTGCTCAAAATCACAAATCTAAAGATTATCAAGCGGATGATAGGTTTATGTAGTAATTCTTGGGCATGCAAAATAGTGTCTAGCAAAAGAGCATATATCTTAGAGATCTAGGGCGGAACCATCGCACTTTTGACAGTATCATTCATATACTCTATCTACAGTCGATCTAAGGATATTGCCGTGTCTATACTAAGATAAACCACCGGAGTATTAGGTATATAAATATATATATATATATATATAAATATATATATATCTATAAATATATATATATATATATATATATATATATATATATATATATATATATATATATATATATATATATATATATATATATATATATATATATATATATATATATATATTTATATATATATATATATATATATATATATATGTAAGTGGATACCCTTGTTCTTATAACATGTAATGTTACACACCCAGGTGCCAGATTGTTTGACTATTACATAACGAGAGTAACATAGGCAAATTGTTTTCTTAGTATGAATAACCATATAATATGGATGCGTTGACAGTTTGTAATGACTCCACTCAAACTTCATCAAATAATTACCAGTATTTGCTGTTACAAACAGCACACCATGCTTTTACGAAGCAAACCATCGAAGCTACAGTTTTCTCGGTGCATGTCACACTCCGTATGTTATGTGATCGGTGATAATGTATTGCGTTGCTGTATACTTGTGTGCTGTAAGACCATGTATAATGACATATAAGTGAGAATACAAAGTAAAGTTGGAACTTATGCTCTCTGGCCACCAGTGCCCGCATTCTTATATTCTTCGATAGTATTCCATGCATGCCACTTATGTCCACATATTTATTGCAAATATTTCAGTTTCAGCCTTTGTCTATTCTCCTACAATAGTACCAAGATCTCCTAATTTTGAAAGGACAAAATTAAATATCTGCTATAAAATGGTTATTTTGTATTTGCTCGTAAGAAACATCTCGTTCACTCTGCCAATAAAATAGGAACGTCTCATCTTGGAGCTATTATCTGCCGTCAGCACCACATGAATTCGATTTCTAGAACATCTCATGTACTAATATTCTGTCAGACTGTGTTACAGACACATGCTTAAGGTAATTGTGGACTAATACCATTGATCGCTCACTTACCTTGGCATGGTTGTCTCGCTACCAACCATTTAAACGACAACCTGTATTGTATTTATTCAATAAAAAAACAAATGGGTACAATAGATGACACTTACTTCACACGTTACATACATTTTCACTTAGCGTTAACTCAATTATGCTGTCTTCTACTTGTCCCTACTATTGCAACTGCAACCTGTATTGTGTTTATCCAATATCAAATAAACGGGTACAATAGGTGAGACATGCGTCACGCGTTACAGACCTTTTCACTCACTGTTGACTCAATTATGCTGTCTTTGGTTATTTTGCATGACGCTATGTGAATTTGAAGGATAACGCCATCGATCTGTGTGCTATAATCATGTTACAAGCAGATTGGTGGCATGGCATCCCAGTATCCAGATAATGAAATAAATAAATAACAACATCCTCTGTTTTATGATGTCAAGTGCGGTTGTTAATGGCCAAAGAAATCCAATTTACAGTACATCACAGGGGACTGAACATGATGCTATTTGCCATTGTATAAATAGGCAGAGACGTACTGCTAATCATATAAGTATGTCTGACACTTGTAGTGGATATGTGTCTGAATTGTATATGATGAGACAGAGTCGACTCCATGTATGCCTATCGGAAATATATATTTTACAGTTTGTAATAGACTGATTGTTAAAAATATTATTTCATTTATATTTGAAACATGGAATGCGAGGGCCTACATTTGAAACACCCTTTAATCATACGGTATGCAGATTTTCAGCTTGTACCAGAACTGAATTGTAAATCAATATGTGATTCACACTGCTGAGCATGACATTTGTAGGAGCTGAATGTGAGATTTACTTTCACCATCTGAATAACAGCCTTAAACCATGTAAGATGACCACATGAAACATGCTAAAACCATGTAAGATGTTCACATGAATCAGGCTAAAACCACGTGTAGAATCACAAACGTAGACCCTACTTGCATATGATTCTATAATTCAAATGAGCTGCAATATAAAATAACCTTTTGGTTCATTATAACATGTGATTGTTTGGGCAAGTGTCTTACCGAGCAAACAGTCCATTAATCTACAAAATAGACCATGTGTTCTTTACCATTTTAGATATATAGCTGCACTCCACTTTACTTCATGTCATTGGTCGTCAGTTATTAATCAACTCGTGTTTGTTTCTATTTGCAAGAAATTTCTAACTTTTTTAAGAAATCTAATGACATCTCCCATTCTACTGGTTATCTTTACAAAGAAATAAAGTCTACCATACATATGTGTATTTTAGTTGCCACTAGCAGCTAGTATATGTCAATCTGTCAGTCTATCACACATTTCAGATTTATGGCAAAGCTGTAAAAGTCCAACATTTCAGATTTATGGCAAAGCTGTCAAAGTCAAACATTGGCAAAGCTGTCAAAGTCCAACATTTCAAATTTATGGCAAAGCTGTCAAAGTTAAACATTTCAGATGTATGGCAAAGCTGTCAAAGTCAAACATTTCGGATATAAGGCAAATCTGTCAAAGTTAAACATTTCAGATTTATGGCAAAGCTGTAAAAGTCCAACATTTCAGATTTATGGCAAAGCTGTCAAAGTCAAACATTGGCAAAGCTGTCAAAGTCAAACATTTCAAATTTATGGCAAAGCTGTCAAAGTTAAACATTTCAGATTTATGGCAAAACTGTCAAAGTTAAACATTTCAGATTTATGGCAAAGCTGTCAAAGTCAAATATTTCAGATTTATGGCAAAGCTGTCAAAGTCAAACATTTCAGATTTATGGCAAAGCTGTCTAAGTCAAACATTTCAGATTTATGGCAAAGCTACCTAAGTCAAACATTTCGGATATAAGGCAAAGCTGTCAAAGTCAAACATTTCAGATTTATGGCAAAGCTGTCTAAGTCTATGTCGCAAATGTAGCATGTGGCACTTGTGGAATTATAATTATGTCCTTACATAGGAGCTCTAACACTTAGTCCCATTAACCTTGGCATTCAAATTACTTGACTGAAAGGCATTCCACACTCGAGAGAGGCGGCATACGGCCAGTTGTACAGTTAGACTGAGTGTTTAGAGATGGAGTATGGGGCATGTCAACAAACACATAACGCATTTCTGTATGAGCTGGTCAGCTACACGTTGCTATTTTGCGGAATATCTGTTATTTTCATCCACTCTGTGTTCACCTACACAGCAGTATTAAGCTCTAACTACTGCGAAAGCGATCTCCCCTTTGGTGTAAAGATCATTTGACTATATTTATCGGCTTCAAGTAACACTACACTATTAATGGCGACACCAATTCCATATAAAGCTGAGCCAATAATCTTGGTCGCATAGTGGAGTCTCTGGGATATAGCCACACATATTATCTCATTGTCCAGACCTGTAAATTCTCTCTCCGTCAGCGTGTTAATCTGCTGTAGCATCGTATCTCTGACTGGCTGGTGCATTATTGTCCACAATGAACAGTATTAATCATTGTATAAAAAGGCAAAGGGCAGTTAACCGATGACATCAATAAAGCCAATCGAACTTGGCTATTAGGAACACCCTAGTGAGGCACATAATTAAGCATTTGGGGGATATCGACTGACTTAAATTCCCTCAATAACACCAAAATGGTTAAAGGTAAATTATGAAAATTGTATGCTTTTGGAGGCGTAAACATAGTACAACTCAATGTAATGAAATGAAGTTAATCTTAAGATAATGATTTAATTCCGCTTAGACAAAATATATTTTGTTGTGAAGTTCATGTAGGGCTACACGGCTCTAATTCAAGTTACCTTGCATTTAAAAACCTAAAAATTATACTAATTTATGCAAACTGAAAACATTAGATATTAAAATTTGTTTCCTTTTGTTATATCAAGGTAAGTAGTTTAAGCCGCAAAAACATGCACTTTTAACAGATTTATTTTTCGAGCATTATGGTGTGCATATTTGCCTGTAATAAGTAATCAATGTTTGTGGTTCTTTAAGAGATGTCATAAATCGTGAAGTGTAACAGATCACAAAGACAGTCTAAAGAAATACATAATTATAGTTTTGCTGAGAGCGTTAATTTTAAGCGGGAGATTCTCTGAAATTAACAGTTCTAGGATTTAATGCTGATTTCAGGCATTGTGAGCAAACATAACTTCAAACAAGGTGAGGTTTTCTCCTATAAGCCATCAATGCTTTTGTGGCAAGACCCTAGATCTGTCTAATATGTGCCAGGTAATGCAGGTAGCGCCGACATATACATATGTTTCCCTTTGCTGTAAGTTGGCGCTAATGGTGGTTTATTGTTTAATGCCTTAAATAGTTTTAATACTAATTGTTTTTTGTTCATTTTATTCAAAATTATGCACTCTTTCCATTTAGAGCAAATTGTATTCTCAGTCGAGATATTGCATAACAACTCCATTTATTTGTCATTATCCGGCAGATATGCTTTTATGAAACACGGGACACAGATGGCTAGACAGCACAATTTCCATCCGGCAGACATTTTCAAAGAATCTTCTCATTGAAACAGAAAATCCAATAATTTCTCTCATGGCGATACAGTCTATCAAGTCGATTGTATCAAGTCACATTTCCCAACAGCTAAGCGGAAGGTAACATGAACAATTAATTCGCTTGTTTATTTGTTGCATGTTATGAAAGTATACACGTTAAAACCGTTTTAACACAATTCATATTTTATTCAATTCTTTTCAATCTTATGCCATCGTTCCTTTAAAAGCAATATTCATGTCTCAGTAGAGATGATGCATGCCATTTGGATCTGTAGTAATCGAACAGAGACAACGGACGCGTGCAGAAGAGTTTAAAACAAAGATGTTATATGAATTGTATACTAGGCTAACCTGGTACTTAACAAATATTCGATTTTTCAAGTGTAACTAGAATAGTTGGTTAGTTATAAGGTAAAACATTGGCAACTGTGGACGGAGTGTGTGAGGTGGCTGGCTGATGAAAAAACCCACAACAGGTTCACCAGTAGAAGAATGTGCGACTCTTCACAAAGCGCCGACACATTAAATGCCATATGATTCCTCTTGGGAATTCAGTTATGTAAATGCTAACGAATTCTAAACATGCATTTAATCCACCTAACTAAACTAGCGTAGCATGCTAGCGCCTACTCAATCACATTTACAATCTCATCCTAGTTAACCAATTATACAGTCGTGCTGAATTTTGCTAGACTCATTTCAAATTTATTTTATGTTAATATATTATATCTGCCCATGTGTTAAATGATGGATCTGTTTTGCAGAATGATGTTATCACCCTGGTAACGCAGCTTAATGCGCCGATTCTGGGATAGTACTGGCCTAGTAAGCTGCTTTATTAGTGATCATTGAAGATACAGAGGATCCCAAGGGAGTTCCCAGTTACGTTTAGTAAATATAAGTTTGAAGGACCGTTAGTGAGTTCAAAATGATGTTTACTCTATGAGATTGGTGATTTGATCATTAATTGTGAACGATCTTAAGATTATATTCATACTATAATGCATATGTCCGTTTAAACCACAAGCCCTCTCAAATACTGTCATACAGCTGAAAGTATTGCGGTTGCCCTCTTTAGTGGTCAACCCAGTGATTTGATCATGGTGTCATAATAGAAAGGTGTCACATTTATTTGTTGCCTTATTTGTTTATCTTTCATACATTTCAACATCTAATGAAAATGTCTCAGTTGTGTTATTGCCCTAATATAATACTGTTATTATTAAATTAATATAGATACACTTAGAGGTAATTCTCTGTACTGGTTCATCTAAATGGATGAGTTGTATCGGCATAACTATTTTTTTGTTATATAGCCAATTATAATCCTATAACGTGCACAGAAATTCAGCATCTTTCTAAATGCGCTAAGCGCTCACGCAGTAATATATGCCACAATAAATATCGGCGTTAATGACTACAAACCATGTATACAACACATTTCCGAGCAGTAATTCACAAATTAACATATTAGAATAGTGCCATGGTTCGCGTGAATATAATTACGCATTCCTTTAAAAGATGTTCCGTTCTAGTCTTGTAGATTTAAGCATCCATTTAGATATATAACCTTGCGATTTTAGCAGTAAATCCATCACCATTCATATTGTGGAAGCGTGGAAGTGCAATATAGCATGCAAGAAGCGCTTATCTTGTGTGAAAAGCCCTGCTCAAAGTCACGAGCTTAAATTTTGTAAAATTATTGGCTGGGATGAGAGGTTTAAGTGGCAATATTAACAAGTGCAAAATAGTGTCTAGTAATAGAGTATATGCATTGGTGACTATGAATTGAAATCGGACAAGTCCAATGAAAACTGACCTAAGGAATATGATAATGATGATCGCTTGCTTAGCCTGCAAGACATAGATTGGATATATTGCAGATGATCGTCACACTGTTTGTACTAAATACACTTCACGGTTTCACTGTTTCCCTGATTGGTACATGCGTCATCTGGAGGTTAGAACCAACCTTACTACATCCAGACCATGGTCTAGGAACAAGAGACTTTATATTGATTGTAGTATAGAAATCGCCGTGAAATCGCTCTTACTTCCAGTCATATAGATCGTGAATACACATCAGGGAATTATTTGTTAGACAATCTCTACACACAAAGTGCAATATATGTTCTGGCAATAAAATCAATATTAGTTTCTTTAAGTCAGAGCATTTTTATGACCTAAGGATAGATATATTGATTATTACCTCGACGAAGGCCCGAACGAGAATCGTCCCCATGTCAAGACCCTACGCTATTACTGTGAAAAACAGTACTGGCTGGAATATGCCGAGTATTTTAAATGTCAAATGTCACTGATGTAATTACATGTTGTTTGCTCTTACACAAATATAGCTAATGGCTTTGAATCTCAGTGACGACTATGCGATAAAGAAGTCAATTCTGAGTAGATCTTGATCATAACACATTGCTTTTTATACACTGAACATCAACTCAAATTTTAAAATATTGCCACCAGAAACAATCTGGCCAGCCCTTTCCACCAGAAACAATTTGACCAGATCTTGTCACCAGAAAGAATCTGAGCAGCTCGTGCCACCAGAAACAATCTGACCCGCTCTTGACATCAGAAACAATCCGACCAGCTCTTGCCACCGGAAACAATCTGACTAGCTCTTGCCACCAGAAACAATCTGACAAGCTCTTGCCACCAGAAACAATCTTTCCAGCTCTTTCCACCATAAACAATCTGACAAGCTCTTGCCACCAGAAAAATACTGACCAGCTCTTGCCACCAGAAACAATCTGATCCACTCTTGCCATAAATAAATAGATGGATCTAATCTGTCGCTCATGCATCTGACGTCATTATCAAATACGCCACGTGTTATCTGGTGCCAAAATCAATATGACGCATTCACGAAAATGGAAAAGTCTGTCATGAAGAATACAAGTTAAGTGTTCCTGATGGATTTATAAATTAATAAGCTGTATGTTGAACATTTTGAATCTAATTTGTCTGAGAGCATTTGATTCTAACACGCGTACACAGTAGGCAGAACTTAGCTGACATAGCTAGAAATCGATCCCTCTAAGTAGCATTTGCAGATTCTACCAATGATCTGATTTAAAAAATGAGATGAGAAGTGGAATGAATTATTGACCGTAGACCAGTAGGACTCATGAGTCTAATTGTACCCTATAGCATCAACAGAGAATGCAATAAGTGACGAATGATGGCTGGGCAATGAGTATCTGCATATACAGGCGTGCATATAACACAACACTGTGGTTGCGTTGTTGATGGTTGAAGCATTATAAACCCATCCACTAAATGACGACAACAATGGCTAATGATTAAAAGTCTTAATGAGAGCTGACTGATGATCCTATATGCACAAGCACTACATGCATTTCTACCAAGACTAGAAAAGCTAAATTGTGTCATATCACTGCCATCAGAAATTCGCAATACCTTTGTGGACCAATCCAAGTATATAACACATTGTTCGAAGTTGCAATGATATTTGCGCGAACAGATCACTCAGTTTTGCATCTAATGTATTAACAAATCAAAAGCATGATTTAGCAACCACGGGGCATAGAATGTGCTATGTTGTCAAGGAGAGCGGTCTGTGACAAATTAGCATCGACATAGCATTGCTTCTAATATGAAAGGTGATTTTGAACTGATACATAAAACATCAAATCATGTCCTCATAGTTCCAGAAATCTCTTTCAACAAATGGCGATATCCTTTGTCTTTGTTCGAGCGTAATAAAGGTATTGAATTGAACGTCTGATAGATCATAGTAATTGAACATTGTAATGATCAATGATTCCCATTCAGGCTTTAATACTATGTGATTAATATCAGTTATCGAGTATTAGCGTGTAAGAAACCCCCACGTGTCTATAAGTGTTATGTGTATATAAGCTGTTCATCTAAGAGCTAATTATCAGCCTTCAATATTCTATGAAGGCGATTTATAGAAAATCTCATGAAAAACTAGTAGTAGTGTAGCAGCAGGAGTACAGACATAGGCCTAAGGTAATTCACCTTTCCAGAGTACCCACCTATCATATGACGTCATATTGAACTGCGTGATGTGCACAATGACATAATAAAGAATGACGTCATGAATGACGTCGATAAGTACGTCATGAACGCATATTTGAAGACGTTCTATGCTTTGTTGAACAAATTGTTTGCTTTTACTATTTAATAAATATTCTGTTGAATATTTTGAAACTAATTTAACTGGGCGCTCTTGCTGCCATAGGCAGCAACATCGCCCATTCGAATTAGTTACAAAATATTCAACAACTTCCCTGTATAGTTTTCAGGAACTTGATAGCTAGAGCATTTGGGGATCGATCAATCCCAACACGGCGACTTGTGGGTGGAGCCTAGCTAGTGATGGGCGGGGCATAGCTAAAAAATGGAAAAGTCCATTAACAGCAATTCCATTGCTTAGTCACTTGACTCGGTACGGCATGTTCGCTACAAACCATTTCCAAGAGAAATCTTACTTTGAGGTACTTAGGCAAAATGGACACACAACTCGGCACTCGCCTCACGCCATTCAGATTTTCCCACTTACTGCCAGCTCTAATGTGCGGTCCATATTTCCCGTATGTTGTACTGGAGAGCTACTAAGCATTAGATTGCTATTTTCTGCTTCTGACAATCCAGAGTACAGCATCACCGATCTTTGTTCTATAAATATACTGCAATGCCATTGCCAGAATAAGACCACATTATACAGAACAATGGAACGAATAAATATTAACATCCTCTCTTTTAAGGTGTCAAGTTCGATCGGTATTTTGGCTACACTAATCGAATGTACAAGGAATAGAACTCGTCGTAATTTGGCTTGGAAAAATAAATACGAGACAGAGAGAAGTGTTGGCTATCATTAGAGTGATATACTAATACATTGGCAATTGTGTACGGAGTGCGTGATGTGGCTGGGTGGTCAATATGTATATCTATATATATTCCTTCCCAACGATAAAGATCCACCCTACGTGGAGATAAAAGGATGAATTCAGTTTTAGCTATTGTCCCGCCTATCTCTAGCTAAGCTCATCCACGCCGTGCCCATATTGGGATCGATCTGCGCTCCATGAATCACAATTAACAGAAAAGTAAACAGTTAAGCTGTAAATGTTGAAACTAATTTCATTGGGTGCTGTTGCTGCCCAGCTAAATTAGTTTCAAAATGTTCAAAAGAATGTTTATTAAGTAGTGAAGACATACGATACCTACAACCTAACGGACTATTAAGTATTTATGACTGACTTAATTGCGCCATTCATGCCGTAATTGATTATGACGTCAGCCTACATGTGGCGTGGTTGGTTATGACAACATATAGTTAATCAATAAAGTGGATTCATTAATTGCATTTTTGAGTTGGCTCCTGAGCAGGTTCTCTGAGCAAACACAAATTAACCAGAAAAAGACTGCACTTGTAGCTCAATAATAAACAGCAAGTCAGTGTTTGGTGTCTTTTTCCGCCAACGCTAAAGAGTCATAAAACGAACAACTGACTAGAAAGGCTTATGGCTACAAGTAGAATCATGTAGTTGTATCGATGACCGGGTGATCAATTTAGACTGGGATTTGGGGTTAATTCTCTGGCTTTGTCTTGTCCCCGCTTCCTGCTATCCATCATCACCATAGTCAAATATTTCAAGACACTATCTGAATACTGATATTGCGTGAGTCAGTCGGGACAATGTGATCTATTCTTCTACAGCGGCTGTGTATGGCAATTTAGTGACGTAACGATACACGCCTAGATTCGATGAATGGATGTATGATAGGGCCTACATGGTTTTGCTTTTGCTGCGATATTGTTACGAACATTACCCTTTATATTGACAATGACGCGATATCTAGCTATGTGCTTTGATCACCTGTCCACATATATTGAGTAATTATATTGTTATATATCTATTGACATGATTGTTTCCAAACGTGATAGGCTGGGATTGCTTATGCTACTCATGTGTCGCTCTCTCTCTCTCTCTCTCTCTCTCTCTCTCTCTCTCTCTCTTCCGCCCCCCCTCTCTCTCTCTCTCTCTCTCTCTCTCATTCTCTCACGCCGAACACTAGTCTACAATTAAGTACACACCTGTTTTATTATAGCCATGTCCATGTGAAGAATATATA